>OZ014524.1:519304835-519668835 GCA_963966055.1 Lathyrus aphaca | reverse complement strand
GTCAGTAATGTCAAATCCAAAAGAGTTCTAAGATTGAATGGAACGAATCTGCTCAACCATTTCCTCGAAACGGCGATTGAACTCAACACCCTATTCTTCCATATCTTCCAGGATAGTGAACTGGTCATCTTGATTATTCAATTGATGTTGAGGACCCCCACCAACATTAACAATAACTTCAGGTTGAGGCTGAGGTTGAGGACCACCACCACCAAGAGCACCAGTACCTCTAGGACCTCCACTTTTGCCATCTTGATTCCTATCAATCATCTCTCGCAGATGCTCTTAGTTCTGATTTATGCCAATTAGTAAAGTCATGAACTGGTCCATTCGATTACGCATCTCTGCCAGCTCAGTTTGCATTTGATCCATGATTCTGACTCTGTTTTCTTTAGTAGGATACCTGTGAACCTTCTTCGTAGCAATAACGCCTGAAACAGAAGAGACATTAGAAATCTGAGAATTATACATGCAACACAAAGAAAAAGGGTTACATGCATGCAATGCAACTATTTGTGTTCCCATAGTCAGGCATTTGATGCCTCAGTTCCAGTATTTGATAGAAAGCAACCCAGATAGCCTTTGGAGATTGGCTTTCCAACACAGGATTATTTGCGAGGTATTCAAATTTTGATGACTTTGAACGACTAGTTTTAGTGATTCAGAAAAGTAAATGAGAAACCGAACAAAGATGCATAAAATGAACAACCCCCCATGGCAAGAGTCACACAAAACATACCCGAAGGGTTACAGGTCTTACAGAACAAAGAGAAAAACTGAAAGTGAAAAACAAAGATTCCTACAACAAGTTTGTAGGTAATCCAAATACAAAAGCTAAAAAACAAGACTGCAAGAGGATTATGATCCTTCTCCACTAGATTCTGTCCCAGATCTAGCTCTCTTAAATTCCACCATCAACTTGAGATCTTCAATCTCCTTGAGTGCTTCTTTTAAGGCTTGTTGACTTTGCACCAGTTGTTGAGACTTCTCCCGACAGATCTTGTGAAATTTTCCATCTCTTCCTTCTGGTCTTGAATCTGCAACTTGTAAAATTTATCTTATTCTTCATACATCTTATGATCCTTGTCTCTCATCTCTTGCAACCAGGTAATGGATTGTTTGGCTTCTATAAGAGTCTTCCTAGTCTTCTTATACTCTGCTTATCTCTTTGTGTCCATCAAGCCTCTTCTTTGGAAATAAGCTTCTCTCCTGGAAAACTCCTTCTCTTTAGCTTCTTGAACTACTTGCATCCTACGTAGCTTTTCCTCTACTTCTTCCTTAGAACGGACTGCACGATGGTACAAGCCAGTCATTTCCATTTTTTCAACCCTTAAATCATGTATCACTGCTTCCAGCTTCTTATAACTTTCAACAGATAGTGGCCTGAGCAGGTACTTCCCTTGGGTACAGTGGAGCTTCTGCTAAAAATGGAAGAAGGAAAGTGTCCACTCTGACCTGTAACCAAGCAGCAAAAAGAGGGTATGTCTTCGGATCCACCTTTCCAAATTCTTTCTTACCCTCTCTCATCCTTACTTCCCAAGCTTGGGATGCCTGAATAACCAACTGTTCATTTCCTTTTGCTAGGAAATACAAAGACTCAGCTATCTCTTCGTCAGATGGAGGATTCTTCAAAGGGTAGCCAAACTGTTTTCTGGATAGCATAGGATTGTAACTTATCACTCCTTTTCTTCCTAGTAAAGGTACATTAGAGAAGTCACTGCACTTGATAATGATCTCCTTTCCCACTAAATCTTTGTTGCATCCCCAAGCTATGTCATCAAAAGTTAGCCCCATCAACCTTCTAGCCCACTTCCACTCCTGTTTAAGATCCTTGAATGGTCCTGACTTTAGAAGCCTCTTGGAAAACCACTCAGCGAATAAAGGAGCACAACAATTCATATACCCTTTTCTCTTCTCATTTCTATAATGGACACCATAATAGAAATCCCCTAACAACGTGGGCACCAGGTTTCCTTTGATGAAGATAGTGATGGCTTCCATGCTGATCAAACATTTCTCTCCTGGGAACAGACTTATCCCATACACCACCAGGGCCAGCAATACACTGAACTCTAACCATTTGTTTCCTAAAGCAAAGACATGAGCTTCTGTGATAAGAAAATCAAAAGTAAACCATTTACCTCTGCTAGCCTCCAAGCCCATCTTAACTCTAAGCATACTCAAATAACAGGCACTTGCTATGTCTTCATACGGGGGAACCCTCTCTGATGCATAATAAGGAATACCCTCTTTGATGGGAATATTCAAGATGTCAGCAACCTCTTCCAAGGTAGGAGCTAATATATAATCTGGGAACACAAAGATTCGCAGTTGAGGATCGTAGAACTGCATTAAGGAATGAAGATTATCTCTCTGATCAACAGTGGGATTGTTCATGTAACTTAAAATCTTCCCAAACTTTCTTCTGAAATCATCTAAAACCTTGTCATTCATTAAGCCAAACAGCTTCTGAAAACCCTCAGTTTCTGGTTGCGGAAAAGTATAATGGACATTCCTTTTTCTGGGAACTTCTCTATCTTCTGCCATCTGGATGAGAAACAATTACCGGAACTAGGTATAATGTGCCAGTGACAACCTGAAAATAAAAACACAAACAGTTAATGCGAGTATGATGTGATGCAAATGCAATGTGGGCATATGATCAGTCTGGAACTGTCTGGGTATAATGTTGAGAGCCAAGTGATCAGAAACCCCCAAACTACTCTCCGCTTAGTAACCCTCATATAAGAAACCCATAACCAGATAGTCAAGAATCCTCAAAACCATGGAAAACAGACCATAACATAAGATCACACTGATGATAAAGGGTATGTTGAGGTCAAGGGCTCCTGCAAAACCTGTAAATCCCTCCCCATCTCACGGGTGTGCTCCAGGTCAAACATCACGGACTCTTAAAGCCGAATAGCAATAATACGTTCACCATCTCCAAGGAATGACTCATGACCGAATCAGGGAATCGGTTAAGCATTATATAATACTCAGGGAGGTATCAGCGTGAGTCCGGGAAAAACAAGCATCCCTTATAAGTCCCTAGCTTCGAGCGCTGAAATCGAGAAACAACAATACATTCAGCCCGTAGGATATAGTACTATTGTCATACGACCATATGCTTTGACTGAGTTCCTATAAGAGAACCAGGTCATCCTATATGAGTTCCCAGTGGACCCTCGAGTGCGAATGGGTTTGCCAATGTCACCACTAGAGATGGATGTTTCCACAAAGGTCCTCAATGATCGATCCCCATATACACATAACTATCGAGGTCGTGTAATGATCCAAGAAAGATTCCTGCTTCAAAACACTTCCAAGACTGTCGCAAGTCTGGGTGTGGAACTAACTACTACAAACATAGCAAGATGCCATGAAGCCAAAGTGAATGTCCATGCTAATTCTTAGAGTGCACTCGAGCCCCAGTTACGAGCTCATCTCACTGTAACAATCCCCCAAGTCCCACCAAACAGAAAATCCAGTATAACCAGACAGTCCAGTATAGATATGATGCATGAAAATAAATACTGAAAACTATAAATAAAGTTGTAAACAAAATTGTAAATAAAACAACAGTAAAATAAACAAGCAACAACAAACAATCAAACACACAAAGAAACAGAAACACGCAAGCTCTATGAGAGACTCTCAAGGGGAAACCATAGATTTTGGGATCTTCCCCAGCAGAGTCTCCAGCTGTCACTCCCTGGATTTCTATCCTGGTACAAACGCGAAAGTGGCGCGGAAGAGGTAGAGTCGCCAGCCAGGTATTTTTATCCCAAAGGAACGAGAATGGTAATGTTGCACAAATCTAAGAGAAGAAAGGACAAAGGTCATGTGAACCAAAGAATTTTGGTTCGGGAGTCAGTTACGACCTGGGAAGGTATTAGCACCCCCAGATCGTTCTCCGTACTAGAAGGGATCCACGCTTGCAAATAAATTGTTTTAAAGGGTGAAGGAATGAAAGTTGCTGCAAAAGAAAGACTGGAAATGGATAAGAAAATAAAAGAAAGGTGGAAAATGTAGGAAAAATGAAAGAGTGCTCGAACGGGCCCTACCCTGATGCCTATGTACCTCATCTAGACAAGAGGATCATAGTTGTCGTAGTTCCCCTAACTAGGGGTGGAAAGATTTCTCGTGTTTTTAAAGTTGGAACTGATTATGTCAATGCTCAGGTGTTGCAGGCTCGTCTGACACGAGTGTGTTACCGTCTTGCAAAGTGACAAGTAGGAGAGAGTTCTTACGAAATGAGGGAACGTGATGAGAAAAGAAGTCCCGAAGGAGAGACGCTTATTCTTTGTTTTGTGTTTTTTATGAGTGTGGCACAAGAAAGTGAACTCAAGTCTGCTTCCATGAAATGTATATTTGCTACTACATTCCAACATGGAATAATAGAACAAGCACACCAAGTAAGGAGAATTTATCCAAGATTTGTTTCCAAGGGTTAGGGCCTAAGCTCACTAACTTGTTGAACTTATTAGATGTTTTTGGTTTTTTTGATGAAGAAGTACCTCTTAAGGTTTTCTTTGTGAAAGTAGCCCCATTATTAGACTTGTACATCATGATAGACAAGTGTACTATTCCAAGATGGAATGAATACAAATGCCCCATGGCATAAGTCCCTACACACAAGACCATTTCAACCATTATTAAGTGGTTTTTAGGTTTTTGTATGAAGATGAGAAAGAGAAGAAACAAAATGAGAAAAGGTAAAAGACTAAGGGGGACTATTAATTCTAAGGTTATAATGCATAGATGGACCTAGGTTAGTGTGGCTTCAACTATCCTAAAGAAGAAAGAAAGAAGAAAAGAAGAAGGAGGAAGAAGTAGAAAGTCAACTTACTTCTTCTAAAGAAGATAAGTTGATTTCTAAGAGGGATGGAAAGAAGTTGAAAAAATGATGGCATAAGGCACATATCAAAGACAAATGAGAAAACATTAAAAGAGAAGGAGAGAATGTTTGAAATGTGGATAACCTCCACATTTCACTTACCATTGTACCTACAAAAGGTTAGAAGCACACAAATGATAAGATGAAACCAAATAAGATCAAATGAAGTAGAAACCAACAAAGGATCGTATCAAACAATCACAACCAGAATTCAAACTTCAAACTCAAGTGTCAAGATCAAACACACAACATCATGCAAGAAATGAAGCAAGAAGTCCCTACCAAACATTACAAGTTAACACAAAAGAAACAAAGACAAAATAAGAGATAAGAAGTGTCACACAAGCTAAACAACTTCCACAACCATCCAAGTCAGAATCCTATCATGGTAAGGAGTTTCTAAGAAAGGAATTCAAAAATCAATGGGAGCATAAAATATCATACAAGATTAAACAAGTGAAACATGTAGAAGTGAGAAGTGATGTGATCATTCAGATAAGTGTGAAGCTTAATGAACAAGTAACACAAAGCCAACCAAGATGTGAACTTCATACAAGGTTTAGGGACATGATATCAAGGTAAAAATCCTTAAAACAAACCCTAGAAGTTGGCACAAGTTCCCTCCTAACCTAATGAGCAAACACAAGTAAAGAAAACATCACAATTAGGTCATGGCAAACACAAAATTCAAATAAAATGGAAATAAGTCTCAAAAATTCCACAATTAAGCACAAAGACTCTCTAAACATGTAAGACCAACATACCAAAACCACAAGACACAAATCAGAAGAAAACTATGTCAAATAATTGCATAAAGATAAACTAGGGTTTCATAAACTTCATCATAGAGCAATATGGAAAAACCTAAACAAACAAACCCTAAAAATCATGAATAAAATCTAAAAACAACCTCAACATGTTAGGAATCAGTATAAAAAATAAACACATTCATATCTATCACCAAATTCAAAATAGAAAATGAACAAGACAGATCATGCATAAAAGAAATTAAAATAAAAGATATACACTCAAAATTTAATTCAGACATGAAAATTAATCAAAAATGAAATTAAAAAGCATAGAAAAATAAATAAAATAGAAACAAACAAACATTATTTTTTTGGGGAATTTTTGGATATCATTTACTATTTTTAAAAATTAAAAAACAAACAAAGAAAATAAAGAAAATAAAATAAAAAAAGTCAAATAAGTATGAAGACCTGATGGCTCGGGATGCAATTCAACAAAAGGTAAGCAAGATCAATGACCCACACGCGTAGTCAACAAAGTCAACACTTAGTAGTCAAAACCAACGCATGGCATTTAAACTTATCATTCCCTCCAAGATCAAACGACTACGTTATATTCAAAATAAAGACTCAGCGCATGTGATCAGCACATGCCTCATTAATGTGCTGGCACACTTAAAGCGTTAGATCAAAACAAATACACGGCCTAGATTGTTTCTTCTTCCTTGGAACACCTGCGTATGAGATTCATCACCATTTCCAGAATCCGGTGAACGGAGCCCTAACTTCGTCACAGGAAAATTCAAATCAAGCATAAATCAACATAACAACATGTAAAACACTCCGGATCAAATCATTACATTATGTAGAATATGAATCTAGCATTAAAAATCAATAACAAGCAACATATGAAGCAAATCGAATCAAAGAAGCTTTCACATCAAACTTTCATATCAACTTATATCACTCAATATTCAAGCAATTTCAATTCTAACGACATCAGTGTCATCAGCACAACTCAAAGATCATTAAGCACACTTAAAATTTCAATTCTAGATCTATGAATTCAGAGCCATGCCTGAGGTTGAAGATCTTGAGAATCACCAAGAAAATGCTCTAGTGTGCAGATCCACGTATTTTGACCTCCTCTTGCAAAATAAATGCAAGATGGAGCTTGAGAGAAGCTGAATTTGGAGATTCAAAGCCTCTTGTTCTTGAATGGCACCTCAAGGTTTCTTCAACTTAAGCTTGAATCAGTGAGTGAAATGAGATCCTTGAAGCTTGAGGATGAAGAATCTATGAAGAAATGAAGAAATGTGAGCTTGTGGAGAGCGATTCGAAGAGATTTGCTTGGATGCAAGAAATTTTGGATCTGAGAAATGAGAGAGAGTCCTAGTGAATTCTTTGCACAAAGGTATTCATACCTGATTAGGGTTTTAGAAGTAATAGTGGCATGAGAGGTGTGATTGAAATGAAAATGCAAAGTTGCATGAAAAGTGTGATTGTGCAATCCATGCGTGCAACGCCTCTCCCATGTGCACATTTTGATCATAATTCATTCATTATCCACCCTTTGATCAATCTCAGCCCTTGGATACAAATGAGTCATGCTTTTTCAATGATTTTGCAAAATTGCACTTTATGAAATACTTCTTACTCAATCCACGGGTTCCTTGATTTTCTTGGGCAAAAATGCTTCTCATGCATTATAATTGAAGTTTATGATCACAATTGGCCCATAGGATGACTTGAAAATGAGTTACAAACCAATTTGCAAAGTGGTAGAAACTTGAAAAAGTGGTAAAACCCTAAAAATAACCAAACTTCCAATGGCCATATCTTGAGTTCTACACATGCTATGAACGCATCCTTGTAATTTTTGGAAAGGATAGAGAATTCCCTACAAGTTTCATGTTCAAGGAAAATCCATTTGGAGTCATCTTGGCTATGTAAGAATCACTTGAAAATTAGGGTCAAATTTTTTACAAAAAATAGTAAGTTCTTATACATGCCACTTTCTAAATTTTGGAAAATTGTTCATAACCTCTTGATTATTGATCTTTGAGATCACCAAAGCTCTACTTTAAGCTTAGGAAGGTCCCTTGACTTGAAAATCATAGTTAGAGGTCTTGAAGTCCATTGGTTGACTTTTCAGATGCACAGTTGACCTCTTTCTTCATTTACAAGTAACTGAAGAATTAACTGACTTTCTCAATGAATTTTCTCATCAAACTTCATACATAGGCCTTAATATTCCATATGGGAACCTTTGACCACAAGAATTGGTCAAATCCATGAGGATATGAGGATCTGAACCAAAACCCTAATTAGGGTTTACTTGTGTAGGAGAATGTTGCACCATTGATCTTCTGATGATACTTCACCCTTCTAGGACTTTGGGGGTGACTTTGAGCTTGTACAAGATACGAGGAGACCTTGTGAGCTTCTTGAAATGTCACTTGGCTCTTATCTTTACTTGGAAGATCATGAATTTCCAGATAATTGATCATATGCCTTATGCTTGTGATCATGTATGCTTATGCTTCATTTTCCTATGCCATATGCTTGGATATGCAAACAACATGATATGTTATATGATATGCAAATGATGGGGAAACGAGTGGTCAAAGTTTGGGGTGTTATAGCAGGGTTCAAACTCCTTTAACTGACACAGATTTGGTTGACATGTTCATGAGTACGCTGACTGGTCCTTTCTACAGTTATCTAATTGGAAGTTCGTCATTTGGTTTCACTGAGTTGATAATGACTAGAGAACGCGTGGAAAGTGGAATTTGAAGTGGTAAAATACAAATGGCTGCCTCTTCAAGTACCACCAAGAAAACATCTAATGGGAAGAACGAATCCAATGTTGTGTACGATCAACAGGGTCATAATAAGAACAATTGTAACCAATCTGTGGGAGCAGTTTTGATCTCTAATCATGCACATGTGCCACAAAATCAACAACAGAATAATCAGCCTAAGCAAGGTGCACCTAAGAGACAATTTACCAAAATTAACATGTCATTGGCTCAGGCTTTGCAACACATGTTGAAAGGAGAGCTGATTACTTTGAGGGACCCTCCTCGGAATCCCAATACTTCCTCTCCTCGCTATAATCCCAATGCAAGATACGCATATCAGTCTAACTGACCTGAACATGATACTAATAATTGTTACGTGTTGAAGGATAAAATTCAGGATATGATTGATGTTGGAGAACGTGAGTTTGGTCCTTCAGACACTCCTAATGTGATTACCGCTTCTATGCCCAAACATGAGAAGATTGTTAATGTTGTTGATGATGGTTCTTATGTTTCTACTGTGGCCGATTTGACTACTCCTCTGGCAATTGTTAAGAAGAAGTTGTTGCAAGCCGATTTATTTTCGGGCTGCAATGAAGACTACTATTATTGTGCCTCTCAATCCAATGGTTGTTGGAAGCTGAAAGAAGATATTCAGCGTTTGATGGACGATCGTACTATACTGTTCGAGAAGAGCCATTCCATAGAGAATTTGTGTGAAGGTTTGTCTCAAGGTCTGAAGCTGGAAGACGTGTTTATGGTTACTAAAACTCCTGTGAGGATCACTTCTAAGGGTCTTGTGAAGATTATTGTTGAGCCAAAAGTGGCTCCCCTGATTATTACTACTCCCGATCCAATTCCATATTCTTCTAACAAGGTTATCCCTTGGAATTATGGTGTTGATGTTTATATCCATAGTGTCAAGCAAGAGCCTTTAACTAATATACCTGCTGAAGATGTTAATCCTGATATCGACAATATTGTTGGGACTAGTAAGGTTACTCGGAGTGGAAGGATTTTCTATCCAGAAGACATTTCAAAGGTTGTTGCTGTTCCAGTTCGTATCTCCAACTCCGGGCCAAGTACTGAAGCTCGAGGAAAAGGACTAGTGATTGAGCTTGTTCAGGTTGAGACACCAGCTACTGAAGATCTCTCTAAGTAGATGGAAGAAGTACTGAAGATCATCCGCAAGAGTGATTACAATATTTTTGAATAGTTGGGGCATACTCCTTCCAAGATCTCTATGTTATCTCTGTTGTTATGCTCCGAGGCCCATGCCAAGGCTTTGGTGAAATTCTTGAAATTTGTGCACGAAATCTCTGTGGACCAATTTGAAAATTGTGTTGCTAACTTGACAACTAGCAATGGCTTAAGTTTTTTTTATGCTGATTTAACTCCTGCTGGAAGAAACCACAACAAAGCTCTGCATGTCTCTATTGAGTGTAGAGCTATTACTCTATCTCATGTGTTGATGGATAATGGTGCTTCGTTAAATGTGTTACCGAAGGCTATTCTTGACAAACTCAACTATGAAGATGTTATGCTAAGGCCTAGTAACGTGGTAGTGAGAGCCTTTGATGGTTCAAGAAGAATGGTTGATCACACTAAAATTCACCGTATTTCTGACTCCGATTTCGGGGCTTAAATCGAGAAAAGGAGCGAAAAAGGAGTGGAAACGGACGAAAACCTAGAAATTGAGCGTTTTACACTTACGGCATCCACCGTGGCAGGCGCCATGGGGTCTGCCATGACGTGGCCACGTCTCAAGACCACTCCACAACTGCCAAGACCTACGATCCCCACTCTTTCATTCTCCATTGGCCTCATGGAGGGCGCCATGGCCTTGTGGCGGGCGCCACAAGGCAAAAACAGTTTCCCTCCACTTTTTAGTGGAGGGGCATCCTGGTCTTTTCCTGCATTTAGTTTTCCTATAAATAGGACCTTAGATTTTCGTTTTTCAACATCCAAACTTAGAATCTCTTAGGCATATATCAGTTTTAAAGCAGTTATCATTCCACATCGGGGTGTTACTGCAATCGAGTGATCGAGTCTGTAATTTGTCTGTGTGATCGAGTTTTGGAGCACTCTAGGAGGAAGTTAATCCTGCCGCCATTTTAATTCCAGTTCGTATTTTACTTTTCCGCATTGCTTTACTTTCATTTATTATCCGCACTCGCACTTTATTTTATTTATTTCCTGCACTCGCTTTACTTTTATTTATTTCCCGCACTCGCTTTACTTTCGTTTATTTTCCCGCACTCGCTTTAAAGTACTTTGTTTCTCGCACTCGCTTTACTTTTATTTACTTTCCGCACTCGCACTAATTTTATTTACTTTCCGCACTCGCACTAAATTACTTTTATGAAAAATTATAAAAAAGAACTTTTACTTTACTATGTCTAACTAAATCCATAAAGGTTAGAATGTAAGGATCGTAATTAAACCAGTAATCCGTACAAATGTTCGTGGAAACACTTAAGGGCTATTTTATCTTTCAATTTAAGTAATTGTTTTTAACTATTTCAAAAACAGCCAAAAGCGATGTCTAGTTTATTAGGAGTTTTTAGATTAAAAAGAAAAGAGATTTTAAAACGATTTTCGGACGCGTTATGAAGTTTAGAGTCTGGTTCGTGAGAACCTCTTTTTGCTAAGAAATCCAGGTTAAAATACTTTTCAACTTAGTTAAGATACTATATTTCTTAAAAATAGGTTTACTACTCTAACGCAGTACGCACCTTTTTATCCGTGACAATAGGAGGGGTTGATTAGAGAGTACAACTCGGTTCTGAATACGCGAAAGCGACAGTTCCTGTTAAATTAGTTCTTTTCAAAGGAGAAAACACTGCACATAAGTAGTTCTATTAAAAAGTACCGGATTATCAATTGATTACGTGAATTACATTCTAGTCTGTCTTTTATTAATTGTTTAAAATTACCATTTTATTTACCATTGCGCACTTCTTAAAACCCTTATATTCAGTTGCCTTAGATACACACCATAACAACAGGTACGATAGATTGACACTTGGTCTCTGTGGATTCGACAATCTTTTATATTACTCTGACGTGTTCGAACACTTGCGAAAAACAAGCATCAAGTTTTTGGCGCCGTTGCCGGGGACCAATTTCGTCAAATTTCATACCCTGTAGTTAAACCGTTTAGACTAAGGTTGTTACCCACCGGTCAATGCAAAAGACTCGCAGTGCCGGAAGTTTAGTAGACCCTCTAGCTGAACCTGAACGTTACGCTCGCGCACGTTTGTTTTTCCATAGGAATAGGAAAACTATGGCCGAAGATCAAAACCGAAGACCTCTTAAGGACTTCGCCCAACCATCAAACGAGGAACCTAGTTCTAGTATAGTAAACCCCTCTATCCCAGCGAATAATTTTGAACTTAAACCATCTCTGCTGCAATTAGTTCAACATAGACAATTCGTAGGTCTCGCTACTGATAACCCAAACCAACATTTAAAAAACTTTCTTCAGTTAGCAGACACCTTTAAAACCAATGGAGCTTCTCCTGAGGCGATACGCTTAAGATTATTTCCCTTTTCCCTCAGAGATAAAGCTCTATCTTGGTTAGATTCCCTTCCTCCCAATTCTATAACAACTTGGGATGACCTTAGAAAAGTTTTTCTTGCTAGATATTTTCCCCCAAGTAAGACCGCTCTTCTTCGAAACCTAATAACTAGATTTACCTAACACCAAGGAGAGTCGTTGTTCGAAGCCTGGGAGAGATATAAAGAGCTATTAAGAGCATGCCCACATCATGGCTTAGAGAATTGGCTAATCATTCAAACCTTCTATAATGGACTTCATTATAACACTAAAATGACCATTGACGCTGCCGCTGGTGGCGCACTGATGAACAAACCTTACCCTGAAGCTAGTGCCCTTATCGAGGATATGGCCCAAAACCATCAATCATGGGGAGTAGAACGAGCGACAGTGGAAAAGAAGGAAGCCCAAGGAGGAATACATGAGCTAAGCTCTATGGACATGATGCAGGCTAAAATGGGCGTGTTGGCCCTTAGAGTCGAACATATGTGTACAACCCCGAATACTGTAGCTGCAGTTTCACCGAATTGTGAGATATGTGGGACACAAGGACACCAATCCGCCGAATGCAATCTGTTGAATGAGACCAACACTGAGCAAGTGAACTACACCCAAGGGAACCCATTTTCAAACACATATAACCCTGGATGGAGGAATCACCCAAACTTCTCCTACAAAAATAATAACCCTATTCAAAATACCACACCTCCGAGACAACAAGGTTACCAAGCCCCAAGAACAAATCAACCTATGCAACCTGTACCACCGAAACCGAGCCTTGAGAAAATTATGGAAAATTTTATCACTGCTCAAACACAACAAAACAAAGAGTTAATGAACCAAAATGTCCATGTTAACGAACTAATTACCCAGTTAGGAACCAAGGTTGATCAAATTATTACTCATAATAAGATGCTTGAAACCCAGATCTCTCAGGTAGCTTTAAACCAAGCCCCTCAGACTACACCTGGAGGATAGTTCCCTAGACAACCTCAACAAAACCCGAAAGGGCAAGCTAATGCCATTACTCTAAGAAGTGGAACCGCTTATAAGGAACCTTTAAACCCTAGATTAAGTGAGCCCGAAACTTCTGAGAGGAATGAGGAGAAGGAACCAGAGGAGTCTGAAACCCCGGAAAGTCAAGAAAAAGGAGAAGAACCTAAAAATAAAACCTATGTACCACCACTGCCATACAAACCACCAATACCATACCCTCAAAGATTAAAGAAAACCCAAATCGATAATCAATATCAAAAATTCGTTAAGGTTATAGAAAAACTTCACGTAGAAATCCCCTTTACAGAAGCCATCACCCAAATACCTTCTTACGCTAAGTTTCTCAAAGACATACTTACGAATAAACGTAGACTTGAAGATCCAAAACCCGTGGAATGTAATTCTATTTCCGAAAATAGGTTAGTAAAGAAAGATAAAGATCCCGGAAATTTTTCCATTCCTTGTGTTTTGGGGAATCAGGTCATCAAAAAGGCTTTCCTAGACTTAGGAGCTAGTGTGAGCTTAATGCCTTTAGCAGTTTGTGAGAGATTAAACTTAGGAGAATTACAACCTACTAAGATGTCACTTCAATTAGCCGATAGATCCTTTAAATACCCTATAGGCATACTTGAAGACGTCCCTGTTAGGATAGGTCAGCTGTTTATACCTACTGATTTTGTTGTCATGGACATTAAAGAAGATGACGACATACCAATCCTCCTAGGTAGACCATTCTTATCGACTGCTGGAGCCGTAATAGATGTTAAAAAAGGGAAACTAACTTTTGAGGTAGGTGACGAGAAGATAGAATTTATACTTTCAAAATTTCTTATGGCACTTGTGATAGGAGACGCTTGTTATGCCTTAGATATCATCGAAGAATGCATTAGGGAATTAGAACAAGAAGAAGAAACTGAATCTATAAAATTGCCATCAACCCTCATTTTGGAAGATGACAATTATAAAAAACCCTACGTTGATGATAACCTTCACGAATGTTTATCTCTTACACCAGATCATATGCCTTGCCCTATGAAACCAACCGTAAAACTTAAGGAACTGCCTAAAAACCTGAGATATGAATTTCTTGATGAAGAAATGAATCGTCCAGTTATAGTCAGTGCTACCTTAAACCAAGAGGAAACCAACCAATTGTTAGATGTTTTACGAAGGTACCCCTCAGCCTTAGAATATAAGATCTCTGATCTAAAAGGAATAAGCCCATCCGTATGCATGCATCGGATTTTGCTTGAAGAAGATTCAAAACCCTCCAGAGAACACCAACGAAGAATAAATCCTATAATGAGTACTGTAGTTAAGACTGAAGTTCTTAAGTTACTAGAGGCAGGTATAATATATCAGATCTCGGACAGTAAATGGGTGAGTCCTGTGCATGTAGTACCTAAAAAGGGAGGCATCACAGTCGTGCAAAACGAGAAAGGCGAACCTGTAGCAAAAAGAACCGATGGAGGTTGGCGTATGTGCATAGATTATAGAAAATTAAATAAAGCAACTAGGAAGGACCATTTCCCATTACCATTCATAGACCAAATGTTGGAGCACCTAGCCAGACACTCCTACTTTTGTTACCTTGATGGATATTCAGGATTCTTCCAAATACCTATTCACCCCGAAGATCAAGAAAAAACTACCTTTACATGCCCTGTTAGAACTTTTGCCTATAGAAGAATGCCTTTTGGACTTTGTAATGCTCCTGCCACTTTCCAACGCTGCATGATGTCTATCTTTGCAGACTATTTAGATGGAATCATGGAAGTAGTTATGGACGATTTCTCAGTTTGTGGATCTGATTTCAAAAATTGTCTTATCAACCTTGAGAAAATCCTGGAAAGATGTGTGGAGGTAAACCTTGTGCTAAATTGGGAAAAATGTCATTTCATGGTCACCGAAGGGATTGTTTTAGGACATATAGTTTCCGAAAAGGGTATAGAGGTAGATAAAGCTAAAATAGAAGTCATAGAGAATCTAAAACCGCCAAAGACTATCAGGGAGATAAGAAGTTTTCTTGGACATGCCGGATTTTACCGACGTTTTATCAAGGACTTCTCCAAAATAACAAAACCCTTAACTAGTCTTTTAATGAAAGATGATGAATTCATCTTCGATGAAAAATGTACTGAAGCATTTAATCTTCTGAAACAAGCTCTGATTTCAGCACCTATAATGAAACCCCCTGATTGGTCAGAACCGTTTGAGATAATGTGTGACGCTAGTGATTATGTTGTTGGAGCCGTTCTAGGCCAGAGAAAAGATAAGAAGTTACACGTAATTTATTATGCCAGTAGAACCCTAGACGCTGTACAACTCAACTACGCAACGACCGAAAAAAGAGCTCCTAGCTGTAGTTTTTTCCATAGACAAATTTAGATCTTATCTAGTAGGAGCCAAAATTATAGTTTACACTGACCATGCTACAATTTGTTACTTACTGAGTAAAAAGGATGCCAAACCTAGGTTACTTCGATGGATTCTATTACTGCAAGAGTTTGATTTGGATATCCGTGATAAGAAAGGCACTGATAATGTAGTGGCTGATCACCTTTCTAGGCTAGAATACCTGAAACCTGACTCAATACCCATAAATGACGATTTTGCCTATGATAGACTGATAGCCCAACTAGAAACCATTGAAGATGATAACCCATACCCACATGAGCATTCTCATAAATCCTTAGCTATAAGTAATATACCTTGGTATGCTGACTTTGTTAATAACCTAGCCGCTGACATCATACCCCCTGATCTAAACTACCACCGGAAGAAGAAGTTCTACAGTGATGTGAGAAACTTCTATTGGGACGAACCATTTCTTTTCAAGAGAGGTAAAGATGGCATTTTCCGCCGTTGTGTTCCAGAAGAAGAGGTACATAATATAATTGAGCATTGTCACTCTGCACCCTATGATGGACATGCGAGCACATCCAAGACCTATGCCAAGATTCTTCAAGCTGGCCTATTCTGGCCTACTATGTGGTGTGATGTCCATGCTTTCATTTTCAAGTGTGATAGATGCCAACGCACAGGAAATATTTTAAGACGTAATGAAATGCCTCTGAGAAATATCCAAGAAGTAGAACTCTTTGACGTATGGGGTATAGACTTTATGGGACCATTCCTACCATCATTCGGAAATCAGTACATCTTAGTAGCTGTTGACTACGTGTCTAAATGGATTGAAGTTATCGCCGCACCCACAAACGACACTAGAGTAGTCATCAAATTATTCAAAAACTATATATTTCCCAGGTTTGGAACACCCCGTTTAGTCATAAGTGATGGAGGATCACACTTCATATCGAGAATATTTGATAAACTTTTAAGCAAGTATGGAGTTAAGCATAGAGTAGCAACACCATACCACCCACAGACCAACGGACAAGTGGAAGTATCTAATAGGGAGATAAAACAAATTCTTGAGAAGACTGTCTCTATATCTAGAAAAGATTGGTCGCAGAAACTTCAAGAAGCATTATGGGCCTATAGAACCGCTTTCAAAACCCCTATAGGAACAACCCCTTATCAACTGGTCTATGGAAAATCATGTCACTTACCTTTTGAATTGGAGCATAAGGCCTATTGGGCCATCAAAACTTTGAATTTGGATTACTTGACTGCTGGTGAGAAACGTATCCTTGATATCCACAAATTAGAAGAGCTTAGACAATCTGCCTACGAAAATGCCATCATATACAAAGAAAGAAAGAAAGCTTGGCATGAAAAAAGAATCATAAGAAGAGACTTCAAAATAGGCGATCCTGTTCTCTTGTTCGATTCTAGGTTACGACTTTTTCCAAGAAAGCTTCGTTCGAGATGGACTGGCCCTTTCGAAGTATCTAAGATTCTAAGATCTGATGCTATTGAAATCAAGAACCAAACATGTAAACCGTTCATCGTCAATGGATAGAGGTTGAAGCCCTACGAAGGAGGAGACATCCCAACAACATACAAATGCCATACTCTGAGTGATCCACCATATCCTTCCAATGATGTATAAAAATCGGTCGTCGAGCTAATGACGTTAAACAAGCGCTGCATGGGAGGCAACCCATGGTTTTCTTATTTACGTACTTTTTATTTATTTATTTTTACTTTATTTTAATTTGTTTATTTTATTATTATGTCAGGACTAACGATTGAATGTTTTATGTGCTTTCAGGACTTGTTTGTTAACCTTGTACAGAATGCATAACCCCGATGACATGCACGTGGCCTTTAGAGACGACGCACAGAGAGAGCGTTACTATGTCCACATGAGACGCCATTTGGCTCCTACCAGGTACCCTGACCATGACTGCATGGATGCCTTGGGGATAGAGCCAAGCGTCAGATTCTTATGCCATCAACTCCAGTGGGACCAGTTTGACAATAGGAACAACACTTACAGGAACTTGACTCTAGAGTTCCTCAGCTCATTTCATTATGACCCTTGGGCTGGACCCGATGGATATGTTGTTTTCAGGTTGTTCGGGATTGACTACTCCTTCTCTCACAAAGATTTTGGTGATTTACTAGGTTTTCAGACTACTCCTGATGCTATTCCAGAGACACCGATGGGGTATTTTATGAGCAGAGAAGTGGAAAAGTTTTGGTCTAACATCTCAGGTGGAGGGAGCCAAGATCCTTCCACTCAGTTTTCTCAGGTAATCCACAACCCTGCGTTAAGGTACTTCCAGATGATTCTGTCACATTCTTTCCTAGGTTTGCCAGACACAGAGACTCTGCTGAGTGAAAAGGAGATTTTCCTACTGTTTTGTGCGACTCAGTCTCGCCCAGTTGCTTGTGGCAACTTTCTGTTGAAGGGCCTTGTCATACCCTAATTTTTGACCCTAAGATTTTTCGCATCTCATCTGCATTTCGCATACAAACAAGATTACGTACTGGTTTGTGTATCCTTCTCAGTTGCAGGTCTTTGCTTTGCAGGGGATCACCGTGTTTTAATTTACTTGTATTTGTTTATATTTACTAACTTCTAACCGAAATACAAAAAAAAATGTTGCAGTTTGCTTCTTCTTCTCTCTGTGTTGCAGGATTTAAAAGACAGGGCAGTGATTTCAATCCAGATGCATTTGTTCAGTCACAATTTGATTCAGATGGACGTTTGACCTAAATTTGGTCAAACTATCAAAGAATTGTTTCAATTGCAAGTTGTGTGTGCCAGTGGTCTATTCCTCAGACAATGCATTTTCAAAGATCAAGTGGTGTTGTGTGTGAAAATGATCAATTTATCAGCAGTTCATCTGAGGATTTATTTTCCTCAACACAGATTCGAATAATCAGGACAGATTTCAGTGTTTGTGGTTGAAGTGGCAAGTTCTTCGGTGATGCAATGATGGTTGTGTTCATTTTAATCAGTGGCTTGTGCAAGAATAATCAAGATTTGATTGTTGGACTTAAAATCAAGACTTCATCCATTATCCTTCTCTTCCATTTTTGTTTTTAACCATTTTTATTTTTCTATTTCTATAATCCAAATATTCAATAACCATCCATTTCAATTTTATATCAATATTTGATTTTTTTTAATCCATTCACTTCAATTTAGCCGATTATCCATATAACCATTTTTTCCAATTTTCTCGATTACCCTATTCATACCTTTTTTAGTTCGATTATCAAAATTACTATTCTTTAACCGATTTTCCATATCCATTTTCTATATTCATTGTCATTTTTTTCTCATATTTTTATTAATATCCATTTATCCATATTTTTGTTTCAAATATCTTTTTTTTAAGCCCAAATACTAAACCAAGGGAGTCCAATTCCAATTCTTACAAAATAAATCCATATGTTTTTTTGAAGTCTATGTTTAGTGGTTCAATTCCATATCATAAAAATTGAAAAAAAGAAACAAATTATGTGTGGGCCAAAAGTCAGCTGCCTTCAGCAGCATCAAGCCGCAGCCAAGCCAGTTGTTTCACGTGAACACAGTCCAAAACACTTTTCCAGCTACACTTCAGCCATTCATTACATGATCTTCTTTTTACAACAAGCCCAGCTAACATCCAGCCGCCGTACGCGCATCATATCAGCATCTCAAGCCGCATCAATTGCTAGCATACCAAAACGCAGCAGAAAGGAACACAAAATGCAAGCCAGCTGTAACAAACATCACGCGGACTGCTCCAAAACGCAAATGAAGGTTACACAAAACGCAGGTGAAACAACATGTACGCAGGCCCAAAATGAAAGAAGTTCGTGAGCAAAATGCACACGCTGAAGACACACGAGCATCACACGCATAAGGCCCCTGCATAGATAATTCAAAACGCAGCACGAACACGCTTTTCACTATTCCATCAGCATTAAGGCGTGATATCAAAACGCAAGGTTAATGTGAGCAAAACGCAACTGCTAGCAAATCTGAACAGGGACCACGCATAACATCACCGTTCAAAACGCATCAACAATTGAACGAAACGACATTTGATTCTTCCCTCTATTTCTCTATAAAAACAACCTTCTCTTCATTCAATTTCGAAGCTTGGATAACCCTTCATAATGCTGCAAAATTGTCCCAAGCTTCATCTTTAATTTCATTCTCCAAATCACCAAATCACCTACAACCTTCAATCCAAAAACTTCCTTCAAATTTTCAAATACTCCCTTCTGAAATCAACAACAACAAGACCATAGAATCCTTGAACTGAGAATGAAAAAAGGGAAAAACTAAAAAAACTAAAAGCTAATGTGAATTGAGAAAGGAATCCGCGGCGGATTGACGAGAATAAGAGAGTACCAAATTCAATCGGTGAGAAGGAGGAGACGTGGATTCTGATTCGTTTAAGAGGCGTCGCGGCGGAGAATGTTCCTTTTTTTTCGGTAAAGAGGATCGTCGGTGTTGGAAGAAGAAGGTACAGGGGTACTGTGTTTCGCAAAATGAAGAAGAAGAACTCTTCTGAGTTTTTTTTGGCAACCTGTTTTAGTTTTCTTTTATTTATTTATTGTTGTTTTAATAAGAACACCTTGTTGTTTGGGTTTGGATCCGATTCTCACTATCACCACCTCCCCCTGCGCATACTCCCTCCCGTCTCTTTTATTTTTTTATTTATATATATTTCTTTTCTACTTAGTTTCTTAGGTTATTTGTTTTATTCCTTTTAAGAAATATATTTTGTCCATAAATTTCTTTTAATTTTCAAAGTATAAGGTCATTTTAGAAAAAATATTAAAAGCGGATTTAGTGTCTTATTTTTTGATTTTCTTTACTTCAATTTGATTTTAATTCTTTTGGTTTTTTTTTAGTGGATTCTATTTTAGATCCATCTTTTATTTCATCTAATTTTTTCTTTTTGGTCGATGAGATCTCCGATTCGACGATTATTGGTTTTCGATGTTTAATCTTCATTATTTCAAATCTATGGATGAATGATCATTTGGATCATTCTCCATACTTTGGGATTGTGATAGGTTGCCTTCGATAATACAATGTGAAATCTCGATTAAGATTAGACCATTACCTTTTCTTTTCGTGCGACATGTTTTCGGAGAATGATCCATTATATCATTTCTCTAACATGTATTAGCACAAATATTTTCCAACTTAATTGGTGGTGACCGGCCTCATTAGTAGGGTAATTACTTCGTAAATTACTCGGCAATTGCTTAACATAGACCTAAACTTGTCCCGAATTCGGAATAAGATCCATTTGGATCCGTTTGCCTCTCGATTTTAGTTATCTTTTTGTGGTTGTGTTTGATTAAGTTCATCATACCATTTTTATGTAAATATTATAATAATATTAATATACTAACCATTTAAATTCAATCTCTCGCACCTTATCCTCTTTATTTCAATTTCTCGCTCCTTATCTCTTTTATTATGCTTTTATTATACTATATCATTCATCATATTGTTTATGTTTATATTGTTATGCTTGTGATTTTTCTTTTGTCCATTTGGACACCAAAACATTAATAAAGGATTAAACATTTAAAAAGACTTGTGACTTTAATTTCGGACTATGGCCACTATCCTTAGCATTGGAGTTTGGACTTAGATTTTAGGATCTCTCCATTTGCTCAAGTTGTGATGGATTGAAGACTTTGGCTCCGATTGAGTTCACTTGTCCATGAAGATGAAAATCTCATTGTTTCGAAGAATGTTGACTATACGGTTTGGTTGTTCTTCCTTTAACTTTTACTTTCAAGTCTTAGGATAGTCCCTTCATCTCCTCCCACTTCTTAAATTTTCAAATCTCCTTTCTATTTTCAAAAACTTTCTTTGTTTTCAAACTTCAAACATTTTCGCAATCAAACCTTGACTTAGGTCAAGCGATTTTACCTTTTCATTTCTTAATAAATGCTAAACCACATAAGCATATTGAAACTTTCTTCTCAAAAACTTTAAAAAATATTCAAACCTCATTCAATTGTTTTTGTGCCCTCGTGCACGTTTCTTTTAACCATTTTCATGTTTAGATATGATTCATTCTTTCTAGCGGAATTATTCTCTAAAGAATGACGACTTATCTTTACATTTTAAAATCAATTCAACTCATTGCTTCTTTTCACAATTTGTACCACGAACTACGAGGTTTTGATCTCGCATTGCACTTTATGGGTACGTAGGCATGAGACATTCGTCTCTTCAAACACAAAAATATTAAAAAATGTTTCTTTTCTCATCTCTCCAATCTTTTTCAAGCAAACCAATTTCAAACCAAAAAAAGCAGTAAATATTTCAAAGGGCTCCCGTGGAGTACCACTGACATTTTGGGTGCGTAAAACCTTCCAAATTTGTAACCTATCCCCTTACCCGTTCTCTATTCGATTCTTTTAGCTTTTGCTTTGAGATTCATTAGGTTTTATTTGCTCTTTTTCCCTTTGGAATAAAATAAAAGCGCGGTGGCGACTCTGTTTACCATGAGTTAAGTTAGCTAATAGCTTACACTCATGATTTTACCGCTACAGAAAAGTGGCGACTCTGCTGGGGAGTCAATCTCTAAGTGGATTCGGCCTACTTTGATTTGTTTACTGCTTTAGTTTGATTTGTTTGTTACCTGGTTGTTCTGTTTCGATTTTGGTGATCCTCTGTGAGATAGATTCTAACCCGGATCTGAGTGGAACTTATGATAGGACGGCGATATTCGAAGCGATATGCGATGGAGTAGTCCAAAGCAATATCAATTTGATAATCTCCACTCGGTTAGACTCTCTTGGACTATCAATGTCATGATGAGTAATCATACGTGGCATTATTTTCCGACCTTGAGCTGATCATACTAAGGACCGTAGAACCCTTAACCAATCTAAGCCAATTTAGGAACGTAGTGCGGAAACTATCTGAGTGTAAACTTAAGGTGGTTGTCACGCGATACTACACTCGGACGAGGTCTATTTTAAGAATGTTATCAGTTGGGGAGTAGTCCAACGTACCGATGATATTCTAAAGATGGCTGTTAACTCCGGGAACCTCTGTTAGCACCCTTTTGGTTTTTTGCAGGTACAATGAAGACAAACCTTAGTACATGCCTTTGTGGGTTGTTGGTTCTTATCTCTTGACTCCATGCTCATGATCCGAACCTTTGAACCTGTGTGCTTTGCGTGATCTTGTTTGTGGTTGTTGCATCTACATATTCATCATGATCATTATCACAATCATTTCTCAAGGAAAATAATTCTGATTATTGCAAATATTGGAAAAAGTAAATTCTCCTTTTTGTCAAGATATTTCATGACCGTATTCTCGATGTTGACCATGTTTGCAATAATCGAGTTGTTTTTCTGAAAATGGAAGTGAACATTGCATATCATTGCATCCTCGCATATTCTTGCGTTCATCCGAGTTGTGTGGGAACTTATCCCGGTTGTTTCTTTCTTCAGTTGTCTGTTGATCCGTCAAGCTGACTCCTCATCACAGATACAGTACTAGAGCTGCTAACAGATTGAGAGCTATCAGATTGAGAATGGAACACCAAGAACAGCATAATATGGAAGTCCGGATGGAGATTGATGAATTGAAGGTCGGTATGACCAGGCTCACTGAAATGATGCAAGTTCTGATTGCTCGAGGTGAACCACCTCAAAGGACTGTTATCTCTGAAGTTTTTACTGCTGTTGTTGATCCTCATGTGATTCAACAACCGGTTTCTACTTGGCCAGAATACGGGTTACCTCCGGATTATGTGCCAGCTGCTGCTAATGCTCAAATGGGTGGTCCATCTATTGTGTCGGTCTTTTCAGCTCCGACTTTTGTCGAACCTCAACCTGTTGTGCACACAACTGCTCAGACTACGTATCAGAATTTTCCTTTTTTGTACCAGGCTGCTGGTCCACAAGCTGAAAGTCAGGGTGAACCTGGATATATGGATGAAGTTAGAGAGCAATGTTTGACTCTTGAGAAAAGGGTAAGAGGTCTTGAAGGAAAGGATGTCTTTGGTTCTGCTGCAATAGACATGTGTTTGGTTTCCGACTTGGTTCTTCCTGATAAGTTCAAAGTTCCTGTATTTGAGAAGTACAATGGTCATACTTGTCCAAAGATTCATCTGCTGATGTATTGTCGCAAAATGGCTGCACATGCCAAGGATGACAAGCTGCTTATTCACTGTTTTCAAGATAGTCTGAGTGGTGCTTCTATGAAGTGGTATGTTGGACTTGAGAAGAGTCACATTAGAAGCTGGAAAGATTTATCTGATGCTTTTGTAAGGCAGTATAAGTACAATCTGGACATGGAGCCTGACCGTCGTCAACTTCAAAACATGTCACAGAAAGAGAAAGAATCGTTCAAAGAGTGTGCTCAGCGTTGGAGAGAGCTAGTTGCTCAAGTGGAACCACCTTTGCCCGAAAAGGAATTAACTGGTTAGTTCATGGACACTCTTCAACCGTTCTTTTGGGAGAAAATGGTTGGAAGTGTTTCATCTGGTTTTTCTGACCTAGTCACTATTGGAGAAAGACTAGAGGAAGGTATCAAGAAAGGTAAGGTTACCAATTCTGAATCTCCTAATGCTGCAAGAAAGTCTTTTGGGAACTTTCACAAGAGAAAAGATGGTGATGCTTATGTTGTTTCAACTGAGAGGAAGCCTTATCACCCGCAACAACGATATGTTCAACCATATGTAGCTGCAATTGCTCCTGTTGTCAAAGCTCAACCAGCTCAAACTCAACTTCAAGTTCAAGCTCAACCAGTTCAAGCTCAAGTTCAAATTCGAGCTCAAGCTCAGGCTCCTCATCCTGCTGCTTGACAAAATCAGTATCGCAATAGGCCAAACTTTGATTCTATCCCGGTGCCTTACACTGATTTGTTTCCTTCCTTGATTAAGAGTGGTTTAATTACTACTAGGCCTCCGCCTCCTGTTCCAAATCCTCTTCCGGTTGGTTATAGATCGGATCTTTGCTGTGAGTTTCATCAAGGTGGAACTGGTCATGACCTGGAACATTGCTTTGCACTGAAGGCTAAGGTGCAAGAACTTATCAGGAACAACATCCTTTACTTTAATGATACAAATCCTAATGTTGTCAACAATCCTTTGCCGAAGCATGAGAAGCAAATCTCCTAAAAGAATTCAACAGTCAAATTTTCTTCAAAGCCAGAATTTCAGACGGGACAGCTCATCCTTGTTGTTGATGGATCACTAGGCCATTGTTTCTTTATGTTTGCAATTTTCTTCAATTGTATTGAATTGTTTGCTTTTAAACTCTGTTTGTACTTTCATGTTGGTTTTAATGAAATGAGCATTGCTTTGTTTTGATTCAATTTCATTTACTATTTGCATCTTTATGCTTTATATTTCAATTTCATTTTCTTTCTCAAGTTTTTATAATGATTGGAGGGAGGATGATGAAAACAAGATACCCATAACTGTTGTTGGTATGCTTTCAATTGAGACTTGGCTGATGATATACAAGCATTGTTTCAAATCCCAAACACTGGAGAAATAAGGAAGTTAATCCTTTGTCAACCCCTTTGAGCCTTGAAGTTGAAGTTTCTTTTTATTCGGAAAAAAAAACCCGCATTTTAACCTGGGGATGGGTAGTTCTCAATTAATTTGAATGTGCATTCAAGTACAAGAGAATCATTCAGGACGCCTTTCGATAAAGGTTGCAATCTCAAGCTTTTCTTCATACACATCAAAGAAGTGTTGAAGATGTTTCTCAATTCAAAAGTCAATGATGGTTCGTCGTGATCTTTAAGCCATGCAGTCATTATCTTTCAAAAAAAATAATGATATTACAGAAAATGTATTGAAAAAAATTAAAGCTCGCTAAGTCAAAACCTATGAAGGAGACTTAGGCAAAAAACTGGGGCATCCCGCTGGCTGTAAGTTGAAATGACACAGTTCAGGCAAAAGTTAGGGATAATAAAAAGAAATACTTGTCAAGAGGTCATCAAAATCCTAAGCAAAAATAAGTCGAGTTGACCAAAGTCCTCACTAGAAATAATAGGAGGGAAAGATATGACTGCTATCTCAAAATTTCTTGGCTTATGAACCATTTTCATCTGTACAATCCCAAATGTCTGGGAACTTGAATGCATAAGCTGAATTAATTGAATGTAGGACTGAAGTTCATCACGAAGTTGGGTTGGGTACAAATAACTTTGAGCCTATATCCGTTGTTTCATAAACCGTGAACCAGACCACGTTACAACCTTCAAAAGTCCTAATTGAATCCAGGTTTCTTTTGAAAAGCATACTACAATGAGGTTGCGTAAAACTGACTCCCAAGTTCTTTACCAATCGTTTGTTTCTTATCTTCGCTTCATCTTTAATTTTGTCTCAACCGCCGTGTTTTGACAATGTTTTCATTTACTTTACATCAATAAATTTCATTCCAAAAATGATTCTTGATTTCAAACTTTGCATTGAACTTTGCATTAAAATTACCAGGTTTGTACAAACACTTTTTATTTGCAAATAAAACTTTCCTCATCAAGGAATTTTCAAACAGTTGAGAAAACTTGGTCAGTGATCTTATCAGGGGCAAGTTCTTCCCAGGTCCTATGGTTCAAGAGTTGTTGCTCAACGCAAGTTATTCTTAGATTTGGTTAGTCAGAAGATTCTCTGCAAGTTTCATATTGGGTTATTTTCTCAAGGCCTGAAGCCATGATCAGTTTATTCTTCTCAACAGTTACTTCAAAAGATTTGAGTATTTTCTCCAACAGTAATCAAGAACTGAATCCATTATCAGTTTACCTTCACCGATCATTGAACTTGGGGCAATTTTTCTTCAAGAATCCCCAAGCAGCTTTGCATGACTTCTCTCAAAAGATTTTCAACTTGGTACAGTTTACTGGTGTGATAGAGATTTGTTCAGCAGTAGCATCTCTAATTTCTGAGCAGAATGGCAGTGATGTCTGTGTTGAGGAATCAGTCTTTTTTCTTTTCACTCCTCTAAGAGTCTAAACTGGTTGTCAGCATTTTCTCTCCTATTATCTCCTTGGGTGTGTTATTCCCCAGTCTTGTTTATGTTTTCATATTTGAGTGTTTTAGTCCTCATTATGCGTTTTCTCGGGTGTGTTATTCCCCAATTTTGTTTACATTTGCATATTTGAGTGTTTTAGTCCTCATTATGCATGTTCTTGGGTGGTTTAGTCCCCATTTTCGTAAATGTCCGCATACTGAGTGTTTTAGTCTTCATATGCATTTCTCGAGGTCTTGATGTTTTCAACTTCTCACTTTGTGATCAAAGTCCAACTCACTTGGCATTTGTCTGTCTCTCCATAACTTTTTCTTCACCTACTTGTTGTGTCTTCTCATATATTACACCCTTTTTATCCGATTGCCATTCTCGGATGTCCATAGTGAAGTCATCATTGATTTGATGTACTGTCCCGGACTTTTTCCCATCTCATTCAGTTCTGTTCCTGAATGTTGTGATTCACATTTTATCCGATTGCTATTCTTGGATGTTGTGATCACTTTCCTTCCGATTGCCATTCTCGGATTTCCATGTTGGAGTCATCATTGAGTTGATGTGCTTTCCCGAATTTTTCCCATTTCATTCAGTTTTGTTCCTGAATGTTGTGATTCACTTTTTATCTGATTGCTATTCTCAGATATTGTGATTACCTTTTTTTCGATTTCCATTCTCGGATATCCCTAGTAAAGTCAGTAATGTCATCCTTGGGATGCTTCTGATGTATCTTTTTCGTAACTGTTTCTCACTTCATTCAGTGCCATTCCTGGATGTTGTGATCCTTTCTGTCTAATCGCCATTCTTGGACATTTTCGTCTCGACTGAGCCATGTTATGGTCTCTAGCATGTTGTTTTTCCCCGTCGGAGTTTTATGCTCCTTATCCCCAGCGTTTATTTTATTGCTCGTGTCGTCTTGTCCCTCACGGATTTCTCTGCATTTCATATACATTTCATATCATTTCATAATATTCTCATAACATTTCATGTGCTTTCATAACATTTTGTATCATATGCTTCATATCATTTCCATATCATCTTCATATCATTTCATATCGTTTGTTTCATTTCATTCCTTTTTTTTTTGGCATCTTAGGATCAAAAATTGGGTTCTTGGATATTTAAGTATCTTCCATCTTGTCGAAACGAAGATTTTAATCTTCATTATCTCTGGATTGAAGAAACTTAAATAGGGGCATCTGTCATACCCTAATTTTTGACCCTAAGATTTTTCGCATCTCATCTTCATTTCGCATACAAACAAGATTACGTACTGGTTTGTGTATCCTTCTCAGTTGCAGGTTTTTGCTTTGCAGGGGATCACCGTGTTTTTATTTACTTGTATTTGTTTATTTACTAACTTCTAACCAAAATACAAAAAAAAATGTTGCAGTTTGCTTCTTCTTCTCTCTGTGTTGCAGGATTTAAAAGACAGGGCAGTGATTTCAATCCAGATGCGTTTGTTCAGTCACAATTTGATTCAGATGGACGTTTGACCTAAATTTGGTCAAACTATCAAAGGATTGTTTCAATTTCAAGTTGTGTGTGCCAGTGGTCTATTCCTCAGACAATGCGTTTTCAAAGTTCAAGTGGTGTTGTGTGTGAAAATGATCAGTTTATCAGCAGTTCATCTGAGGATTTATTTTCCTCAACACAGATTTGAATAATCAGGATAGATTTCAGTGTTTGTGGTTGAAGTGGCAAGTTCTTCGGTGATGCAATGATGGTTGTGTTCATTTTAATCAGTGGCTTGTGCAAGAATAATCAAGATTTGATTGTTGGGCTTAAAATCAAGACTTCATCCATTATCCTTCTCTTCCATTTTTGTTTTTAACCATTTTTATTTTTCTATTTCTATAATCCAAATATTCAATAACCGTCCATTTCAATTTTATATCAATATTTGATTTTTTTAATCCATTCACTTCAATTTAGCTGATTATACATATAACCATTTTTTCCAATTTTCTCGATTACCCTATTCATACCTTTTTTAGTTCGATTATCAAAATTACTATTCTTTAACCGATTTTCCATATCCATTTTCTATATTCATTGTCATTTTTTTCTCATATTTTTATTAATATCCATTTATCCATATTTTTGTTTCAAATATCTTTTTTTTAAGCCCAAATACTAAACCAAGGGAGTCCAATTCCAATTCTTACAAAATAAATCCATATGTTTTTTTGAAGTCTATGTTTAGTGGTTCAATTCCATATCATAAAAATTGAAAAAAAGAAACAAATTATGTGTGGGCCCATAGTCAGCTGCCTTTAGCAGCATCAAGCCGCAGCCAAGCCAGTTGTTTCACGTGAACACAGTCCAAAACACTTTTCCAGCTACACTTCAGCCATTCATTACGTGATCTTATTTTTACAACAAGCCCAGCTAACATCCAGTCGCCGTACGCGCATCATATCAGCATCTCAAGCCGCATCAGTTGCTAGCATACCAAAACGCAGCGGAAAGGTACACAAAACGCAAGCCAGCTATAACAAACATCACGCGGACTGCTCCAAAACGCAAACGAAGGTTACACAAAACGCAGGTGAAGCAACATGTACGCAGGCCCAAAATGAAAGAAGTTCGTGAGCAAAACGCACACGCTGAAGTCACACGAGCATCACACGCAGAAGGCCCCTGCATAGATGATTCAAAACGCAGCACAAACACGCTTTTCACTATTCATTCAGCATTAAGGCGTGATATCAAAACGCAAGGTTAATGTGAGCAAAACGCAACTGCTAGCAAATCTGAACAGGGACCACGCATAACATCACCGTTCAAAACGCATCAACAATTGAACGAAACGGCATTTGAATCTTCCCTCTATTTCTCTATAAAAACAACCTTCTCTTCATTCAATTTCGAAGCTTGGATAGCCCTTCATAATGCTGCAAAATTTTCCCAAGCTTCATCTTTAATTTCATTCTCCAAATCACCAAATCACCTACAACCTTCAATCTAAAAACTACCTTCAAATATTCAAATACTCCCTTCTGAAATCAACAACAACAAGACCATAGAATCCTTGAACTGAGAATGAAAAAAGGGAAAAAGTAAAAAAAAACTAAAAGCTAATGTGAATTGAGAAAGGAATCCGCGGCGGATTGACGAGAAGAAGAGAGTACCAAATTCAATCGGTGAGAAGGAGGAGACGTGGATTCTGATTCGTTTAAGAGGCGTCGCGGCGGCGGATTTTCTTTTTTTTCGGTAAAGAGGATCGTCGGCGTTGGAAGAAGAAGGTACAGGGGTACCGTGTTTCGCAAAATGAAGAAGAAGAACTCTTCTGAGTTTTTTTTGGCAACCTGTTTTAGTTTTCTTTTATTTATTTATTGTTGTTTTAATAAGAAGACCTTGTTGTTTGGGTTTGGATCTGATTCTCACTATCACCACCTCCCCCTGCGCATACTCCCTCCCGTCTCTTTTATTTTTTTATTTATATATATTTCTTTTCTACTTAGTTTCTTAGGTTATTTGTTTTATTCCTTTTAAGAAATATATTTTGTCCATAAATTTCTTTTAATTTTCAAAGTATAAGGTCATTTTAGAAAAAATATTAAAAGCGGATTTAGTGTCTTATTTTTTGATTATCTTTACTTCAATTTGATTTTAATTCTTTTGGTTTTTTTTAGTGGATTCTATTTTAGATCCATCTTTTATTTCATCTAATTTTTTCTTTTTGGTCGATGAGATCTCCGATTCGACGATTATTGGTTTTCGAAGATGTTTAATCTTCATTATTTCAAATCTATGGATGAATGAATATTTGGATCATTCTCCATACTTTGGGATCGTGATAGGTTGCCTTCGATAATATAATGTGAAATCTCGATTAAGATTAGACCATTACCTTTTCTTTTCGTGCGACATGTTTTCGGAGAATGATCCATTATATCATTTCTCTAACATGTATTAGCACAAATATTTTCCACCTTAATTGGTGGTGGCCGGACTCATTTGTAGGTTAATTACTTCGTAAATTACTCGGCGATTGCTTAACATAGACCTAAACTTGTCCCGAATTCGGAATAAGATCCATTTGGATCCGTTTGCCTCTCGATTTTAGTTATCTTTTTGTGGTTGTGTTTGATTAAGTTCATCATACCATTTCTATGTAGATATTATAATAATATTAATATACTAACCATTTAAATTCAATTCTCGCACCTTATCCTCTTTATTTCAATTTCTCGCTCCTTATCTCTTTTATTATGCTTTTATTATATTATATCATTCATCATATTGTTTATGTTTATATTGTTATGCTTGTGATTTTTCTTTTGTCCATTTGGACACCAAAACATTAATAAAGGATTAAACATTTAAAAAGACTTGTGACTTTAATTTCGGACTATGGCCACTATCCTTAGCATTGGAGTTTGGACTTAGATTTTAGGATCTCTCCCTTTGCTCAAGTTGTGATGGATTGAAAACTTTGGCTCCGATTGAGTTCACTTGTCCATGAAGATGAAAATCTCATTGTTTCGAAGAATGTTGACTATACGGTTTGGTTGTTCTTCCTTTAACTTTTACTTTCAAGTCTTAGGATAGTCCCTTCATCTCCTCCCACTTCTTAAATTTTCAAATCTCCTTTCTATTTTCAAAAACTTTCTTTGTTTTCAAACTTCAAACATTTTCGCAATCAAACCTTGACTTAGGTCAAGCGATTTTACCTTTTCATTTCATTTCTTAATAAATGCTAAACCACATAAGCATATCGAAACTTTCTTCTCAAAAACTTTAAAAAATATTCAAACCTCATCCAATTGTTTTTGTGCCCTCGTGCACGTTTCTTTTAACCATTTTCATGTATAGATATGATTCATTCTTTCTAGCGGAATTATTCGCTAAATAATGACGACTTATCTTTACATTTTAAAATCAATTCAACTCATTGCTTCTTTTCACAATTTGTACCACGAACTACGAGGTTTTGAACTCGCATTGCACTTTGTGGGTACGTAGGCATGAGACGTTCGTCTCTTCAAACACAAAAATATTAAAAAATGTTTCTTTTCTCATCTCTCCAATCTTTTTCAAGCAAACCAATTTCAAACCAAAAAAAAGCAGTAAATATTTCAAAGGGCTCCCGTGGAGTACCACAGACATTTTGGGTGCGTAAAACCTTCCCAATTGTAACCTATCCCCTTACCCGTTCTATGTTCGATTCTTTTAGCTTTTTCTTTGAGATTCATTAGGTTTTATTCGCTCTTTTTCCCTTTTTCATTTGGAATAAAATAAAAGTGCGGTGGCGACTCTGTTTACCTTGAGTTAAGTTAGCTAATAGCTTACACTCATGATTTTACCGCTACAGGCCTTGCTAGTGTTGCCAGATCATCTGTAGGCATCATACATGTCGGTGGGATTGTTACACAGATAGCTACTGAATTGGGTTTGTCTCGCAAATTATTGCACCTCAGGACCTTCTGCTGCTACACCACCCTGGATGTTGACTTTTGTCTTGACAGAGGACTGATGAGGAGAGCTTCTTTTGAGCCCAACACTTTTAGATTACTGATCGACGGAGAAGTGATACATTACTTTACATTACCAGACCCGCTGATGACCAGTGTCCATGATCCTGCCAATTAGAGTTATGCTCTAGAGGGTTATGGAGAGACTGTCGAAGAGCCGAAATCACCTCCCGCCGCTGAGTACACTCCTACACCTCTTACTCCCCGAATCACTGTTATGTCTAACAATATGTCTCTACAGCCGCCTGATCTACAAACTCAGATTTATGAGCTCCGTAAGGAGACTGCCCGGCTCAAGCAGGAAGTAGCGGACTTGGAATTACAGATTCAGGTTTCTGATCTCACTCATGCCTCAGAGGCCGATGCTCTATATCAGGAGATTGAAGAGCTTTAGAGGGAGATAGCTGAGATTCGTGGATCAAACCAGGAGGAGAAGCCTACCACATGATTCGTTCTACACTGACGATATTACCCTAGTATTTAATTTCTTTTTTTCATGCTTTATTTTATTTCTCGCATCTCCAGACATATCTTACATTATTGCATCTATTACATTTTCTTTTACTTTGAGTTTATCTTATATATACATATTATTTTATGCACTAATGTCGATTTTTCTCTTTTCTTTTTGATCTTTAATTATTTTATTTTTGTCAAGCAAATTAAAAAATATAAGACAAAAATATTTTCATTTTTGTCTTCATAAAAAAATATGCAAGCCTCATGCCTTGGAAAAGTGAAGAAAACACTATCCAGACCCCCCGAAGACCGAAGGTACAAAGAGGGCCCAAAGGAGGATTAAAAATCCAAGGCCCATCAGGATTTAGCCTTGTGGCGGGCGCCACAGGCCCATGGCGGGCGCCATGACGTTCTCTCCTAAAACGGGGTTGAACCTTCATTTTCACCATTTTCACACCTTCCATCTTCAAAAACCCATTTTTACAAGTTTCAAAAACCCCATTGAACCCCATTAAAACTCCCCCATTTCCAAAATACCCACCATCCATAAAACCTATCCAAAATCCATTTTCATTTTCATCCACCACAAACCATAAAAATCAAACCTTTATCATTTCTCTCATAAACCATTTTCTACCATTTTTCACTTCCTAAGGAGCAACAACAATGGAGTTCAATGGATTTCTTCTTCGTGATGGAAGACCGGGTGATAGGCAAAGAAAAATTATTTAGAGGCTTCAGAGTCGAGAAATTCTCTCGACTAGGTACGTCGATGATAACTGTCTGTATGCTTTGGATCTTTATCATAGTGTTTTCCATTTATTATATTTTTTAGGCTTGCATAATATTTTTATTAATCAGGAACCTAGCTATGAGAGGCTGACAGTTGAGTTTTTAAGTTCATTGATATACACTGTCAGTCCTAACACTGCTAGCACAGTCGGTACTATTAATTTTAGACTGTTTGGAATTAAATATGAATTCAGTACCGACGAACTAACAGGCTTGTTAGGAATCCCTCATCGGGAAGGTGCGATTTGTGAGGCACCTTTGGATGCGGAATGGTCGGACGAGGTATTTTCCTTCTGGCAAGGGCTTTCAAGTACTTCAATAAATTCTTTTGAAGGAATACTTGCGTCGACCATTCATAACCCGGCCATAAGAGTCTTCAGATATCTTTTGGCATGTACTATTTTTGGCCGGGAGAGTCCAAACAAGGTAAATGCTAGAGAAATCCTATTTTTGCAAGGATGCCTCACTAGTACCCATATCAATCCGGTCCCGTTTATGCTTGCACACATGGCTTTACTTACTAATAAAACAGGACTGATTGTTTTTGGAGGGCTTGTTACGTCTATTGCTCGGGCTCTTGGCCTGAACAATGAGATAGCTACACTTGAACCACTACCTCCTCGCACAATTAATTTAAAATTTATGAAAGACATGAAATTGTGCCGAACGAGGAGAGAAGGTGGTTATGAGTTGATGGTTCATGGGGTAGCTATCCCATCTGTTGCTTTACCTTGCAGTAGAAGTACTGATGTGCGTAATGAAAGGAACTGGACCTATGATCTGAATGCTCCATCTGTTTTGGGTCCACTTCCTCCTAATATTCCAGATGGGGAGGCACATGACATTGATGAAGAGTATGATCGGAGAGAGCAGTCTCCCATACCTCACATGTCCCCCCATCGTCCTTCACAGTCACACACCGCACCATCTTCCTCTAACCCTGTTGCAAGTGCTGCTCCTGGATTCTATGTCACTGAGGAGATGTGGCGTGATATGACAGCTAGAGAGGAAAGGCGAAACGGCCTTCTCTCTACTATTTCACAACAACTGACGGACAACATGAGTTTCATGCAACAATCGCGATTGGTTTCGGATCGTGCTTACAGCAACGTTTGTCGTACCTTGAACGATATCACATTAGAGCAGGACCGTCAGAGAGAATTCAACCGCCGACACTACCAGCTTATGGAGGCCACTCAGGGTTCCATCTTAGGTAACCTTCGAGAGGTCCGGGGTGCTCAGGCTGCCTTATCGGCACGACTCGACCGGAGGGACCAGCATCGCAGTAGATCCCGTCGTTCCAGACCATCACAGTAGGATGGCGAGGGCACCAATGCTCCTCCACAGTAGTTTTTTCAGGTTACCCTCCTTATCTTATTTCGAAACATTGGGGACAATGTTCGATTTAAGTGTGGGAGGGGATTTTATTTCTTTCTGTCATTTCTCTTTTTTAGTTATTTAGTTCCTTTCAGTTATTCCCCTTTTTAGTAAGTTATTTAGTTTAATTTTCTTAGATAATGCATGAGTCTGACGAGTCACCAGTATAGTGTATTTTTAGTACATCCTCATTTTTTCCATTTCCTTAGCCTTACCAGAAAATTTTTAAAAAGAAAACAATGTTGTTTCACATGTTTTTTGGGCTTTGAGACAGGTTTAGATTAGGATGTGGTGACTTAGGTCAACTTTTTGAAACATCAGCACCATTTTAACACCATAGACCTCTTGAATATAGGAATCACTCCTAAACCCCACCACCATGGCCTTTATTATCATTTAAAAAAATTGTCCTAAGTAGTTTATTCTAGCAGTCAGCTCCGGCCTAAGCATACTCTACGTAGGGGGGCGATGAACATAAGTGAATGATCCAGTGCTAATAAAAAGAAAAAAAAAGAGAAAGGCAAAACTCTGGGATAGGTGACCCTCACAAAGTCATTTAAACCGAAAAAAAGAGAAGAAAAATTTTTTTTGCCACAAAAAAGAAAAAAAATTGCAGTCACCTATTGTTAGTTGGTTCAGAGGTATCTGGCACTGAACTTGGTAGGGCGGATTACGATTCGATCCCCTGCAGCTACAATTAGGTCAAATAAAACAGGTTTACACATGCTTATGTGCCAGAAACTTTATGTTATGGATCAGAATCACTAACCGGTCACTCTACAATGAAGCATGTACAGATAACGGGCTTAATGTGATTGCGCCTGAATGAAAAGGACACAAAAAGATGAGAAGATAGGCCTAGGTATTGTGGGATGACATGGAGTGGTTAATATAGGATTGAAGTTTGTGTTTGTGTTACTATGGTACCCTTGGTTCACTTAGTTAGTACCTGTCACTGCATCCTGACTTGAAGTTAGAAGCCCTTTAGCCCAAAGACACGTGTTGACACCATTTTTTCTTGTGCTTTAATGTTTGCTTGAGGACAAGCAAAGGTCTAAGTGTGGGAGAATTTGATCACACTAAAATTCACCGTATTTCTGACTCCGATTTCGCATGCATTCTTAGCTTTTATTGTTATTTTGTTATGTTATTACTTTGTTTTTCTTTGTTTTCAGGTTTTTTATGTAATCGGGGCTTAAATCGAGAAAAAGAGCGAAAAAGGAGTGGAAACGGACGAAAACCTAGAAATTCAGCGTTTTACACTTACGGCATCCACTGTGGCGGGCGCCATGGGGTCTGCCATGACGTGGCCACGTCTCAAGACCACTCCACAACTGCCAAGACCCATGATCCCCACTCTTTCATTCTCCATTGGCCTCATGGCGGGCGCCATGGCCTTGTGGCGGGCGCCACAAGGCAAAAACAGTTTCCCTCCACTTTTTAGTGGAGGGGGCATCCTGGTCTTTTCCTGCATTTAGTTTTCCTATAAATAGGACCTTAGATTTTCGTTTTTCAACATCCAAACTTAGAATCTCTTAAGCATATATCAGTTTTAAAGCAGTTATCATTCCACATCGGGGTGTTACTGCAATCGAGTGATCGAGTCTGTAATCTGTCTGTGTGATCGAGTTTTGGAGCACTCTGGGAGGAAGTTAATCCTGCCGCCATTTTAATTCCAGTTCGTATTTTACTTTTCCGCATTGCTTTACTTTCATTTATTATCCGCACTCGCGCTTTATTTTATTTATTTCCTGCACTCGCTTTACTTTTATTTATTTCCCGCACTCGCTTTACTTTCGTTTATTTTCCCGCACTCGCTTTAAATTACTTTATTTCTCGCACTCGCTTTACTTTTATTTACTTTCCGCACTCGCACTACTTTTATTTACTTTCCACACTCGCACTAAATTACTTTTATGAAAAATTATAAAAAGAACTTTTACTTTACTATGTCTAACTAAATCCATAAAGGTTAGAATGTAATGATCGTAATTAAACCAGTAATCCGTACAACTGTTCGTGGAAACACTTAAGGGCTATTTTATCTTTCAATTTAAGTAATTGTTTTTAACTATTTCAAAAACAGCCAAAAGCGCTTTGTCTAGTTTATTAGGAGTTTTTAGATTAAAAAGAAAAGAGATTTTAAAATGATTTTCGGACGCGTTATGAAGTTTAGAGTCTGGTTCATGAGAACCTCTTTTTGCTAAGAAATCCAGGTTAAAATACTTTTCAACTTAGTTAAGATACTATATTTCTTAAAAATAGGTTTACTACTCTAACGCAGTACGCACCTTTTTATCCGTGACAATAGGAGGGGTTGATTAGAGAGTACAACTCGGTTCTGAATACGTGAAAGCGACAGTTCCTGTTAAATTAGTTCTTTTCAAATGAGAAAACACTGCCCATAAGTAGTTCTATTAATAAGTACCGGATTATCAATTGATTACGTGAATTACATTCGAGCCTGTCTTTTATTAATTGTTTAAAATTACCATTTTATTTACCATTGCGCACTTCTTAAAACCCTTATATTCAGTTGCCTTAGATACACACCATAACAACAGGTACGATAGATTGACACTTGGTCTATGTGGATTCGACAATCTTTTATATTACTCTGACGTGTTCGTACACTTGCGAAAAACACACATCAATGGTGCACAGAGAAGTTGATATTCCAATCAAAGTGGGTTCTCAAGTCTTTGATCTACATTTTATGAGATGGATATTCGTCCTTCTTATTCCTGCTTTCTTGGGCGCCCTTTGATACATGGGGCAGGTGTTGTAACCTCTACCTTACACTAGACGCTAAAATACCAAGTGAAGAGAAAGATTGTCAGTATCTATGGTGAAGAAGACTACATGGTCAGTCATGTGAGTACTTTCAAGTATGTTGAGATGGACGGTGAGTTTGTTGAGACTCCTAGTCAGACATTTGAAGTAGTTCCTTAGACTGTTACTACTGTTAAGCCAGTTCCTGCTGTTTCTAGAGCAACTCCTCCAATGGCCTTCCTGAAAGATGCTAAAGTTGTGGTTGAAGAAGGTGGTTGAACTATTTAGGGTCAGCTTCCTGACATTCCTTACAAGTCTGACAAATTTGGTTTAGGTTTTACTGCATAGGCTCAGAAGGTTGTTCGTTATGCTCGTGCTATTCGTATCACCAACAAGGGAGTTCAGAAAGATCAAGTCAATGATGTGGAAGACTCTGATGAAGACTGCAAGATAGACAGTTGGATCTTTCCTACCACTAACAGTGGGCTCAACAATTGGAAGGCTGAAGATGTTATTACTATCTCCTTTAGTCAGGAGTAAATGTTATTTTTTCTTTCTTTGTTTTGGTTTTGTAATTTGAACAAATTAAAACTTTCAAGCCATGTGCCTTGCTCGGGGCACAATGGTATGCTTGTTAGGGATATCATTTCATTTTCATATTTTCATTCAATAAAACCAATGGATGTTTTTGCTTTCGTAAATATTGAGCTCTTTATCTTTCTTTTATTTCTTTCTTTATAAAAAAAATCTATGTGTTCTTACACACACCCACGTCACTAAACTGCAGATCCTCATCCACTATGGATCCCATTGATAACAGTTATGCTATTGCCAATTATAACTTCGAGAATCCAATCTACCAAGCCGAGGATGGAAATGAGGAAGATTTTGAAGTGCCTGTAGAACTTGCTAGGTTTCTACAGCAAGAAGAGAAAGTTATACAGCCGCATGAAGCACCAATCGAAGTTGTGAATCTGGGTACTGAAAAAGATAAGAAAGAGATCAAGATAGGAGCTGAATTAGAAGACAGTGTCAAGAACAGGTTAATTCAGATGCTACATGATTACATGGAAATCTTTTCTTGGTCTTATGAAGATATGTTAGGGCTTGATACTGATATCGTGGTTCAGCGTCTACCAATGAAGGAAGGTTGTCGCTCAATAAAGTAGAAAGTTCGTCGTATGCGTCCTGAAATATCAGAAAAGATCAAAGCTGAAATGATGAAACAATTTGAGGCAGGGTTTCTAGCTGTCACTTCTTATCCTCAATGGGTTACAAATGTGGTACTGGTGCCTAAGAAAGATTGTAAAGTACGCATACACGTGGATTATAGGGATTTGAACAAAGCCAACCCCAAAGATGATTTTCCGCTTCCACATATTGATGTTCTGGTAGACAACACTGCTCAACATAAGGTATTCTCTTTTATGGATGGTTTCTCTGGTTATAATCATATTAAGATGGCACCTGAAGACATGGAGAAGACTACGTTTGTCACACAGTAGGGCACCTTTTGTTACAAAGTGATGCCCTTTGGTTTGAAGAACGCTGGGCAACATATCAGCGTGCTATGGTAGCCTTGTTCCATGATATGATTCATCACGAGATAGAGGTATATATTGATGATATGATAGTCAGATCCCAGACTGAAGAAGAACATCTTGATCATCTGCACAAACAGTTTAGAAGGTTGAAAAAATACAAGTTGAGAAGGTATTGAAGTTGACCCTGCAAAGGTAAAGGTATTAAAGTTTACCCTGCAAAGGTAAAAGCTATACAAGATATGCCCTGAAAAAATACAAACAGTTTGGGTTTCGTTATCAGTGGTAAAGGTATTGAAGTTGACCCTGCAAAGGTAAAAGCTATACCAGATGTGCCCGCTCCCCGTACTGATAAGGAAGTCAGAGGATTCTTGGGACGCCTGAATTACATTGCAAGATTTATTTTCCAATTAACTGCAACTTGTGAGCCAATCTTCAAATTGCTGAAGAAAGATCAAGTAATTGAATGGAACGACGAATGCCAGATAGCTTTTGATGAGATTAAGAAATATCTCCAAGAAGCTCCAGTACTGATGCCACCAGTTGCGGGAAGACCCTTGATTATGTACTTAACAGTGTTAGACAATTCAATGGGATGTGTGTTGGGAAAACACGACGAGTCTGATCAAAAAGAGCAAGCAATATACTACCTTAGCAAAAAGTTTACCGACTATGAAATAAGATACTTATTGCTCGAGAAAACTTGTTGCGCTTTGGCATGGGCTGCTCGCCGACTAAGACAGTATATGTTGACTCATACCACTTTATTGATTTCGAAGTTGGATCCTATCAAATAAATATTTGAGAAACCTGCTCTCCCAGATGAATAGCGAGATGGCAAATGATTTTGACAAAATATGACATCTAGTACACTACTCAGAAGGCAATTAAAGGAAGTGTGGTAGCTGATCATTTGGCTCATCAAGCGGTGGATGACTATCAGTCTATGAATTTTGAGTTTCCAGATGAAGATATTATGCTTGTTATTATAAAGAACTTAAACCGTATGAAGGACCTGAACAAGGATCCCGATGGACTATGGTTTTTGATGGAGCTTCTAATGCGCTTGGTAATAGTATTAGTGTTGTGATTATCTCTCCTAAGAGTTGTTATACACTGTTTACTGGTAGACTTTGTTTTAATTGTACCAACAATATGGCTAAGTATGAAGCATGTATCATGGGTATCAGGGCTGCCATTGAGATGAAGATTTAATTCTTGAATGTATATGAAGATTCAGCTCTAGTAGTCATCCAGATTAAAGGAGAGTGGGACACAAAGCATCCAAATCTCATTCCTTATCGAGAGTATGTGTTGTCTTTGATTCCATACTTTGAAGAGATCACTTTCAAACATATTCCACGAGAAGAGAATCAATTGGTAGATGCATTAGCCACTATGTCATCTATGTTCAGAATCAGTTGGGACAATGAAGCTCATAGAATTACTATTGATAGAATAAATGAACCGGCATACTGTTATGAGGTTGATACTGAAGGAGTAGAAGAGAAACCTTGGTTCCACGAAGTAAAAAAGATATCTCGAAGCTCAGGAGTATCCTGAAGGGGCATCTATTAATGACAAGAAGTTTCTAAGGAGATTTTCTGCCAAGTTTTTCCTGAGTAATGGAATTTTGTACAAGCACAATCACGATTCGACTTTGCTTCGCTGTATGGACAAGAAGGAAGCAAGAGAGATTATGGAAGACATGCATGGTGGGATCTTTGGTACTCATTCTAGTGGGCATACTATGGCTATGAATATTTTGAGAGCAGGTTACTTACTGGTCTACCATGGAAGCTAATTGCTATCAACACTCCAAAACTTGTCATAAGGGCCAGATATATGCTGATAAAGTACATGTGCCTCCAGTTCCATTGAATGTTCTAACTGCTCCTTGGCCTTTTGCAATGCGGGGAATTGATATGATTGGTGAGATCAAACCTACCGCTTCCAATGTACATTGTTTCATTCTTGTTGCTATTGATTACTTTACGAAATGGGTGTAGGCAGGTTCGTTTGCTTCTATTACCAAGAATGTCGTGGCTTCGTTCATCAAGCATAATCTTATATGTCAATATGGCATCCCGAAAGGATTATCACATACAATGGTACTAATCTAAACAACACTATGATTACTGAACTTTGTACACAGTTCAAGATTAAGCATCACAATTCTTCCCCATATCGACTAAAGATGAATGGCGCAGTGGAAGCCACCAACAAGAATATCAATAAGATCTTGCAGAAGATGACAGTAACATACAAAGATTGGTACGAGATACTACCATTTACTCTTCATGGTTATCGTACCACAGTACGTACCTCAAATGGGGCAACCACATTCTCTCTTGTCTATGGTATGGATGCAGTATTACCTGTTGAAAGTTTGATTCCTTCCTTATGAATTATGAAAGATGTAGACTTAGATAAAGACGAATGGGTTCAGACTCGACTTGATCAAATAAACTTGATTGATGAAAAGAGGCTTGCGGCTGTTTGTCATGGTCAGATGTATCAGAAGCGTATGATCAAAGCCTTTAATAAGAAAGTCAAGCATCAAGTATACCAGGCTGGAGATTTAGTAATAAAGCGTATCATATTACCACAAGGTGATCCCAGGGGCAAATGGACTCCCACATATGAAGGGCCATTTATAGTCAAAAGGGTATTTTCGGGAGGCGCTATGATAATTACCACCATGGATGGTGAAGACCTCCAACAACCTGTTAACGCAGACATAGTCAAAAAATAATATGCATAAAAAGAGACCCGCTAAGTTGACTGGCCTAGGCAAAAATAAGGGCATCCTGGCGAACCAAAAGGGTTCGGGAAAAAATTAGGGATATATATATATATATATATATATATATATATATATATATATATATATATATATATATATATAATTGTACACCCGACAAGTCGAAAACCTGAAAAGGTGGCTTGGGCAAAAAAGGGTATCCCGGTGGATTGAAAACCTGAAAAGACAGTCCAAGCAAAAGTTAGGGATTAAAGCGTACGACTATGTCTCGTTGGATCACCCATGTAACTTCAACTAATTGTGCTACCAATATCAAGTTCAAACGGCATAAATCAGTCCATTCTTTTCTCTTCCGTCAACAAAAGATGATATACTTGAAGATAATGGCGATAGCAGAGTTGAAACTTGATGGGATCATTTACACATAGTTATTTTTCCTCGTTTTTTCTACTTTTAAATTTTCTACGACGAATTCCTCTTACTAGGATTTTTGTCTCTTTGTTCAAACTTGCATGTTTATAGGCTACTTTTGAGATTAATACAATTCTATTTTCAAACTCAGCTTTACTTTTCTCGTTTTACTTAAGTGTAAACGTCCATTGATTATGTTTGAATGTATATATGCTTTTGAATATGATTAATGTTTACCAAAAATACATATAAAACAATATAAAATTACAATAATAACATTTACTAAGGACTCTTAGAGGTAGGAATCCCCAGCAAAGGTCATATCCAACAGAGCTTCACAGGCTCATCCCCACAGAGTAATATTTACAGATTTATTTCAGCGAAGTATTCCAAGTAGCCTTTTGTACTTCCAGTTATACAAAGTCCCAGACAGATTACTCTTGAAGCCTGATATCCTCCGAAGAATTGACACTTGGTCGGATAAGTCTCTCAGGGGAATATCCGTCTCTTTTATCCCAAGTCAGGGTATTTAGGAATTTAATCTTTCAATAAGAAGTGCGACGAACGGAAAACGGAAGATCCTAAGTACAATATTCTAAAACAAGACGCGAACGATGTCTTCATATTCCTCAGCAACAAATCAGGATTTATTTTCCCCAGCTAGCAATTGATATACGAAGCTACTAATGTGCTTCGACTACATAATTCATACATAATTTACATCACATCATGGCATATGCATCCATAATGCATATAACATTCTCATTTATATTAAGAAAGTCATGCCATGTGTAATACCTCAAAATTTGCCCTCATTCTTTTTACCACTGACTGGCTCGCTTCATATTCATATGCATCTCTCGTTAGGTCATAACACTTACAATCATACATCTGCATTGATTCCTCAGGCATGAGATCAATGTCCTCTGAAGAACCAGGTTATTCCATTGGTTTGAAATTTCTACTTCACAGGAGTTTGTTTCATGGATTTTGGAATTAGGGTTTTACACCCTATATATATGGTCATCGGATGAATCCAGAGTTTTGGTTAGGTGGTCATCTATAACATCGTCTTCTTGTACTATGATTATTTGGTTAAGGTTTATTTCCCTAACCATGTGGTCATCGAGAGGGTCTTATTCATAATGTTTGTTCATCGGTGAATATTATTACTTAAGGGATTTCGTTATTACTAGGAGGTGCCAGTTGTTGAATTACTGGTGTATAGGGGACCAGCTGGGGTGTCATACTAGGTACTACTGGTCATCAGGACATGGTCTCAAGAGATTTAAAAATTGCAAAGAGTTGAAGTGATGAGTTTCTTGTGGGGCTTAATTGGGTCGTTCGTTGTCCAATTAGATTGGTTTGTTTCAATTTGCAAGTTAATTCGGATTTTATGGATTTAAGGATCATAATTATTGTCCACCTTCCACCATTTGATTTCAAAGGCCCGCGTTGGGAAGCCCATTACAAATATCCAATGAATCGATTAACCAATTTCCTTTGTCTAATTACCCGCAAGTATTTTTGTTAAGTCGAGTTCTAAACCACTTGCATTGTTCAAGTTATTTTCCTTAAACTCCATATTAGTAAGCCAATTCATTAGGACAATTTGATTCATTTTATACAACTATTCCATTTAAGTCATCATGCCATAATCTTTTTTTTTTTTTTGCTAATAAGCCCATATAGTCATTTGTTACCTTTTCTAAAGCCCATTTGTTGTCATTTTTCTTAACCCATTCTAAATTTCCTTCCAAATTCAAAGACCATATTTTGATTTAATTCCCGGTTTTGATCCAACAAGAATATCACAAAAATTCTTTATTCACAAGTGGTCCACACTAGAAAACCAACAACTGATATATCAGTAGGAAAAATCAATACCAATCTAAAATCCTCAAGAAAAATTTGAGAACTACATCTCCATCATTTCCATTAATCCTTAACAGAACTACAAGGAGGAGGAGAGGATATAATATAAACAAAATTTCATTTTTTTGTTAACTCATATAAAAACAGAACTATAAAGGGGAGATAGAACGAGATTCAGTTAGAAAAATTTCCTTATCAAGTTTCAGTTACAAAAACTGAAAAAACTGAAAAAACTGAAAGGAAACTCATAACAAAATTCTGGAAGACTCCACTCTCTCTATCAAACCTCTTCATCAATATCCTATCCTCTCCAAAAAAACTCAGACAAAAAAAAGGGGGGATTCGATCTTCAAACAAAAAACCTTCTTCTCCACCACCTGCATCACTCTTCTTCACTGATCAATTTCTTCAGCCTTTGCATGAATAACTTCAATGAAACTCAGCAAATTGCTTTGATTCACCATTCTCATAAACAATCCTGCCTACAATCTTCAATCTTCAATCCTCTCACCATCTCTTCACAATTTCCTCCATCCTTGACCCATCCTGCTTCACCAAGCTCCTCCATCAATCCAACCACGTTTTCAAAAAACCTCTCTTCTCTATCAAACCTGCAAAACGGCAAGAAATGCATCAATAACAGCATCCAAGATTCAACACCACCATAACACTTCAAATTAGGTGAAATCATAACTAACTCAGAAGGACAGTGCAAGAAGAAGATGAGGTATGGGATCACGATTCGGAGTGGACACGGGCATCATGATTTGTTTTCAATCTTCCTCGTTATGCTTCTGTAATCAAGTTTGACCTACAGAAAATCAAGATCAACATCAAGCTAATATCTTGAACTATTCTGGAAACTCAATAAACGCAACGACAAACTGAATCGGAGCAAGAAACTAAAGCAGCAAGGATTAACAGAAGAAGGAGTTGGAGAAGCGAAATAAGAAAAGGATTCGAGTCCTTACGGTGATTTAGGTCGTGTTTCGAGTCGACTTTCAATACGGTCTTGAGATGCAGTGAAGAAACGATGATAAAGGGGCTGGAAACTGAAGCAGGAGGGGATGATTGCGAAGGCCAAGCCTAGGAGTTTGCGACATCAACTGTAACGTCGCGGCGGTGAGCTTTGGCTGCAGAAGATGAAGAATGCATCGGCAATTCGAAGTCACGAATCGGAATAAAAAACCTTCAGCAACAATCTGCACGAATCATCTGCATCGCACAACAACTTCAGTTCAAGCAAAGACCTGCAAAATTCATATCAACGCATTAACCTCTCAAGAACTCAAGAACAACTTCATCAATAACCTACAAAAATTCAGATTGCAACATCAATTCATATTCAGAAATCGAACAGAGAAAGGGGATTCACAGACACGCGTGCGAAATTGTGAGATCGAAACCATACTTGCACGAAAGCTTCGATTCATCCTTTAATTTCGTGGAACTCTTCTCTATTGCAGAGATTCGTGGCTTCCATTGATATGTGAAATACGGAAGAAATTAGTGAGGTCGTGTTGTTTCTTCGATGAGAGACCAGACGAAGGCAGTGCGAGCCAGGAGAACTCGAAGAAGACGATCGGCGGGTTTGATTTGAAGAAGAAGAAGAAGAAGTGAAATACGCATGATCGGAGACGGAGTAATCACGGACGACGATGATGGAGGAAATGCCGCCGCGGTAGCCATTTTGAGGAAGAAGATCTGAGAATGTGACATTGAGATGTTGTGTTAAGGTGTTTCTCATCTTAACTTATTTTAGGGTTTCATGAATAAATTGGATTTGGCTTCAGCAAGACTCCATGGATCATCCAGTCACACCCCATCACGAATTTAGGAGCCAGAATTGGGCTCTAAGCCCATTGAATTCACTACTGACCCCCTCCAATTTTCTTTCAATACCCCCTCCTGCGCCTTTGCAAGAGAAAATTGGGCCTTGGGCCAGTTTTTTTATATATTTGATGTCATTTGATTTTCTAATTCACCTACCACAGTTTTCATCATCTTTTGCTAATTTGTTAGTAATTTCTTGTTAAACAAAATGCATATTAATTTTCTTGTTAATTATGTTTTGGTAATTATCATAGATTTTAGTGGCTTAGCAATTTTAATTAGAATTTTTACATTAATTCTAATTAGTGTTTAGTACTAATTATGGATTAAAATGTTTATGAGTGTTTTTTATCGATATTGGATCGATTTCAAATTTGGTAAAGCTTCACAAAGCTAATTATGGAAGATAAGAATTTATTTTGCTTATGAAGATTGCAAGACCTTGCTTGAGGTTTTTTCGGATTTCTTTTATGTGAAGAATCGGCGTGTCATTCAAGTAAGTAATTTCGACGTTTTCGGTTTTTTAAGCATCATTCTAGTCGTATGCGGCTTAGGACCATATAGTTTAAGGTGCATCTTGAGCCCTCCCACCTGAGGAATTGGATATATTTGTGATGTATGTTGGTTTGTGTCAATTTCGGAGCTTAGGGATTAGGTTACGAACCATTAGGATCGATTCCTTTCACTTCCCCTTAAAATTCACTTTTATGCCCGTTTCGTCGCAATTATTAAAAATAGTTTTAGGTGGGATAAAATTCTGTAAAAATTCATGAGTGATCCTCATCCTCTTAATTAATTTGTCATATTTTTTGTTTCCAGATTTGGGTGGTTTCAATATTTTATTTGGATTTTAGATCACAAGCTGTCCCAAAAAGGAAGGTTTTGGCATAAGGGACCGAAATCGATTTTTCCCCATAGGTGTGAGACCTATTTTTTGTGTATGATTAATTACTGTAATTTGTGACATTTTTTTGCTCCTTAGGAATTTTTTTCATAATTTTAGATGCCCTTTTTGATCCACTTTGTGGAGTCATTTTTTGGGTGATCATTCATTGCTACCTTGCTAGTCAAGTAATTGCTTTGGCATTTTGGTGCATAATTTTAAGGAATCCTTTTGGACCATGTGATATAATGAATTTATTATTCCAGGGATTTAATTTCATAATTTTGTAAGGCTTTTTGCTATTTTTCCATGTCACCTAGATCCTAGGTTGATTCATGTGTTTATATGTCGCATAACCTAAATGTTAAGAAGGCATTCATGCCATTTTCTTGAGGGGATTTTTGGTAACTTTTAGGAGTTGATTATAGGTCATTTTTATATCCTTAATTCCAGTTATAGGTCATTTTTTGAACCATAATCATTTGGTTTGTTTTGGTGTTTCAAAGTGCATACTTATGTGAACTAACTTTAACCTAAACTAGCTTCTCTTCTCCTCTAAATAATAACATGAATTATATGGAAATCATTAATGCCTATTCATGCATTCTAAGTGCATATCATACCTTGTATGATACTGACCCATAATCATTTCATTCATATTCACATGCCATTCTTCCTTAACTTTCATCATGTGCGATCTTATGCGATTTTTGTTCGTTTCTTCTCACATCTTCTTCTCATTGCTCCATATGCCTAAACCATTGTATCCATGATTGTATATTCATTCACACATATTCAGGAGCATTCACTACTGACTTTGATGTTCATTTAATGTACTATTTCATGCTTGTAAGCCATACACATTCATACTTCATCCATAAACCCTAACTTGCATTTAGGTGAACCTAGGTGAACTTTTTGTACATAGTTTGACATAGTTTGATCTTGTGAGATATCCTAGCATACTTAGGGACCTATAGCATGTAGCTACTGACTTTAGAAGTCATGTAACCTTTAGGTACCTTCACCTTTAGACTTAGGTCTTATTTTGAACCCTAGTTCCATTCTAGGACGTTTATGGTACTTAATCGCTTTCATGCTTTGATTTTACTTCCAATATGCATTGTCATGCTAACTTTTGTTTTGTATGGGGGAAGATTGAGGTAAGAATTACTTCATTCCCATCTCTTATGCATTTTAATTTTGTTTGCCTTGGCACTTTGTGCTTTTCTTTTAGGTTTTTCCCTTTCTTTAGAGACAACTTAACTTCCTTAGGAAGTAAGTTAGTTTCTAGCTCTCTTTTTCTTCTTTTCCTTTTCCTTCATTAGGTTTAGAATACCTCATTAAGCATAGGCCCTCACTTGTAAATAAATAAATAAAATTAGGGTGTGTCTTAGTTCCCATTAGATTTTCCCTTTTCCAATTTGAGTCATTCTTTCTCATCTCATGAAGAAAAGCAATAAAACATTTAAGAATAAAAGCCGAACAATCTTGTACGACACGAGACTTTGTTGTGGAGTGCTTATACGCATCCTGTTTCAGGGCGAGGTGTAAGTACTTCCCGCGATTGATAGGTCTTAGTATGAGAATGTTCACAAACAAATTCAAAACACTTCTCATAAAAGCCAAAAACAAATAATAAGCGACTATCCTGCGGGAACTTCTCTTCTCATCTCATTCACTCACAACGCGAACTCGTGACGACTTGTCTCATTTGCAAGACGGTAAACACACTCGTACCAGACGAGCTTGCAACACCTGAGCATAGACATACGCAGTTCCAGCTGTAAAAAACACAAACAAATAGTTCCCGCCTTAGTTAGGCGAACTACGTCGACTCTGATCCTCATTATCCCAATGAGGTACGTAGGCAGCGGGGTATGGCCCGTTCGAGCACACTCTTTATTTTCCCTACATTTCCCCCTTTCTTTCCATTTTCTTATTCCAATTCCCTTTCTCATTTCCCATTTCTAAATTTCCAGTTAGCGGTTTTATTCAGCAGCATCTTTATTTTTTCACCCTTTGAAACAAAACAAGCAAGCGTGGATCCCGTCGGGTACGACGGACGATCTGGGGTGCTAATACCTTCCCAGGTCGTAACCGACTCCCGAACTCAGATCTTTGGTTCGCAGGACCTTGTCCTTTCCTTCTTCCTCAGGTTTGTGCAACATTACCTTTCCCATTCCTTTGGGATAAAAATGTCTGGCTGGCGACTCTAACCTTTCTGCGCCACTTTCGCATTTGTACTAGGATGAAAATCCCGGGAGCGACACCATGCATGCATACATCAAATGACCTCACATAAAACTAACCTTTCCTTTTCAGGATAGTTCACGGTCAGATAAACATTATCAACTCCTAGAGACAGTTCAAAGACGATCAAGACGAAGATCTAGTTCTGATACTTAGTTCAGGATACTTTCCAGAAGCCGTTCAGAGATGATCGAAATGAAGATCTAGTTTTGACGCTTTGTTCAAGACATTTTCCTAAAGGCAGTATAGAGACGATCAAAATGAAGATCTAGTTCTGATACTTAGTTCAGGGTATTCTCCAGAGACAATACAGAGAAGATCGAAACGAAGATCTAGTTTCGATACTTAGTTCGGGATATGTTACAGAGACAATTCAGAGGTGGTCGAGACGAATATCTAGTTCTGATACTTAGTTCAGTAACAACATTCAGATAGAGTCAAACGTAGACACATTTTGATACTCATATCAACAAACACTTTGGATAGCATCTATAAGCCCATCTTCAATTACTCATAATGGAAAATTTAATCCCATTCAAGAAATACAATTAATCAATAGTGTTATTCCGCACCGGCGAGTGCAAATTTTTGGGCTTTAAGTGTTTATCCTCTTCCACCTTCAGGCCAAGAATGGCATACATGTCAATCTAACTCCTCGGGTTTTAGAAAATTGAACAGGGGAAGATGTTGTACCCCAAAATTTTCCCTCACATCTTCAAGATAATATACCTTAAGAGGACTTCTAATTATCACAAGATTCTCAATTGCTCAAAGAAATTCAAGGTTTCATCAGACAAAGCCTCCTCCTAAGCAAAGGCTCTTAAATTAGGGTTTTGAGTTCCTCAAAGCAAATTGGACTTCCAATGCCTCAAGTGGACTTCATGGTGTCCCACATACTTTAGAGAATCCTCATGTCATGTTTCAAGGCTTACCCCTACAAGTTTGGTCAGTCAGATGCCCAGATAATCAAAAATCAGTTAACTTGGTCAAAAAGTCAACTGTGGTCAACAGACTGTCAAACTTCAAGATTTTTGGTCAACATCAAGATTATGAGGTGAAATTCATCATTTGATCAAGGGTTGATCATGATTCATTAAGGAAACCTCAAAAACATCAAGAACCAGAAGTTACTAAAATAAGGTTTTTGCAGGAAAAGTCAATTGTACTTTTCCAGCCATAACTTTCACATGCTTCATCAAAAATTTCCCATCCAAAGCTCATTTTGAAGTAAATTCAATTCCCTACAACTTTGTGTCTCACAAGCCAAGGCCAGAAATTCTTCATTTGAGAGATATGAGATAAGACATTACAGGTCCTTTAAAAAGTCAACAACAAGTCAACTTTTTCAAAAGCTCATAACTTGAACATGGAAGACCAAATGGATATGGGACCAAACGGAGTAGTTAGAGGACACTCTGATATTTCTAAAAAGTCCAAGAACACATACATGGGATACAAATTGAGAGATTTATGCATTGTTGAAGTTGGATAAATTTAAGGAGGTGTATAAAGAAGTAATGACCAAAACTCAAGTTTTTTCCAATTAGGCCCATATTTTTCTAACCCAAACTTAATCACAAGATAATTCACGACCCATAAGTCATAATATATGATTTTTTTTATATTTATTTTATATTATATTGGATTTAATTTATTTAAAATCAATTTTAATTAAAATAAATATTGAAAAATCAAATATTTGATCTTAGGATTATTTTGGGATAAGATTTTGATGTTTATGATCATAATTTGGATCCCAAATTCGTGCAAACCAAAGGAGAAGGTCATAACACCAAATTTTCACCAAAATAGAAAGTCCCTTTCTTCATTCCAAAGCAACCTCAAATCTAACACTTAAGCCCAATTTTTTTAAACCTAATTTGCTTCTCTACAAATACACAACAAGACCATATATGCACAAAGGACGACAATTTGAGCCAAAGAACCCTTATCAAACTTCAAAAATTCAAGAAAAAAAGTCAAATTCGATTTTATACTTACAACCACTTTCAAGAAGTTTTGAAGGTCTCAATTCATTCTTGAGGGTCTTTAGAACATGTATCCATCATCATCATCATCAAAAACATCATAATTCACCCAAACCGAATTCACATTTTCACTTATTTTTTCCAATTTTCGATTTTTACTATATATGCATTATAAATTGAATTTGATCACATATTATTGTTTGTATGGATGTTTGGAATGTTTCCGGATCATTTGATTGAAGTTTAATTGCAGGAACAAGGATATGCCATTGTTAGGGTTTGCGATTCGGATTCTTGGGAATTCCATTTAGAGACAATTTCAAGCCAAATTAATGGTTCCATTGGACTCATGGGATGATTTATAGCTGATTTATGCCTTTAAACCATATTAATCGTGCTTGTTTGACATTTTTGAAAAACGCATGTGCTATAGTGGCGGACAAAGCCATCACTATAGGTTTTTGCTACGAACGAAAAACCGTAGGTACAAACTATGGACGGAGGAGGAAGAAGAAGGCTTCTTGGCGCGTTTCTGATTTTCAAATATTTTCTTTATTTTATAATTTTTCTTTTTTATTTATTTGCAACGCAGGCATGCATAGCCCAGTGGAAGGGAGTGCATATTGGGAGGGGAAGGTCCTGGGTTAGTGTTAATTCTATTATTTTATGATTGGCATTATGTTTGGTAAAACTAATATGGCTGGAAAATGTTGAATAAGAAGTTCCATATGTTAAATTAACATGGTATAGATTCTGGAAGAACATGTCAAACATGATGTCCTGACATGGTGGCACAGATAAATGTGGTTATAATAATTGGCAGATACTGAAGAAGATGTTGAAACATCTGCAAATGTCATGACAGAATTACTGTCATATGTTACAGACAGATGTCAAAGAAGATGTTGAAACATCTGCAAATGTCATGACAGAATTACTGTCATATGTTACAGACAAATGTCAAAGAAGATGTTGAAACATCTGCAAATGTCATGACAGAATTACTGTCATATGTTACAGACAGATGTCAAAGAAAATGTTGAAACATCTGCAACTGTCATGACAACATTACTGTCATGTGTTACAGATAAATATCAAACAAGAAGTGTTGAACTTAGTTCAGGATGTCACACCAGATGTTGTGACATTGTCAAACAGAGTAACAGTTAATGAACTTAAGTCAAGATATCAGGATGTCACACCAGATGTTGTGACATTGTCAAACAGAGTAACACTTAAGTCAAGACATCAGGATGTCACACCAGATGTTGGGACATCGTAAACCTGCTACCAGACTTAAATGATGCGCAACAGAACTGAGTAAATTCAGGGGAATTTATCTGGAATTAATTGGAAAGAGATAAGCAATACAAGGCGCATCTTTAGGGAGATTAGTTATCTGAATTCAGTATAACAGAATAACTAACTCACCTTGAATCAAGGAGGTAACAAACTAACTAACCCTAATTCAAGGTGATGACAGTGGGATTTATCAGATCTGAATTATGCAGAATATTCTACAAAATATTTTGATATCACAGGTGGAATTATTTTTTTAAGCATGTAGAATATTCTGGAGATATTATGCAATCATATGTGGCGCTGATTTAAAGGGTGCTGATTTAGAAGATCTTAAAGACTCAATTTAAATTGAAGACAAATATTGAAAAATATAGAGTTTCTATATTTAGAGATATTTTAGGAGTTTTTAGATTTGAAGATCTTTTGGTATATTTGTAGCAGATTTTTTCTGCATATTTGTAGCAGCTATTGTTGTGATTGTTTAGGCCCAAATCTAGTTGGGAATAGGTTATAAAAGAAACCCTATAACCTAGTTTATAATTAACCCAATCAACCGAAAATGTAAACATTATTAGGGTTGTGTTCTTGTGGCAGCCTTGCGTAACAAGGAAACCTATTGTGGTTGTTTCACCTGTGATTCTCGAAGCTTGTAAGCAAGAGAAGTATTGTACTTAATTGAAGCTGCTAAGCAAGGTTAAGTTGTTGTCATGGAAGTATGGATTCTATTTATGAATTGTTGTATAGGTATGAAGTCGTCAATATCAGCAACTGAGAGTTGAGAACTGTGAGACATCACTGAGGTGATTGGAAGTGAGGATGAGTTTCTCATATTTAGGAGTTCCTAAGTAGAAGTTGCATTGGTAGTGATTAAGTGAGAAGACTGTAAACTATAGGGGTTTGCTGAGAAGTCTTTGAATTGATACTACATAGTGGATTTCCTTCCTGGCTTGGTAGCCCCCAGAGTAGATTGATTTGATCGAACTGGGTTAATAATTCTGCTGTGTTCTTTATATCTTTTATGTTTTATGTTTTATGCAGTACCTGAACTGAATGTCCTATCAGATGTCACAACATCCTGAAGTATGTTTGACTTTGATATATCAGAATTATTTAAGTACTGATATGTATGCCTTACCATGTTTATAGGTAACAGATAAGATGTCTCAACATCATATTCGACATCTGAGTCTGTCATACCAGAATTTCAATTGGTATCAGAGCAGGCACCCTGGTCTGTTTCTGGATGAGATCTAAGGGGGATACTTTCTGGTTCATGGTAAAGGAAGAAGGATGATATAATGAAAAGTTGTTGGAACTTGAGAGGTTCATATTGGAGTTTGAATGGTCCCTAGAAGTGGAGGATGGACTATTCATCATATGGTGTATATTGGACCGGTCTGGTGTTATCAGGGCTGGAAATTTGTTGGTGAATTGTTGTGTAGCTATGATGTCAGACAGAATGTCCTGACATCTTGGTTCAGAGAATTCTATATTTGAAGGAGGCTTATGTTTTGTTTTCTGTGAGGTTTGGTTTCAACTTCTGTACTGCTGCATGTGCCTCTGATATATTCTGAAGTTATACCAAGTTTGTGTGTTACTTGGATTAGATGCACTGTGGTTGGGAAATGTTTTGATTGTTCCTGTATGGGGAGTTATATCTGTATCTGAATTGATGATCATACAATTTATAAGGAATATGGAATAATGATGTTTTATTCACATAGGTTTGCTGATGTCAGATAAGATGTCTTGACATCGTGTTTCAATATCTTTTGGAGGATCTTACTGTGGAGGAGTTTATTTATCTCCAAGGAATTGCTCTATTATTTATGATGTGTTATGTTTGATAGTGGTTCCCCAGTACTTCATACAAAGGCTGTTGTAAAGCTTCAGTTCATAATGTCAAGTTTGATGTTCTATCATGTGATTACAAAACTGGAGAACACTTAGTTCAGAATGTTGTGTTTCTTGATGAGAGATTCCTGGTGAAAGAAGAGGTTAGAGCCAAAGCAAAAGAGTATAATTATCAAATCTTTCATGCGGTAGTGAAGATCTTGATAAGTTATCTCTTAAGCTTATTTATGGTGACCTAATTAGGATATTTTTCCTGGTTATGGTGTCCAATATAGTTTAGGTATAGCTGAAGATAATTTCTCTTGTGAAGATACATGTTTCTGATTGTCTAAGTCATGAACTGAAGGAAGTTTCATCAAGAAAGAAGATGAGTTGATATGTCAATCCTAATGTCTTGACACCATGCTACACATCAGCAGTTTATGATAAATGTTGAGTCAAAGACCTAAAAGATTGTGATTTTTTTAGGATCTCATAAGCTATGAAGTTGAATACTCTTTGAGATGCTACTGACGATTGTATTTGTGCAAAGTATCTTTCATAATGTTATAGCACTTCAGTTGGAGCTGATTGAAGAAAAGGTAGTAATCTTGAAAACAGTAATGTTTCAGAACCAAGCTTAGTTTTGTGTTCCAGAAGAAGGAAACTGGTGTGATATCTGTAGACACCCTAAATTTGCCCTCTGGCTTTTCTAGTCTTTGTCCGCTTTCATTTGCATTTCATCTGCATTTCCATTAGATCATTAACATTTAGAATTCATATCATGTGCATGTGCATAAGACATGGGATCACATCTTCTGAGGATTAGGGTTTATTTCCCTGATAAGAATTTCAAGTCTGAAAATTATTCACTGTTTCATTTGGCACGTCATCATGGATTTCTGCTTCATCAATTTACAAGCTGTTCATTCACGATCCAATTCAGAAGAACGTTTGACCTAATTTGGTCAAACTATCAGGAGTTTACTTCAGTTACAAGTTATCTGCCTCAGAGGCCCTTTTCTCAGGGAATGTGTGTCCAAAGTCAAGCTGTGTTGTGCAAAATCCATCATATTATCAAGTTGTGTGATTCATAAGAAGCTTTGGGTTAGACGGTCCGTACATTAGACCATGAAGGGCTTATCTGTGAATTTATTTTTCTCAGTGGCTGGTGTGTGTTCAGTCATGTTCAAAATACGAGTGGGTGTTTGGAATAATACTGGTCGGACAGTGGTGTGCTCCATCGTCGAGTTTGTGTTAAAGTTAAGGGGTTCATGTCTGATAATCGTCAAAGGCCATTTCATTTCTAAGTCATTTTGCAAATGCAGTCCACATTCAAATCCATATCCATAGCCCTTTTTTATTGAACCATTTAGCCCATATTTCTATCATTAATCCAAATTTATTCATATCCATTTACCCGCATTTATTCTTTTTCCATTTTCTTTTCTACACCATTTTTATCATTTTTTACTAAATCATATTCCATTATCTAATCCATTGTTTTCAATCATTTTCGTCCATTAACCAAATATTTCACTTATAGAATAAAAGTCATTTTTATCATATCACAAAATATTTGTTAATTCCATATTTTATATTCATGTTCATTTTTCTTTTTAGCCCATTCAATTTTTTTTTTTTTTAGCCTAGCCTTTTTGCTTTTATCCAAAGACTATTTATCCAAAGAAGAAAACCATAAGGCCCATGATCTTTTTACAATATCACTGACAAAATACAAAAATAGAGAAAAGATGCTACTCATTCTCATGCGTTCCGCAAAATCACTTTTGGCCACCCACAACAAAACTAGCCGTCACACATACTCACCACATGCTCTTTTTTCTCTTTTCTTTACAAAAGTTGAATCTTGCTTTTCAAGAGGCCCCACACACGCTTCACACACAGCGCAAACCACTCTCAATACATCAGCACACAATTGCCTACACCCCTGTGATTCACAACGCATTCCGCATAACTACCTGCATTTTTTTTTATTCCGCAACCAATTGACACTCCCACGGAAAACACAACAAATCCGTTATGCACCAATTTCTCTCCCACCACAAAACCTCATCAACCAATCCATATTCTGCATCAACTCCATCACAAAACCTCATCAACCAATCCATCACTCTTCTTCATCACTTTCAATAACTCTGCCCAAATTTTCCTCAGCTACAACAACCAAACACAAACCGCAAACCTCCAAATCACTCTTCAGCCTCACTCACATCACACATATAGCACTCAAAATTCAGAAAAACCACACGGCATAATCACACAACCCTTACTCTCATTCTTCTTCAACTCAAAGACAAATCCACAAAAACTTTCACAACTCACCATTCTTCACAATTCTTCTGAAGCTCTCAATACCAAAAACAAATGCATTTCTTCCAAACGCATCACGTCTCACAAATCTCACCTCCACCAACCACCTTCAACAACAACAACACAGAACACACCGAAACAGAGCAACGAAATAAAGAAAGAGATGAAGTTGAGCATTTTTTGGAAACAGATGAAACAGTGCGTGTCGATTGAAAGAGGTATCGGAAGTGGCTAGAAGCTCACCGTCACCGCTGCTTCAAACAGATCGATCCAAACAGCGAGATCGAAACTGAAAGGATCTCGGATTGAAACTCAACGTAGTGAGAAGCTGAGACTGAGAATCGCGGTGATAGATGGAAGAATCTTCGGACTTCGTCGCCGATATGGTCTTTTCTTTTTGTTTCAGGTTGCGGCTCTAATCGGAGGGATCCTCCGCCGCCGACGTGATAAACGGGGACAAGGCCGTGTTAGATCGTTGATTTGTGAAGAGTGAGACTGAGAAGCAAAGTGTGTCTGCGAGATCGTTGCGATCTTGAGCGAGAAACCAAATCCGAAGCAAGCCGCAAAATCGACACCGCCACGAAACTCCATCCGCTCTCTCCGTTCATCAGCAACAACACACAATTTCAGATCCAAGAAGAAGAGAACGAGAAAGTCACGGATCCATGAACAAGAACAACGTGAAGCTCGCGTAGCCGCCGCGAGTGAAGGTGGCGAGATCGACAAAGGCAGATCGCGAGGAAGCTTGTGGTGTTGAAGTTTTTTTCCTGCTGTTAGAGAGAAGGTAGATGAGGTCAACGTGGGGAGCTTGAGATTCAATGAGATTGGGTGTGGCCGGCGAGGTTGGATGGAGTCGTCGTCATTTTTTCGCGAAGGAGGAAACAGGGTTTGAGTTTCATTTTCGCGTTCTGAGTAAGGAAGAAGAGGAAACCGTGACTGACTTTATTTTATTCTTATTTCTTTAATTTTTTATTATAAAGTTTTCCTTTATTGTTTTGTTGTTTTGTTATTTTTAATTTGGCATGATAGTTTCTATAATGGATTGGTGGTTGGTGTTTAATCTGGACTCAGGCCCTTTTCCATTTCATTACTGCAACATTCCAGCGGTCCACACACCCTTCCCTTTCTACTTTCTCTTTGTCTTTTGCTTATAATATGGTGGATTTAGTTTGTATCTAACTTTAATTTGATTGGAAGTTTTTTTAGAATTTAATTTTAAAAGTAAGCATAGCTTATTTTAGTTTCAGTTAATTAATTTGGTTCAACATAATTGTGTTTAAATTTAGTTTTAGCATTATGTACTTCTTAGAGTTTATTATCTAATCTTGGTTTTAGCTTTATGCTTAATATTGTGTAGGTCCATTGCTCGATTTTGATGATGAAGGATGTAGCTTAATGATGGCTTTGTGACTTACTATTTTCATAATCTTGTTTGGGCTAATGGAAATCTCCGGATGCAAATCGTGCTTAGTCCTTGATATCATGTTGGACTGTATTGCTTGTTTGGACTTCTGATAAGTATTTCTGAGTTTCTTTTGTCCGCATTGAAGAGGCAACGGACCTTCTCCATTAGGTACCACTGAGGCCCAATTTTACCTTGTTGCATGCTGCTGCATCTGGAAGTCCTACTGGTGTAGGCTCTGTTTGTGCATTGTCTGTTTATCTCCATTTCGCATTCTCATCTCTTTATCGTATTTCTTATTCATTTCGCATTCTTATCTTCTTATCTCATTCCTCATCTTTTCTTATTATTTCTCGACTTGAGGTGTGCTTAGGCCACCATGGTGCTTCTCCTTTCATCTTATTCTTTTCTTCTCCTTCAATAGGATAGTGCGCCTCACTAACCTAGGACCATCCGAGCATGTGAATATTAGGGTTAGACTTTTCCCGTTAGCTTTTACCTTTATGGTCCTTTTGGTTCTTCTTCTCTTCTCATCTTCAAATTTAATTCTAATCCACTTAATAAAGGTTGAGTACTTTCATGTGACATGAGACTTTGCTATGAGATGCTTGCACGCGTTCCGTTTCAGGGCGAGGTGTGAGTCATCACTCGTGGTGGATAGGTCTTGGCATGAGTACCTCACAAAGAAAAAGCTAAAAAACAGTTCTTAACCAAAAAATCACAAAAATACTTAATAATGGTAATAGGCCAGTGTGCTTAAGCCTTCACTTGTGGGACTAGCTTTGGGGATTTCCTCCATAGATAGGTGTGCCTCTTGCGCATTCCATTTCGGGATGATGTGAGTTGTACACATCCCATCGAGTAAGACTTAGGTACACTTACCTATGCAAACCTTCACTCATAAAAGCTTCATAAAAAACACCAAACAAACAATAAGCGTCTCTCCTTCGGGACTTCTTTTCTCACCTCATTCGCTCCGTACGCGAACTTGCTCCTACTTGTCATCTTGCAAGACGGTAACGCACTCGTCGTCTGAGCCTGCAACACCTGAGCAATGTCATAGGCAGTTCAAGCCTTAATTCACAAGCAATTTCCTTGCCACCCCTAGTTAGGGGAACTACGGCGTCTCTGATCCTCATTATCCTGATGAGGTACGTAGGCAGCGGGGTAGGGCCCGTTCGAGCACAATCTTTATTTTCCCTACATTTTTCCTTTTGCTTTCTTATTTTAGTTCTTTTCCAGTTCCAGTTTCTTTTCATTTCATTTCTTTTGCTGCAGCTTTCATACCCTCACCCTTTGAAACAGTTTCTTTGCAAGCGTGGATCCCGTCGGGTACGGCGGACGATCTGGGTGCTAATACCTTCCCAGGTCGTAACCGACTCCCGAACTCAGTCTCTTTGGTTCGCAGGACCTGTGTCCTTCCTCTTCTTTCTTCTGGTTTGTGCAGCATTACCATTCCCTTTCTTCGGGATAAAAATGCCTGGCTGGCGACTCTATTCTTTTTTCCGCGCCACTTTCGCGTTTGTACCAGGATGGAAATCCGGGGAGCGACAGCTGGCGACTCTGCTGGGGACTGCACACCAGAGATCTCTGGTTCCCCTGTGAGTCTCTCCTAGCGCTTGTGTGTTGCTGTTTCATTGGGTGATGTTTGTTTGCTGTGGTTTGTTGTATTTTATTGTTGTTGTTTACAGCTTTATTTACAGTTTTCAGTATTTATTTTCTGCATCATGTATATCATACTGGACTGTCTGGACTGGTTTTCTGTTTGGTGGGCTCGGGTGATACTGTTTCTGAGAGATAAGCCAAGTACCCGGCTTGAGTGCACTATAGGATTAGAGTGGACATATTGTACTCACATGTGGCATGATGAGTGGCGATGTGTTTCACGCCCAGATTGCGACCGTTTTGGAAATATCTTGTGTGGGGATTTCCTCCACTTCGGGATAGGACCTTGATAGTTATGTGCAACTGGGGACCGATCTTTGAGAACCTTTGTGGAAACAACCCTCTCCAGTGGTGACAGTGGCAGACCACATTTTATGGCAAACCCATTCGCACCCGTGGGTCCACTGGGGACTCGCATAATATGGCCTGGTTCTCTTATAGGAACTCAGTCAAAGCATCTGGTCGTATGACATTAGTACTGTATCCTACGGGCTGAATGTACTATTGTTTCTCGATTTCAGCGCTTGAAGTTGGGGACTTATAAGGGATGCTTGTTTTTCTCGGACTCAGCTGAGGCCTCCCTGCGTAGTACATAATGCCAAATCGATTCCCTGATTTGGGTCATGAGCCATTTCTCGGAAATGGTGAAAGTATTATTGCTATTCGGCTTTGAGAGTCCGTGATGTTTGACCCGGAGCACACCCGTGAGATTGGGAGGGTTTTACAGGTTTGCAGGAACCTTTGACCTCAACATACCCTCATTGCCAGTGCAGTCTTATGTCTTGATCCGGTCTCTATGATTCTGAAGTTCTTGACCTTTGGTTCTCGACTACTATTTTGGGTTATTATACAGAGATCTTGTGGTTACATACACTCGATTCTTGGCCCAGTATTCCAGATTCCAGGCAGTTTCCGACTGTGATCCCATGTCTTTGCATCTTTGCATCATCATATTTCATATTGCATTTGCATCTGCATTGCATTTCCTTCCTCCAGAGAGCTCATCCTTCCTCTTTTGACCATGACCAGCCAGCTGATTTCCCGGTACTCAGTTTGAACAAGTGTTAACCGTTGGAAGACCAAAGTTGTTTGAAGTTTGACTGAGCAGTGCCAAGAGTTGAAAGGGTCAGATTGGAAGCCGTCAGTAGCTATGTCAGAGAACAACCATCAGAATGTTGAGTTTCCACTTGGTTTCACTTCGATGACCAATCCTTTGTATGGTCTTTCTCCTGATGAGGATCTTCCACAAGTGAACAACCTGACTCAAGCTCAGCCTGCACAGACCCCGATTGTGAATCAGAGTGTACCTGAACCATCTGTTGTCTGAGGTGGGCCTTCATCTTCTTCTGATTCTACGGATTATCAGAGCTTTGCTTTCCCTATGCCAGACTTCCAAGGGGCAATCCCCCTTGTGAAAGCTAAGGATCCAAACTTTTGATCCTGCTGAAAGGTTTCGTGTGTTGGATGAGCAACTTAAAGCCTTGGCGGATCCTGATACCTTTGGTTTTGATGCTTTAAACCTGTGTTTGGTGCCTGGTCTTGTCATACCTCCAAATTTCAAGACTCCGAAGTTCGAGAAGTACACTGGTGTCAGTTGCCCGAAGCGTCATTTGGTGATGTTCTATAGAAAAATGACTTCTCATGCTCGCAACGATAAGCTGATGATTCATTGTTTTCAGGACAGTTTAAACGGTGCATCCTTAAGTTGGTACATGGATTTGGAAAGCAGTAGTATCCGGTCGTGGAATGATTTATCCAGAGCTTTCGTAAAGCAATACCAGTACAATGTGGATGTGGCTCCCAGTCGTACGCATTTGCAAAGCCTATCTCAGAGGACTGGTGAATCTTTCAGAGAGTATGCACAGCGGTGGAGAGAATTGGCAGCCCAAGTGCAACCACCACTTTCAGACAGAGAATTAGTTGACCTATTCGTGGGCACGTTGCAAGGTCCATACTTGGAAAGAATGAGTATCATTTGGACATCAAGCTTCTCTGATTTGATAAAAGTTGGAGTACGCATCGAGAGCTTGCTCAAAAGTGGAAAGATCCAGTACTTTTCGAATATCCCAGCTAGTGAAGTTGAATCTGCTGATAGTTCTCAAGGGGAAGAAGGGTATGACATCAGTGAAATCATGGAAAATTTTGAATATTCTGGACCAACATCTTCTCAGAGATCATCCGTTCCTAGGTCTGGTTACTCTTATGGGCATTCAGCAATGCTCAGAGCGCCATATCGGAAACCCTGGACTCCTCCTCGTCCAAATCTGCAAGCTCATGGTCGAAGACCTCATAATCAATATCAGAGCCAGCCTAGGCCTCGCAACAATCTGGAAAGAAGGAACGCTCCTCTTCATCCAGTCCCTATGGCATACAATGAACTCTTGCCACATCTAATTCAGAGCTCATTGGTGGTTCCTAAGCCTCTCAAGCCGTTGCCAAAGCCGTACCCTTCAGAGTACAATCCTCATGAGCAATGTGGGTATCATGATGGATCAATGGGGCATTCAACTGAAGATTGCAAAGCTTTTCAAGCCAAAGTACAACAGTTGATCGACAAGGGCTACATATCCTTTCCAGAAGGAAGCTTGGTTGTGCACGTCAACCTCTCACCTGATTAAGTTCAAAGACTTCAGTGAAGCGTCTCCTGATTTCAGTGGCTTAGACAAGGAGATGTCATCAGAGCTGGTGATCATTGTATCCTTTTATCATTTGCATTGTAGTTTCTTTCCTGTTAGCAGCTACTTGTCTTTTAAGCATTGTTATTTTAAATGGTAATGTTAATGTAGTGATCTTGCATTTTTGAATCAATTATGTCGCATTCGCTCATTTTTCTTTACTTGCATTGAAAAAACAAAAGAAAATTGCATCCATATACCTCCCATTTATTTCACTGTTGTTTAGCAGGTTTGAGGGAGGATGATGACAAATGAATACCCATAATTGTTGAAGGTATGCTTTCAGAGTAGAACCTGCTGACGATGTACAGGCATTATTTCAATTCCCAAACACCGGAGATATAAGGGAGATAGACCTTCGTCAACCCCTTTTGAGCCTTGAAGTAGGAGTTTCTTTTCTAAACGAAAAAACCCTCACATCTAACCTGGGGCAGGGTAGTCATCAGTTAATTTGACCGAGCGTTCAAATTTCCAAAGGAGTGTGCATCCGAGGATCCATTACCTTTTATTCATTACACCTCAAGAGGTCAAGAGATGTGAAACCACAATGGTTATCCCTCACCAACAAAGGAATGAGGCAGTCAACCCTTTCAGCAAGTCAGACAAATCAGTGTCACACGATTTGTTCAAAAAAAATCAAAGGAAAAAGAGAAATAAAGTCCGCTAAGTCAAAAAAAAAGGTGTGAAAAACAAATGACTTAGGCAAAAGTTAGGGCATCCCGCTGGACTTCAAAATCGAAAATAATTCAATTCAAAAAGAGATTTAGTCCAGGCAAAAGTTAGGGAGTAAAAAAAAAAATCAAAGAAAGAAAAATCTTCCATTAGAACAAATCGTGTGACTACAGACACAAAAGTCAGAAGGGGTGACTGTTACTCCAAGAAACCTCATTGGTGCTTACACCGTCAGTGTCATTGGCTCCTCAACCATTACAAAACCCTTTCGAGAGGCGAGCGCTTCGGGAAAATTAGCTGAATATAGGACTGGAGAACATCAAGGAGAATGGGTGGGCACAGATAAACTTTGAGCCTTAAATCTTTCTTTCTAAAACCGTGAACCAGGCCGCGTTACAACCCTTGAAAGTCCTAATTGAATCAGGTTCAATTCTGAAAGCATACTGCGACAAGGTTGTGTAAACTGACTCCTAACGATTTGCTAACTCAGCACTACGTTTGGACTAATCGTCCATTCGTCACACACTGTCACAACATTAAAACAAATAATTTTCAAAACTTGCATGTGTACTGCATTAAAATTACCATTTGTGAATGAACAATTTTAATTGCAAGTCAGTTTGTGACACCAGGGAAGTTCCTACAAAGAGCAATCATGAGGGAACTTGATCATTCAACAATGATGACTAGAATCAAGAGCATCTTGTTAGCCTTTGAATCAGGGGCATGTTATCCAGTGGTTTTGTCGACCAAGGAATTTGGCAGTGTAAAGCAAGCTCCATAGCTTCAGTTGATTGAGGAACATCTTTCAAAATCAGTTGATCACAGCTGAATCTACCAAACAGGGGCAGGCCACCCAGATTTTCTGTTGACCAAGGATATATTCTTCCAATGCTCAGTCAGAATGAGTCAAGTCGCTTCCACGCTCATACCGGGGCAGAATAATTCCAGAGATCATTAAGTGCAACTCTCCTCGAGAGGACATCCAAGTCTGCCATTCCAAGAATTGGATAATCAGCGACAGTCTATTCATAGACTCACCCATACAGGGGCAAATTTTAGCTACACAGAGCAAGTTATATCAGTGATCTCTAAGTTCGAGACGAGTATTGGGAAATCATGCTACCCACCGTCGCCTTTGTCACCCTTTTCAACTAGAAATCTTGTTATAAGACCTTTCTTCCCATCCTTGGGAGTTTTTCTGGCTTTTCATAAGCATTGCATAATTCGTTTGCATACGTTACTCATGTCGCTCGAGCATATAGAGCATATGCATCATATTTGCATTGAACATAACCCCTTAAGCATCAAATCTCATCCAGGGCCCCGTAATCCCAATTTATCAGCAATCCGAAGTCTAGTCCTCGTTTGGCAGACGAACCCAAAGTCCAGTTCTCGTCTGGAAAACCAACTTCAAATACCAGTTCTCGTCTGGTAGGCGAATATTTTAACCAGTTCTCGTTTGGTCACCTTCGTTCATTTAACCTGTTGAATGCCAGTTCTCGTCTGGTAGTCATTCTTTTTCAGAGTCAATTCTCGTTTGACAATGAACACCCAAGGAGTCAGTTCTCGTCTGACGACTTATTCTTTGCCCATCAGTTCTCGTCTGTTGGCTTACTTCAATAAACTGGTTCTCGTTTGGTAATTCACCTTCAAAGTCCAATTTTGTGGCAACCCAAAAACCAAAAAAAGATAAAAATATCTCTTAACCCTGGCCTTACGCCTAACCATCCTTGTTTCATCTCCCGTGACTTATATCATCATATCCTTAACATCATGAGCATACGTTTACATCTTGTGTCATTTGCATTGCATCTTCATACTGCATAGTTTCCGTTTCTCTGTTGCGGAGCCAGAATCATTACAAGACGCAGTCTGGGGCAGTTATCTCAAAATATGATGAATTTATGCGAGAGTTTGAAGACACTGGGGCAATTCTGAACGCCAGGTCTTCTGTAAAATCCTCTGGAGACAATCTTTTTCATAGACGATGCAATCTGAGGAAATTTGAAGAGTAAAGGGATGCTTGTGCACTCTTGATAATCAGTATGCAACTGTTGAGCTCAGAAGTTTGTAGCACTGTGTTAATCCTCAGGGAATATCTGGTATTTATTTTACCAGCAGGACATTAGAAGTTTATTTCTTCCCCAAGCAGAGAATTTTCCTTCAGCCGACAAGGTTTCCTCGTGAGGAGTTGGTATACAGTTAAAGTCCAATTGGCATATCTTTCCAACACAGTCATTGTACTATACTTGGGGCATATTTTGATTTACTTGATTCTCCAGCAAAGTCTCTCCTCAGCAGAGCATTGCCAAATATGTTTCTCCGTCAGTCCAGAAGGTTAACATCTCCCTAACTGAGTTAGAGCAGACAATATCCCCAGCAGAACTTCAAGGCTAATTGAATCGTTCTTGTCCCCAAGCGGATTTATCTTTCCACAGTGAAGTTTTCCCAACAGGCAGTTGAAGGCCTTGTTTCCCCACAAAGTTAGAATTGTCAGAGCTCTCTCTCTCTCCAGCAAGGGTCCCAGCAAGAGTTATTTGACAAAGCATCTTCCCTAGCCAAGTCTGAAGATGATCTTTCCCCACAGAGTTCATGTCTGATCTTCACTTCCGGCAGTGAAATATTTCCCAGCAAAGTTGCCATACTGGTGGTCATTTGATGATACAGGCAGGTATATATCACCTCAGTCAGAGATGGTTAGTCAGACCTCTAGACTTATCTTCCCCTGCAGAGTTGTAACTCTCAGTGGCCAATCAGGCATTTGTCTACCGCTCGTCTGCGTTTGTCAACACTCGTCGGTGTTATCTCTAAGCAGTGTTATCCCCAACAGTGATATATCATGCTTTATTGCTGCTCGTCTGCATCTTTCAACACTCGTGTGTGTTAGCTCTGTGGTATTGCTCGTTTGCTTTCCCCAGTAGAGTTTATATCTACTGGCACTCGTCTGTGCTTGCATATTTATTTGATGCTCATCCTCTTTCAGCACTCGTCTGTGCCTTTTCCTCAGCAGATTCTTCTTTATTTGAGGTATTCTCCAGCACTCGTTCGTGCCAGCCTCTTTATTTGATGACCGTCCGTAGCTCTCAGCACTCGTCCGTGCTTATTAGTCCTTTGAAGATTGCTCGTCCGCATCCCTGCAGCACTCGTCCGTGCATTTTTTATTTCCGATTCCTCTTTATTTGAGGCATATCCCCAAGAAAGTCGCCATTACTCGTCCGTGCTCGCATCTTTATTTGATGCTCGACCGCATCTCTTAGCACTCGTACGTGCTTGTCACTCCTTTGAAGATTGCTCGTCCGCATCCTTCGACACTCGTCCGTGCCTGTTACTTATCTAGTGCTCGTCTGCACGCCCCGACACTCGTCCGTGTTTGGTATTTTCTTTTGAAGATCGTCTGAAATAAGTTGATACTCGTCCGTATCATTATCAGAAGCACTCGCCCGTGTTTCTTGGATCATCGTCCGGTACTCGTCCGTATCGTCGACTTATGACACTCGACTGTGTTTCTTTGATGATCATTCCAATGCTCGTCCGCATTGAAGAGGTTGAAAATCCTGACGGTGGGATCAAGACGTCAAAACAATTCCCGGAACCTGCGTAAGGGTTATCCGAAGAAGACTCGTCTGTCTTATTCCACTTATCTGCGTAAGGATTAGTGAAGGAGATTCGTCTATCTCAGGTTACTTTGAAGATTCTTAAGGGCTCGTCCGCTCTCTGCACCTGGCGTCACAGGTCATTCGAAGACTCGTCCGTCTCATGATTCATCAGAACCTTTGGTTTCGTTGGCAGGAGCTCGTTTGCTCATCTCTCAGCTCAGTCGAGACGTCATTGGATTGGGTTTATTTCCCAGTGTTGCATTCTTCGTCAGAGTACAAATTTCGGGGTCTTTTTGGTATTCAATCACTATTTATCTCGAACGTCCGATAACCGTTGCAATTGTCCTTTTCAGATCAACAGTTGCTTGAATAGGGGCAGCTGTAGACACCCTAAATTTGCCCTCTGGCTTTTCTAGTCTTTGTCCGCTTTCATTTGCATTTCATCTGCATTTCCATTAGATCATTAACATTTAGAATTCATATCATGTGCATGTGCATAAGACATGGGATCGCATCTTCTAAGGATTAGGGTTTATTTCCCTGATAAGAATTTCAAGTCTGAAAATTATTCACTGTTTCATTTGGCACGTCATCATGGATTTCTGCTTCATCAATTTACAAGCTGTTCATTCACGATCCAATTCAGAAGAACGTTTGACCTAATTTGGTCAAACTATCAGGAGTTTACTTCAGTTACAAGTTATCTGCCTCAGAGGCCCTTTTCTCAGGGAATGTGTGTCCAAAGTCAAGTTGTGTTGTGCAAAATCCATCATATTATCAAGTTGTGTGATTCATAAGAAGCTTTGGGTTAGACGGTCCGTACATTAGACCATGAAGGGCTTATCTGTGAATTTATTTTTCTCAGTGGCTGGTGTGTGTTCAGTCATGTTCAAAATACGAGTGGGTGTTTGGAATAATACTGGTCGGACAGTGGTGTGCTCCATCGTCGAGTTTGTGTTAAAGTTAAGGGGTTCATGTCTGATAATCGTCAAAGGCCATTTCATTTCTAAGTCATTTTGCAAATGCAGTCCACATTCAAATCCATATCCATAGCCCTTTTTTATTGAACCATTTAGCCCATATTTCTATCATTAATCCAAATTTATTCATATCCATTTACCCGCATTTATTCTTTTTCCATTTTCTTTTCTACACCATTTTTATCATTTTTTACTAAATCATATTCCATTATCTAATCCATTGTTTTCAATCATTTTCGTCCATTAACCAAATATTTCACTTATAAAATAAAAGTCATTTTTATCATATCACAAAATATTTGTTAATTCCATATTTTATATTCATGTTCATTTTTCTTTTTAGCCCATTCAATTTTTTTTTTTTTAGCCTAGCCTTTTTGCTTTTATCCAAAGACTATTTATCCAAAGAAGAAAACCATAAGGCCCGTGATCTTTTTACAATATCACTGACAAAATACAAAAACAGAGAAAAGATGCTACTCATTCTCATGCGTTCCGCAAAATCACTTTTGGCCACCCACAACAAAACTAGCCGTCACACATACTCACCACATGCTCTTTTTTCTCTTTTCTTTACAAAAGTTGAATCTTGCTTTTCAAGAGGCCCCACACACGCTTCACACACAGCGCAAACCACTCTCAATACATCAGCACACAATTGCCTACACCCCTGTGATTCACAACGCATTCCGCATAACTACCTGCAATTTTTTTGATTCCGCAACCAATTGACACTCCCACGGAAAACACAACAAATCCGTTATGCACCAATTTCTCTCCCACCACAAAACCTCATCAACCAATCCATATTCTGCATCAACTCCATCACAAAACCTCATCAACCAATCCATCACTCTTCTTCATCACTTTCAATAACTCTGCCCAAATTTTCCTCAGCTACAACAACCAAACACAAACCGCAAACCTCCAAATCACTATTCAGCCTCACTCACATCACACATATAGCACTCAAAATTCAGAAAAACCACACGGCATAATCACACAACCCTTACTCTCATTCTTCTTCAACTCAAAGACAAATCCACAAAAACTTTCACAACTCACCATTCTTCACAATTCTTCTGAAGCTCTCAATACCAAAAACAAACGCATTTCTTCCAAACGCATCACGTCTCACAAATCTCACCTCCACCAACCACCTTCAACAACAACAACACAGAACACACCGAAACAGAGCAACGAAACAAAGAAAGAGATGAAGTTGAGCATTTTTTTGGAAACAGATGAAACAGTGCGGGTCGATTGAAAGAGGTATCGGAAGTGGCTAGAAGCTCACCGTCACCGCTGCTTCAAACAGATCGATCCAAACAGCGAGATCGAAACTGAAAGGATCTCGGATTGAAACTCAACGTAGTGAGAAGCTGAGACTGAGAATCGCGGTGATAGATGGAAGAATCTTCGGACTTCGTCGCCGATATGGTCTTTTCTTTTTGTTTCAGGTTGCGGCTCTAATCGGAGGGATCCTCCGCCGCCGATGTGATAAACGGGGACAAGGCCGTGTTAGATCGTTGATTTGTGAAGAGTGAGAATGAGAAGCAAAGTGTGTCTGCGAGATCGTTGCGATCTTGAGCGAGAAACCAAATCCGAAGCAAGCCGCAAAACCGACACCGCCACGAAACTCCATCCGCTCTCTCCGTTCATCAGCAACAACACACAATTTCAGATCCAAGAAGAAGAGAACGAGAAAGTCACGGATCCATGAACAAGAACGGCGTGAAGCTCGCGTAGCCGCCGCGAGTGAAGGTGGCGATATCGACAAAGGAAGATCGCGAGGAAGCTTGTGGTGTTGAAGTTTTTTTTCCTGCTGTTAGAGAGAAGGGAGATGAGGTCAACGTGGGGAGCTTGAGATTCAATGAGATTGGGTGTGGCCGGCGAGGTTGGTTGGAGTCGTCGTCATTTTTTCGCGAAGGAGGAAACAGGGTTTGAGTTTCATTTTCGCGTTCTGAGTAAGGAAGAAGAGGAAACCGTGACTGACTTTATTTTATTCTTATTTCTTTAATTTTTTATTATAAAGTTTTCCTTTATTGTTTTGTTGTTCTGTTATTTTTAATTTGGCATGATAGTTTCTATAATGGATTGGTGGTTGGTGTTTAATCTGGACTCAGGCCCTTTTCCATTTCATTAATGCAACATTCCAGCGGTCCACTCACCCTTCCCTTTCTACTTTCTCTTTGTCTTTTGCTTATAATATGGTGGATTTAGTTTGTATCTAACTTTAATTTGATTGGAAGTTTTTTTAGAATTTAATTTTAAAAGTAAGCATAGCTTATTTTAGTTTCAGTTAATTAATTTGGTTCAACATAATTGTGTTTAAATTTAGTTTTAGCATTATGTACTTCTTAGAGTTTATTATCTAATCTTGGTTTTAGCTTTATGCTTAATTTTGTGTAGGTCCATTGCTCGATTTTGATGATGAAGGATGTAGCTTGATGATGGCTTTGTGACTTACTATTTTCATAATCTTGTTTGGGCTAATGGAAATCTCCGGATGCAAATCGTGCTTAGTCCTTGATATCATGTTGGACTGTATTGCTTGTTTGGACTTCTGATAAGTATTTCTGAGTTTCTTTTGTCCGCATTGAAGAGGCAACAGACCTTCTCCGTTAGGTACCACTGAGGCCCGATTTTACCTTGTTGCATGCTGCTGCATCTGGAAGTCCTACTGGTGTAGGCTCTGTTTGTGCATTGTCTGTTTATCTCCATTTCGCATTCTCATCTCTTTATCGTATTTCTTATTCATTTCGCATTCTTATCTTCTTATCTCATTCCTCATCTTCTCTTATTCTTTCTCAACTTGAGGTGTGCTTAGGCCACCATGGTGCTTCTCCTTTCATCTTATTCTTTTCTTCTCCTTCAATAGGATAGTGCGCCTCACTAACCTAGGACTATCCGAGCATGTGAATATTAGGGTTAGACTTTTCCCGTTAGCTTTTACCTTTATGGTCCTTTTGGTTCTTCTTCTCTTCTCATCTTCAAATTTAATTCTAATCCACTTAATAAAGGTTGAGTACTTTCATGTGACATGAGACTTTGCTATGAGATGCTTGCACGCATTCCGTTTCGGGGCGAGGTGTGAGTCATCACTCGTGGTGGATAGGTCTTGGCATGAGTACCTCACAAAGAAAAAGCTAAAAAACAGTTCTTAACCAAAAAATCACAAAAATACTTAATAATGGTAATAGGCCAGTGTGCTTAAGCCTTCACTTGTGGGACTAGCTTTGGGGATTTCCTCCATAGATAGGTGTGCCTCTTGCGCATTCCATTTCGGGATGATGTGAGCTGTACACATCCCATCAAGTAAGACTTAGGTACACTTACCTATGCAAACCTTAACTCATAAAAGCTTCATAAAAAACACCAAACAAACAATAAGCGTCTCTCCTTCGGGACTTCTTTTCTCACCTCATTCGCTCCGTACGCAAACTTGCTCCTACTTGTCATCTTGCAAGACGGTAACGCACTCGCCCTCCGAGCCTGCAACACCTGAGCAATGACATAGGCAGTTCAAGCCTTAATTCACAAGCAATTTCCTTGCCACCCCTAGTTAGGGGAACTACGGCGTCTCTGATCCTCATTATCCTGATGAGGTACGTAGGCAGCGGGGTAGGGCCCGTTCGAGCACAATCTTTATTTTCCCTACATTTTTCCTTTTGCTTTCTTATTTTAGTTCTTTTCTAGTTCCAGTTTCTTTTCATTTCATTTCTTTTGCTGCAGCTTTCATACCCTCACCCTTTGAAACAGTTTCTTTGCAAGCGTGGATCCCGTCGGGTACGGCGGACGATCTGGGTGCTAATACCTTCCCAGGTCGTAACCGACTCCCGAACTCAGTCTCTTTGGTTCGCAGGACCTGTGTCCTTCCTCTTCTTTCTTCTGGTTTGTGCAGCATTACCATTCCCTTTCTTCGGGATAAAAATGTCTGGCTGGCGACTCTATTCTTTTTTCCGCGCCACTTTCGCGTTTGTACCAGGATGGAAATCCGGGGAGCGACAATATCCTTCTAACATGATGGATGCTTTGGGTGCTAGAAAAATGTGTGATGATCACATATGTTTGGAACCTACTCCTAACCTGGAAGAGGAGGCATCTATGCTATGTGTTGAAGGTCTCAAGTTTAAGAAAGTGGGAGTGTGTTGCTAATAACCATAGTTATTGGTGTATGATCAAGGGAATTCTTCATCAAGCTTAGGCCCAATTATGTGATGTCCCCGTATGAAGAGTATAATATGTAGACATGTTAATGGTATGTATCATGCAAGTCACTGCATGTATTTGGGTCTGATAGAAAAGGATGATTAACTTCTAGTGAATACTCTGATAGGAGCTAAATGTTTATCTGTCTTTGAAAGATGTTTTGCTTTCAACCAATGAGAAAATACATTAATGGAGGATTATGTATATGTCTGATGTAAAAGTGCAGAACTACAATCTAAACATCATAATTCAAGAAGTGTTGAGAAATTACTTTTCTCTTTGTGGCTGTATATTTCTCTTCATGGTGTTTTAGTCTGTGATGACCTGAATTAGCTACTGAAGGTGTGATCCTTAGAGATTGTCTTTGGAGCTCTGTGTTGAAGTCCTAAATGATATTGAAACAATCATGTCTATTGGTAGATAAAAGAAGCTTCTGAATGTATCTACAAATGTGTGTGATAAATGCATGACTTTGGTCATGATTAAAGCTAGCAATGTGACCAACAATTGCTAAGAGCAAGGGAAGAATGTCAGATTGGGAGGTCTGATCAGAATGGTTGTTGAACTGGTAGTTTCTTCTACTACTAGTCATGGATAGTGGCAGTATGAACCCTTTGTAGCAAGCAAACTAAGAGCATCTGTTTTGGAATATAAAATCAAGTGTGTCTTATATGGATATATAAAGATATTTATCAGTTGTGCTCTTTGTGGTATTCTCAGAGAACTAGTGTATATGAATTTGTAAAACTCATGATTGTTTTTCGGTTTGAGAGTATGTTCATCAGGGGTGTGAAGTTGAGAATTAGTGGAGTTTATGCTCAGCTGGAGTATTGTTTATCCATGACATGAGGAGATCTTGCTAATCTTATCTGGAGCTAACCTTAAAATCCTTCAAAATTAAAAGATTAGATTGTGTAGAACTATCTGATAGGGTATTATACAAGGATTTAAGATCAATTGTTGTTTGTGGAGTTCACAAATATTTGAGTGATTATCCTTGTGATTCAAGATTGGTGGTGTTCAAAAAGATGTTGGAACATCTTATCATCAGAGTTTGTGCAGAATCATGGGAGAGGTATTGCATAAGCTGTAGCATTGGCTTCAGTCTTGTGTGACAGGAGTTGTGTATTTCTGGAAAGTTTCTTGGCAAGAACTGGTATGGATATTGTTGATTCTGAAGATGGAGATGAAAGACCATGAACACATCATAATCTTGATGACTACTTGGATTGGTTTATTTCTGATCTAGGTGCAGTCCAGAATGCTCATCATGGAGTTAAGATAGGTGGCGATATCATAAATTTGTTAAGACTGCCTTACTCAAGGAAAGGTGGCATCCTTGGTATAGTTATGAGGTGTAGTTCTTAACTATTCCTTCTGAATGATCAGACAGTGGCAAGTTTGAAGACTTTGGATAAACATTGGAAGTTTCTCATCAATATGTGTTATCAGTAGGAATTTCTGCAAAACCAATAGAATGGAGGTTGTTTACTCAAACTTGATGGATAAATCAAGTCTATGAGAGCATGGAACTCTTGTTCTATAAAGGAAGGAGGTTCTTTCAAGTGGCAGAAGAAGGACCTGAATTCAACAGATGGATGTGGGCTAATGATGTTCAAACATCTAGTTCAACATCAGAGTCTAATTGGTGAAGTGACACATAAATTAAGATAAAATGATCTATAGGGATTGAATGCTTCATAAGGCCTACTATCTTGACAACTTGGTGAAGATCAACTTTATTGATCATGATATCCTTGGAAGATTTATTATGAACATGAAGAAGACAAATGTGGCAATTGGCTTTTTCATATGAGGATTCATAAAGGAGGTGATCAAAATGTGGTAATTGGTTGATCTTTAAAGTGGATTCGAAGAATCAAGATAATCAGAGTGTGGCAGCTGGTTGTTCTTGAGGATTGTCTTGGAACAAATTGCTCTTGGGCAGAGGAGTGATGAGTTGAAGACTCAAGGGGATTTATTCTTCTTGAAGGTAGATGAGAGTTTATCATTTTTTCTGGATTTCTGATTCTAACTGGTGGTACAGTGTAGTTAAAGATTTTCAGTTCTTGGATTACTATGCTATAGTAAGTCCAGTTGGTGGAGCACATCTAGGATCATGGTGATAAGGTCTTGGTGTATGAAAAATGTTCTAACTAAGTGTTAGTACATTATCTGGGGTGTTTATCTACATGGTTTCTATTATTAGACTACCTAATCATATGGGAGAATGATGAAGTAGATGATCTATATTGGAAGAAACATGTAGAAGAGACTGAAGTATATCAGGTATTGATTGTTTGGAAGTTTGTTTGTGGACATTCATTCTAATGTCATAATTAGTTTGGATGTGTTTTATCTGGATTGTATGGCCTGTGGTGTGTAAAGGCTTAGTGTCAAGAACCTGTGTGCTAGAAGATGTTTATCTTGTGTAGTCTGTGGTAACTACAAACCAAGAAAGGAATCAGGTATGCTTTGGTACAAGAAGTGAATGTGTTCAATTGGGAATTGAACAGAGGGTGAGCTCTTGAAGACATGAAGATGCGTCTTATGTTTTCCTTTCATCAATGTACAGAGAAGCATGGAGTATCCTAGACTGGGGGAGTGTGTTACAAGTATGTGAAACTGATTTTGTGGAGTTAAGGGGGATTAATACCTTAACCAGATAAGGAGTATCCTAGGAGTCTAGAAGGCTATATTGTATAAAGCTGCTCTCTGCAGTTTATGTTTGATTCTTGTGGAATTGTGAAGCTTGTGTGTGTTTCAAGCTTATGGAGATTATATACCTCTATGGTTATTATCGTACCTTTGTCTTTTTATGACTAAAAAGGGGGAGAATTAATAGTGTGTACTATTGAGGTCTGATATGAAGATGTGATGTTGAAACAGATGGTATAAATTAGTTTTAGCCAAAATAAGCCAAAGGGGGAGATTGTTAATTCTATTATTTTATGATTGGAATTATGTTTGGTAAAACTAATATGGCTGGAAAATGTTGAATAAGAAGTTCCATATGTTAAATTAACATGGTATAGATTCTGGAAGAACATGTCAAACATGATGTCCTGACATGGTGGCACAGATAAATGTGGTTATAATAACTGGCAGATATTGAAGAATATGTTGAAACATCTGAAAATGTCATGACAGAATTACTGTCAAATGTTACAGACATATGTCAAAGAAGATGTTGAAACATCTGCAAATGTCATGACAGAATTACTGTCATATGTTACAGACAAATGTCAAAGAAGATGTTGAAACATCTGCAAATGTCATGACAGAATTACTGTCATATGTTACAGACAGATGTCAAAGAAAATGTTGAAACATCTGCAACTGTCATGACAACATTACTGTCATGTGTTACAGATAGATATCAAACAAGAAGTGTTGAACTTAGTTTAGGATGTCACACCAGATGTTGTGACATTGTCAAACAGAGTAACAGTTAATGAACTTAAGTCAAGTATCAGGATGTCACACCAGATGTTGTGACATTGTCAAACAGAGTAACACTTAAGTCAAGACATCAGGATGTCACACCAGATGTTGGGACATCGTAAACCTGCTATCAGACTTAAATGATGCACAACAGAACTGAGTAAATTCAGGGGAATTTATCTGGAATTAATTGGAAAGAGATAAGCAATACAAGGCGCATCTTTAGGGAGATTAGTTATCTGAATTCAGTATAACAGAATAACTAACTCACCTTGAATCAAGGAGGTAACAAACTAACTAACCCTAATTCAAGGTGATGACAGTGGGATTTATCAGATCTGAATTATGCAGAATATTCTACAAAATATTTTGATATCACAGGTGGAATTATTTTTTAAAGATGCAGAATATTCTGGAGATATTATGCAATCATATGTGGCGCTGATTTAAAGGGTACTGATTTAGAAGATCTTAAAGACTCAATTTAAATTGAAGACAAATATTGAAAAATATAGAGTTTCTATATTTAGAGATATTTTAGGAGTTTTTAGATTTGAAGATCTTTTGGTATATTTGTAGCAGATTTTTTCTGCATATTTGTAGCAGCTATTGTTGTGATTGTTTAGGCCCAAATCTAGTTGGGAATAGGTTATAAAAGAAACCCTGTAACCTAGTTTATAATTAACCCAATCAACCGAAAATGTAAACATTATTAGGGTTGTGTTCTTGTGGCAGCCGTGCGTAACAAGGAAACCTATTGTGGCTGTTTCACCTGTGATTCTCGAAGCTTGTAAGCAAGAGAAGTATTGTACTTAATTGAAGCTGCTAAGCAAGGTTAAGTTGTTGTCATGGAAGTATGGATTCTATTTATGAATTATTGTATAGGTATGAAGTCGTCAATATCAGCAACTGAGAGTTGAGAACTGTGAGACATCACTGAGGTGATTGGAAGTGAGGATGAGTTTCTCATATTTAGGAGTTCCTAAGTAGAAGTTGCATTGGTAGTGATTAAGTGAGAAGACTGTAAACTATAGGGGTTTGCTGAGAAGTCTTTGAATTGATACTACATAGTGGATTTCCTTCCTGGCTTGGTAGCCCCCAGAGTAGATTGATTTGATCGAACTGGGTTAACAATTCTGCTGTGTTCTTTATATCTTTTATGTTTTATGTTTTATGTTTTATGCAGTACCTGAACTGAATGTCCTATCAGATGTCACAACATCCTGAAGCATGTTTGACTTTGATATATCAGAATTATTTAAGTACTGATATGTATGCCTTACCATGTTTATAAGTAACAGATAAGATGTCTCAACATCATATTCGACATCTGAGTCTGTCATACCAGAATTTCAGTTACATCCAGGCCTTCAACCCTTATTTTATTTTTTTGCCTTTTTTTTCCTTCCTATTTTCTTTCTTTTCTTTATTTGTTTTGTTTTATTTTATTTATTTTAATTTTAATTAACTAACCAATTAAACACTTTTATTCTTTTAATACAAAAAACTCATAAAAAATTTCTAATTAACTTAATTATCTTTTTCTTAATTAATAAATATATTTTTTTTACAAAAAATTAGTTTTAGATTATCTTGTTAATTGATTTCATAATTAATTTTTTAACCTAGTAATTAGGGTTTAACCAATCTTAATTTTTTATTTAACCCTAATTTATCTAATATTTTGACATAATCCTAAATAATTAACATTTTTGACTTAAAATCATTTTCTTAATAAAATTTTAATTAATTAGTTAATTTACTTCCTATTAAAATTAATCACTATTAATAAAAAATTTAGTTTTTAGGACTTTAAAAATATTTTCCTAATTTTCTTTATTTTATTTTATTTTGCTATTTAATTTTATTAGAAAATTATATAGGATATATGACCTATGTAATAGCATAGATTTTTTCCTCTATTATGTATCTGCTCCTGGTTTGTAATAGCTTAATTAGGATTTAAATTTTTGCACTTTTACTTTTTGCACTCCCCTAATTTCAAACATGTATCTCCCTCCCCATGATGTAATAGTCTAGGGTTTACTTTCCGTTTTTATTATTTCGTAAATTATTGTGTGGTTAATAATAATAGGGTGTGAAAAGAACGCATGTGAACAAAAATAAACGGACTTAGATAACCCTAATCTCTAAGACTAAAATAGTTGTAATTAACACACTTCTCACACATACACCCCTAGGGTTTCTCCTTTTGTTGCCTTACAAAATGGTCAAGTCCTTCGAATATAGGGGTATCTTAGCAAGGCTGCCTACGAATAAAAATCATCAAGTCCCTACGATATAAAGATCATAGTCCCTCGTTGTCCCTTCGAGTTGACTACGAATAAATGATCTCGTCCCTCGATGACCCTACGGAAAAAAGATGATAGTCCCTTCAATTGCTAAGATACCCTTACATGTTGCCTTCTATGACCATACGATGACCATACGCATGTCCCTTCAAATCCAAGGACAAGACTAATTACTAACTAATAGTAAGGACAATTTTGTCCCTAAAGAAACGAAATAACAAGAAAGACCTTACAATTTAGGGTAAGTAGTTCTTAAGTGCTTGCTCACAAAATTTCAAAATACTCTTTACACCTCACATTTTCAAATACTTTCAAACTAAGCACTTTGTATACATTCGTACGAGAATCATTACAAAGTTAAAGTCTTTATGAAAATATTTTCTAATCACACACTACATTATTTTTCAAACAAAGTAAAGTGAGTTAAGCAGTTAAGAGCTCATGGATTCAAAGGGTGCTAACACCTTCCCTTTGTATAACTTACCCTCCGAACTCAAATCTTTTTCAAAGGTATTTTCTGTTCTTTTATACCTTTCTTTATTGGATAAAATAAAAGTCGGTGGCAACTCTTGCTATCCGCAAAATAGTTTTTGTAAACAAAAACGACCAAGTCAGTTCTCCCTCCGTGTTACAAATATTATAGCTAAAAATCCAGCCAAAGTGTGGAAAGGCTACCGACCAACAAACCCTGTCAACAGGGGAATAAGTGTTCGGTCACAGGGAAGTATCATGGTATAGATATAACCCTAAACATAAATGTGTGAAACCATTTGCCCATTACCGGGCAACTGAATTGCCCAACGGGGACACCTCGAACGAGTTCCACCGTTGTCATACCAGCGTGGTAGACTCCCAGCTCGCGATGGGAGATGTCTAAACCTTAGGGGAAATAGGACATGACCGTGTCCTCGACCCCCTCTAGTGAGAATAGATCTCACCCCTCTTCAAGTTCCATACACTGTCGAGTTTAATATTATCACGTCGAACATTCACCCAATTAAAAGACTTTGAAGTTACAAAAGCATACATACGAGCAAGTAACAATGAACGAACAAGGGAGACAATTATATATATATATATATATATATATATATATATCGACCAAGAGGCCGGATGTTGTCTTAACATACACAAAAATGGGACTAAGCCTCATACTAAAATCCATCGAAAAATGGCGCGCAGGCCAAGACTATAACGACACGCAGGCGGAATTTCTATTCTTCTTCAAGAGGGACCACTGTGTCGTTCTCCACATGGTGCAGAGGACCGGTGCCTTCAACGACCAGATCCACGCCAAGATTAGTTACTTTAAGTTGTTCTATCACATTGTAGTAACTAAACAAGGCCATGGATAGGTTATCTTGAGCCAACAGGAGAATCCGAGCAATAAGGTCCGCCCTAGACACTATACCTTTTTCCTCATCGGTCTCATCTTCACCAAACACCAGCGCCTTCTCCTGTTCCTGGACCTTCACCTTCAATTCCTCATTCTTAGAGATAGCAACCTTCGCCTTTTCCTGCTCGGCCCTCAGTGTGATCAGCAATTCCTTCTTCGCCACCAAATGCCCCTAGAGCTTAAGCAACCTATTGTGCATCTCAGCACTCTCCTCCTCAAGGTCCGCTATCTTTTGCTGGGCTTCCAGCAAATCCTTTTTAGAAACCAAGTCGGCATCGTTGAAGGTAAGAGCAGTTTCCAAAATCCGAATCATCCCTGCAACATCCTGACACAATTTGTATCTCAGAGTATGATCAGTTGAGAGGACGACTGCAACATCAAGGGCAGGGACCCGAACATATGTTCCTTCAGCAAACAATGACCTCTACGTCACGCATGGGGGTAGTTCAAACGAATCCAAAGACGTCATGCCAGCTCTCGGGGAAGGGGGCTCATCGACCCTTGACCTTTTACCCAGTGGAGAACCACCCAGCGAGGTGCTCCCCGGAGTTGAACTACCTGAAGCTACAAACCCGTCCAAGGTAGTCTGATCCTTGACAACTTCAACTATACTCTTGGGGCCTTTCTTGAAGTTACCATTGTTCGCTTTCACCAGGCGATCACGCATCTCAGACATTTGCGCTGCAAAAAGAAATAGAACAAGTAAGTGAGCGGACAAATCCACAAACAAAAATACGAAAAAGCTAAAAACCAGCCAAGAGTCGCATCGTTGCCTCGTCGTTCGGACAACTGAGCAACAACTTTACATTTATCATCCTAGCTTGAGTGGCCTACGTTCTATCAGGTCAAAAGAGGCCATGCCCATCTAAATCCACAAGATCTATCGGGCGGAATCTAGCGACAAAGTTGAATAGCTTGTTATAAGCTGTTGTATCCTCCGCGCCCAGATCCTCGGGCCTAGTAATATAATGCTCGTTGGGATGACTGAAATGGACATCCACCCATTCCAACGGAAAATAGGCCACCAACTTTTCCTTCTCATCAACGATTTCCCTGTCTAACGAGTCCTTGGCCTCTTGCGAGCAGGGTTGGATTACATAGAAGTGGTACTTAAAATCCCAAACAGAATCCAAGTAGGCGTTGAAGAGTTTGCTCGTCTCTTTTAACGACACCCAACTGTGTTGGCCATCCTGAGACTTCCTCTGAATGTAAAAGATCCTAAAAAACAAATTTATTGTCGCCCCTATCTCCAAGTAACGACATATTAACTCAAAGGCCTTGATGAAAGTTAGAGCATTTGGGGGGAGCTGGGAGGGCGCAAGCTCGAGGTGAGTAAAAACCGCCTACTGAAAATCAGTAAAGGGAAGACAACACCCAGCCTCGTGGAAGGCGGATTCATACATGGGAAAACACAAAGCAAGATATCACGAGCAAATCCTCTGAGTAGGCTTTGGAGGTAGCACCCTCTAGTTTTACAGGTGCTCATTTTCCCCTCCTCTCAATTCTCCCCCATGCATCTGAAGCATCCACCGCGAATTGAGAGGTCATCTCAAGTGGCTCATCCATGATCCACAGGTAGTCAGAAGCGGGGATATCCGTACGGCAATAGCTGGGATCTCCTCGACCTCTTGAGAATCCTTTTTACTTCTTTCACCTGAAAAGAAGAGGAAACAAAGTGAATTTGACGATCTCAAATCTACCATTCCACCGCGAGTCAAGTGAAAGGGCTCCGATAAGGACCAGGGACGTACCCCGGGATAGCCCCTTAACCAAGGAAAATGTTACGAGGGTGAGTCCGACACATTAAGCTCAGCTTCACCACTCTCGAACTGAGTCACCGGGGATAAGCCCATATACGACCAAATTGTCAGTCAATCAACACTAAATTATCACAACTTAGATCTATTATGGATCTAAATCCAACTTGTTTATATCCTAAAATCTAACCCTAGATATTCATGAACACTCATACTCATCTATTGAACCTTCATTAGAATTCCCAGATCTTCATAGAATTTCCCAAAAATTATCAAGATCATATGAATTTCATAAGATATTGATGAATGTTCTTCAACAAAACTGCAGAAACAGAGGAAGGGGATGAAGATTTACCTTGATCCATGGTGATTTCAGGGTTTGTGCGGTGGCAACAATGAGAATCCGGTGAAGAAGTTGCAGACATAATTTCACGGCGAGAGGAAGAGTTCGTGCGAAATGAATAAATGAATCTCTTCCTCCCCCTTTTTATAATGCCTTGAGCTCGCGTGGGGAATTACAAAGGCCAATAATTATTACTTTAGGCCTAGCCCCTAGGTGTCATAAATGTAATACGACGCTCCTCTACACGTGTCGTTAAAGCTTAAATGTTTTGTCTTCTCGAAAAGAGAATCTTTTGTAGTCTGTTTATTCTCTCACACTGGCATATGCCCGACACAAAATTTAAAGGAACTTTGCAGTGACATCGGCGAGAACATCATGACAACTACAATCCTCGACACCTTAAGTCACTGTCCCCGTTCGAGCACAGCGACTTAGGGGGTCCCTATTCTGGACTGACCTTGCATGTGCCCTACGCTAAATTGAGGCTCAATCTAGTATTCAACTGGGCACAAGCCCATTAAGAGAATAGCGAGGATATGACCGTTTCAGGAAAAAAGTTGTTGGCATATAGCCGTTGGGGATCTCCCCACACGCGCCATAACGCCCTTCACACGACCAATTACCCTCTGAATCTATAGTTGGTAGTCATGCTCAGTCAAAGGCTATGCGCCCACAATCCACGGGCATGTGCCCTTATAAATACCCTCCATCTTTTGAGGGCCAGGTATTCTATTCTAACCCTCATTTTTCTTACGCTTTGGTTTGTCTCACACTGAAACTTACTTGAGCGTCAGAGTATCTTGCAGGTATCCCACCACTTCTCCTATAAACATCATCACAATCCCAGCTGAAGGTCACGAAGACCTGTCTGGATCCTTTATGTACAAAATGATTACAGTGTTTTGATTACAAGGAAATATCACACAATAATTCCTTCTGATGAAATAGACACTAAGATGTTAACATAATACAAGATCCCTCAAAATTTTCATCCAATAACCTCGTTATCCGTAGTAACCTATTATATTGGATAACTCCCAAATTTGTCTACTAGCAATCTTTCTCCAACGCCACCAAAGAAGGATAACTTTCAACTCCTCCTTACAAACTGTTGATACTTGATTTTGCCAATGTCTTCCTTGGAGTATTATGGAAACTCTCATCTTGTTAGATAACCCCTCAAGACCAAACTGCACTCAAGAAACAATACCTTCATCGGTTAAAATATAAAACCATATACACTCAAGAACATTAGATACCCCAATGTATCACTAGTCTCCTTTTCACTAAATCTTTAAAGGAGGGTCCATAAAAAAGAAAAAAATACTAAGGATGAAGATGGTGAACAATGTCAGATAATCTCAACAACAAGTGACATCATGATCAAATAGTCAAGTAACTCGATTTTGACGAATGATGAACGCACACACACAAAGTTCAAACAAGTTTCTAGATGAGTGGGTCTTGGTTCTTGATGGTTATCAAGAGCATGATCAAATCCTCAACGAGATTGATCAACTCATTCTCAAATTCATACAAAAATAAGATGCACAAAACAAGATGCAACAAAAACATATACAAACTTGACATGGGTTCAATATCAAAGATTGATATTTTTGGAGAAGAAGAGAGAAGAAAGGTGTAAAGATGAACACACTAAGAAGAGATAACAAAAATCACTATTTTGTCTCTATGAATCATTATAGGTTTCCCACACTTGTTGCTCTAATCAAAAGAAACATTCATTTAAATAAGTGATGAAAAATTGAATTTTTTTAGGGTTAATAGTCATTTACCCCTATCATATAGGGGCGTAAAAAAAGTTGCATGAATTCCCGTAACTTTTTTTTACTTATGTGGAAGGCCAAATAGTTTTTTTTTTATAATTTTTTAAATTATTTTTAATGCCATGTTAGCATTTCTTTTTTATTTATTTATTGTTTATTTTAGAAAACATATTAAATACACAAAATATGTTAGTGATGAAAATAAAATTCATGACCCTTGCAATACAAGAGCAATGTCTTTCCACTAGACTAGTTAACTAATCTTGTTATTGGTGTGCATTTAAATGTATATATTGCATATTTTCATTATATTATTAGTTTATACTAGTTTAAAACTTTAAAACTAAAACTAATTTAATAATTTAATAAAATTAATACAAGTTTATTGCTCCAGTTTATTTATTAATTTAGTTATGGTAATTTTAAACTAAACTATTTAATAAAAGATACATTAATAATTTAATAATTAAGTAATTTTTAACTAGATGTTGATTTACATGTTAAAATGTTATTAAAATTAATTCATTTAAAACATTAAAACTAATTTAATAATTAATATCTTAATAATAGTTATTAAACTAAACTAAAATATTAATTAAAACGTTGAACTACAAATTTATTAAAATGTTATATGTGTTACAATATTAGTAAATTATTAGTTATTAATAGTTAGTATGCTAAAGTATTCCACTAAATATTAAACTAACATTAGCTACGAAAATTAATAAATTAATAAATTATTATTTATTAGTAAATTAGTAAATATTAAACTAATATTATTAATAATCAGTATGCTGCAGTTTATCGATATACAATAAAAACTAAATATTAAATATTTAAAACTGAAATATAAATTAATAATTAAAATATAAACTAAATTAATATACAAATTAAATTAATAAACTAAATTAATATATTAACGAAATTAATAAATTAAAATATAAATTAAATAGATAAACTAAATTAATATATAAATTAAATTAATATATGAACTAAATTAATAAACTAAATTAATATATAAACTAAATTAATAACGTTTTAACATGTTAATTAATAACTAGATAAATATTGTAGTATGTTAATAAATATTGTAGCATTTAGAAATAAACATAGTAAATTAATTTCATATATGCATTTAAAAATTGTTTAAATATAATGTAACTATTAAAGTATTTAGTTTTTAGTTTTTAGTTATTAGAAATAAATACTAAATATTAAACAATATGATAGAAATATGTAATATATACATTTCAGTTGCATAATATATCAGAAAAAACGAGCTGACCTAGTGGTTGTGCTTTATGCATGTGAGATTGAGGGTATATGTTGCATTCCTATCTCCAATGAAATGTCAAATTAGCATTAAAAATAAGGGTTAAATATGTTTTTGGTCCCTACAAATATCTCATTTTTTGAAATAAGTCCCTCTAAATATTTTCTTCAAACATTGGTCCTCCAAAATTTTTCCATTTCGAAATCTAGTCCCTCCCGTTAGTTTGAACTAACGGAGGCTGAGTTGACAAGCCATGTGTGTGTAAGTTAAATTGTTTGCTTGAAAAAATATTAATACATGGCACAATTTAAGTGACATGGAAACAGAGTTGGCCTCATAAACATCGAATTAAAATACAAAATTTGATTTATATATAAAAATCAAAGTTACACAAATAATCACAAAATAAGGCAATATTTCAAAAAAAAAAAAAAAAGTAATGTATCTTCCAAAATCAAATCTCAAATCAAAGCAAAGGTTGTTAAATTAAAAAAAAAAAATCAGCTTTAATATCATCATATTCATCAAATGCTTCAGAAATGAAAAAGTGAGTTTTGTTCCTAAATCAAAGCAAATGTTTCTAAATCAAAACTGCAAAATTGATTTTTGATCTTCATTTGCTGAAAACTCTCTAATTAAAATCCTCATTTCCAACAAATGTTTTAGCGATAAAAGAAACTAAAGTTCCAGAAAAACCCCAGCACTATTCAGAAATCTAATTTGCTTTCTCTTGCAACTGCAACAACATATCTTTAACAAACATTTTAGAAATCAAAGGAGCAATCAAAATCTAAGAATCTATAAGTGAAGCATTCCTATGGAAATATCAGTAAGGACCCGCATAGATCTAAAGAGAAAGCCAAATGACAGATCTTAGAAAATTAGAGGGATTTGCATGCATATCTGAAGAGAAAATGGGTTGCAACGCAACTGTTTATTGTCAATTGGAATTGTTCAGATGACAGTTGTGAAAACCGCTTTCCACAACGACATACAAGAACAACATAGAGATATGAGTTTTATTTCTTCATCTATATCAAATTTATGGGTTGGTGAAGGGGAAAGTTGAATAAGAAAGGAGGCTAGATTTGTGATTTTGTTATAATATTCCATAAATGTATTTTTTTTCTTCAATTTTACTTCCTCCTATCCTTCTTTCCGTTTTTCAACATTTTCTAGAATGAAGAATACGATGAAGAAGATATAGGAAGAACAAGAACAATTTGATTTTTTTTATTTTTTTTAATTATTTTATTTTAAATTAGGAAATATAAAAAGAATATGGAAAATATGATATATCAACATCGGTTTCCATGTCACTTAAATTGTGTCATGTATTAATATTTTTTCTAGAAAACAATTTAACTTACGCACACATGGCTTGCCAACTCAGCCTCCGTTAGTTCAAACTAACGGGAGGGACTAGATTTCGAAACGAAAAAATTTTGAGGACCAATGTTTGAAGAAATTATTTAGAGGGACCTATTTCAAAAAATAAGATATTTGTAGTGACCAAAATCATATTTAACCCTAAAAATAATAATAAAATATAAAAAAAGTCATACAACTTTTTTTTTACGGTTTTTTTTCTTCGAAAAATGTCTATATGACATGAAGTAAATGACTATTAACCTTTTTTTATGGTTTGATTCAAATCAAGAGGGAAATTTGATTTGAATAAATCTGGACAGAATAATAAAAGATACATTTAAAGCAAATGATTCGAATCATTATTTGCACTTGATTTAAATCAAATGAGTTTATGATTCGAATCATGTTCAATTTTTTATTTGAATCAAATGATCCAGAATGTAATTCCAATTTTCAACAGGTGAATGACTCAAGTCAAATATTACAAATGATCTGAATCTCCTTCAGATCTTTTGTGGTCGTGAGTCTCTCATTCTCCACGTCAGTATAGGATTCCAACTTGTAGTATTTATGTCACATGCCTCGGGAATAAGGCCATCCTCATAAACGATATCCTTATTGCTCATCCTCAAGATGCTTTAATAACATTCTTGGGCTCTCTTCTAGTTTCCTCACACCATTCCAAATCGCCCAATAGGTAACAAGTATTTTAGGACCAGGTACTAGATGAATATAATCGTCTGTAACGAATTGATGGTTAACCTTCCAAGGATGACGTTATAGGGCGATAAGGCGTCCACAACAAGGTAATTTAATTTGATCTCCTTGGAATCTGCTCTTATGTCACAAGTCGTTTTAAGGGTTATGTGACCCCTTACTTGTACCTGCTTGTCTGATAGGTCTACCAATGAGCCATATAATGCCTTAATATCATCCGATCAAATCCACCTAAAAAAATCCAGAAAAGTGGACAGGGTCGGGTAATTGGGTGAATATGAGTTTAAAAACTAAAAAATCCATTAAAAAGTTTGGATTTTGGGTAAAACCGGACCCAAACACACAAAATCCACTGACCCACTAATCAAACATATATTATTACAATTTTAATAATTTTGATGAATTTTAACTTAATTGTTACAATTGTTATCTTTTCAACATTTATTATTTCAGTGAACTATAATTTTAACTAATTTTGATTATTTCACTCTTTTATTATTTTGATACTAATATAATTTTATGTCGTACAATTTTAATTTGTTTTTAGTATTTTATGATAATTTTTATTAGTAGATTATCTAATATTATAATTATCAATTTTAATTTGTTTTTAGTATTTTATGATAATTTTTATTAGTAGATTATCTAATATTATAATTATTATTGTATGATGTTAAAAACAATTAAAAATAGATTATCTAATTTTATTTAAGAGCATAAAAATGTTGAATAATTTTTATGAAAAAATACGATGATTCATCGTTTAGTTATTTAACATTAATAAAATAGAAAAATTATTTGGACAACCCACTATCCAACCAAATCAAAAAATTAATAGGTGAATGATTATTTTATCTCGTCGAAATCAGAGTGTTCTATACGAGTTGAGTATTGGATTTGGCCAAACCCAACCCAAACCAGCTTATGTACACCTCCTAAAATTAATATTTGGAATATATAAGTTATTTTAAAAAGTGTTATATATATATATATATATATATATATATATATATATATATATATATATATATATATATATATATATATATCCTAAAATTAATATTTGGAATATATAAGTTATTTTAAAAAGTGTTATATATAAGTTATTTTAAAAAGAGAATATATATATATATATATATATATATATATATATATATATATATATATATATATATATATATATATAATAAAATAATAAAATTTAAAAATAGAAAATCTATTAGGGAGTAACTTACAACTAATGGATATTTTCCCATCATTTTAAAAGATCTGGGTTAAAAGTAGAGTCATACCTTTGGTTCGAGAGGAGACTCTTCGTACTACACACATCAAAGCAACACAGAAAACTCAAAACTTCTCAATTTGCCGCCGGATTTCGAGTAAGTTTCGCCGCTCTCCTTCCTTAACCTAATTTCTCTTCAATTACTGTCCCCCAATTCTCTATCACATCACCATTTATTACTTCAAAACTTAAAATCAATGGAAGTTTCATACATCTTAGAAAAATCTGTGCAGGTTAGGGTTGTTATCTGCTTATACTTCAAAGGAAGAAACACACAGTGTAGCTACAATGGTTGCAAATGACTATTTTCCTCCTTGGTTTAGGTATCTATGCTTTCTTTTGTGTTTCATATATTCTTACTTTATGCTTATGATATCTATAGATAGGCATGATGTTCTGATTTGTTGTTGCTTGGATTTCAGTGTCGCTCCGATGATGGATTGGACAGATAATAATTATAGAACTCTTGCACGCCTCATTTCGAAACATGCTTGGCTCTATACCGAGATGCTTGCGGCTGAAACAATTGTTTATCAAAAGGGTAATCTGGTAAGTTTATAATGATAATTCATATGATACCGGAAGCACTACAGTGACACGTTGACACTGGTAATAATTTGAAAAAATGAATAAATTAAACGTGTCACAAGTGTCTCTAGGTCTCAGATACGGACACATCTATTTTCAGAGGTGGCGGTTCTACAAATTATTGCTTGTAAACAAAAGACAAAGAAAATGTAAAGAAAACTAAGAAGGAATTGTGTAGATAATGAGATTTGTGATTGCAATTTGTTGAAATTTGAATCTTATAAGTTCAAGCTGTTAAGTGGAGGCTTATTGTTTGCAAGCTTCGGTTAGTTAGAACTAGTAGTACTAGTAGTAGTATCACATGTGAAAAGAAGATTTACGGTGAGAGGGGATAGTTTGAGAGAGGGTGGGATTTCAATATGAGAAAAGTGTAGGAAAAATTGTGTTCTCACTTCTCATGCTAGATAATTCTAATACTCGCTCTGTCCCAAAATAAATGTCTTTCTAACCAAAGAAATTTGTTCCAAAATAAGAGTCACTTTACTTTTCCAATGCAACAATAATTAATTTTTATCAACTTTACCTCTAATAAATATTGTTTACACTACTTCTAAGTTATTAAATCATACTATGCATTTATGACAACCAATGGTAATTAAGGGCAGTTTTGTAAAGTTGTTACATTTATTCATTCAATCATTATTTTTCTTAATCCGTGTGTAACAACCTTAAAAAGCTTTTATTTTGAGACAGAGGGAGTACAAAATTGTGCACTCCTTGGTTTGGGTAGGTGTGTGCAGTGTAAGAGAAGAAATTTATGAGGTCGTATACAAAACCATTGCTTTGGGGCAAATTGTTTGTGAAAAACCATTGCTTTGGGGCAAATTGTTTGTGAAAAACCATTGATTATTTTTGTTTCTTATGCTCAGGACAGATTCTTGGCATATTCTCCAGACCAACATCCTATTGTGCTTCAAATTGGAGGCAGTAATTTAGAGAATTTGGCAAAAGCAACCGAACTTGCTGACGCTTACGGCTATGATGAGATCAACTTCAAGTTAGTTTGTTTCTTACCATCTAACGTTTTGCGATGTCATTGTTATATTTTTATCGGATCCCTTTATTTATTTGTCAACGTATGCCAGTTGTGGATGCCCTAGTCCTAGAGTAGCTGGACGTGGGGGCTTTGGTGCGTGTCTTATGCTTGAGCCAAAGGTTAGATAACTATCCACAGTTAAATATTACATGCAAAGAGATTTATTTTTCTTCATCAATGTACATTAATAGAGAACTCTAATGCATACAAGGAAAGTTTGTTGCCGAGGCTGTTTCAGTAATTGCAGCCAATACTAATGTACCTGTCAGTGTCAAATGTCGAATCGGCGTGGATGATCATGATTCATACAATGAACTATGTAAGGCCCTTTTTTAACAATATTTTTTGTTCCATCCAAGGTCAAGGCATACTACAAGCCTTAACTAGGGCTTATAAGTTGTTAGACCTTCCATTCCCATTTTTTCTTCATATAAATTTTCTTTTGAAAAGCATTATATAACTGTAGTTTATCGCAATTGACATTCAAATCTTAGATGCTGGTTTGGTACTTCTTAGAATGTGGGATTGGGCATAATAAGATGGGCACTTTGTATATAATAAAAATTGTCCTAAAAGCTTATTGTTATTGATATAATTTAAAGCCTGTACTCTATGTGGGATTATTATTTCTTCAAAATATTTGGGCCCTTGGTTGTTGAGATTACGCATTGATCTTTATTTGGCACTTTTGTTGTTTGTCTATTAGGTGATTTCATTTACAAGGTCTCTTCTCTGTCACCTGCTAGGCATTTCATAATTCACTCAAGAAAGGCACTACTGAATGGCCTCAGTCCCGCTGAAAATCGGAGTATTCCTCCACTGAAGTATGTCTCAATAAAATTTTATTTTTATAGTCATTATTTATGTATAGCATTGGAGATAACTCATTCCTTAATGCAGATATGAATACTTTTATGGCCTCTTGCGCGACTTTCCTGACTTAACATTTACAATCAATGGTGGCATTAATAGTATTGATGAGGTGAGTTGCAGTGATAGAAACTGATATCTTTAGTGATACAATTAGTAGAAACAACAATATTTTATAACAGTCCAACGAGTTCTTTTACAATACAGCAAAATAGGAAATAGCACATATGTTAAGGAAAGAGATGGTTTCATGTTAGCAAGCAAATTCCTTTACAAGTAATTCGGAGTATTGGTCTCTCCCTTCCAAGAATTAGAGAGCTTGGTCTCTCCTTCCCATATCCATTCAATAACTATCCAATAATCACTTTATCTTTTCCTTTTTTCCTAAAATTATACCACATATCTGACAAAAATAAAAAATATAACTGCCAATTAATTTATGCCCTCTCCTCGTATATTGTTTTCTAATAAGAAGTCTAGCACAGTCACAATGATCATTCTGTGTTATTGACTATTGAGGACCTGGTACGCATTAGAGAAAATATTTTCTGCTAAAAGTTTTTACTGTGATTTTATAATCACACTAGCATAGGGATACACCACATTCTAAAAATTGTAACACACGCATACACACTGTGAGAGGAAGAGGTGAGCCAGCCAGACAATTGTAACTGTGCTTCACATGAAGACACAACACGAAATGATATGTTCATGCTTTGTTGACATATTCCCTACTTATATGTGCAATAAACCTATTTCAGTTTTAACAGTCATTGTGTTTTGTCACTGAGTTGGCTATATTGGTTTATCACGCATCTTCATGTGGAACTCTGTTTTCGGTTTAGTTTGTGTCTGGGTGGTACATCTAGAGATGTGGAGTTTTAGTTATGTTGCTTTGGCAACTAGGAGCTTTGATTTTTTTTGTTATTTTCCCCTTTCTCATTTGAATGGAAATTTGTAATCTTTTGATTGGTAGTGCTTGGATGAGATTGAATAGATTTTCCGTAGTTTTACTGGGAATTTGCCAAGTACAGTCCTAGTTGATGGATCATTATTTTAAGTTCAGGCAACAATAAAGCTGAACTTTTTCTACGTTTCATGGAATAGAAGCAACTCCATAACTGATTTGTTCATGGGAGCTTTTGGAGATCAATATACTAATTTGGTAAATCCGTAGTTCAGATTCTAATTAGACAGCCTTACATGATTCTACTTGTTTGTTCATGTTAGAATATGTGGATTGGGCCAAACTCAATCCTACAAAACCGGCTGGTAGGGTGGGGATTACTCCCACTTATAACCACATGTTCATGTCATATATTGTCCGACGTGAAACTCTTAACATCCCCTCTCACGACCAGGATTGAACGTCTGGAGCGTGAAACTAAATGGTGGGTGGCCTGATAGCGGCGTGGCCCAACAAACAAAACCGGTAAGGTGAGAATTGCTCTCACTTATAACCACATGTTCAAGCCATATATTATCCGATGTGGGACTCTTAACACCCCCTCTCACGACCAGGATTGAACGTCTGGAGCGTGGAACTAAATGGTGGGTGACTTGATAGCAGAGTGACCCAACAGATCTTAAACCGGACTCTGATACCATGTTAGAAATGTGTGGGTTGGGCCTAACTCACCCCACAAAACCGGCTAGTGAGGTGAGGATTGCTCCTACTTATAACCACATGTTCATACCATATATTATCCGATGTGGGACTCTTAACAATTCACATATGAAGCATTGGATTACTGATTGATCGAGGCCTTTATATTACTGAATACGGTGAATGCATAATTAAAACTATTTCTTTTTGGCTCGAGTGCTCTCAATAAATTTCGTTGTCCTGTGTAAATTCAGTACCATATCTTGAGTTTCAGTTGTAATTCATAATTATTAAGCAGCCATTTTGGAACGAACCATTATACGTCTTTTTCAAATTCAACAAATAAGTCACCTTACAGAATGAATATTCTTTAATTTCATGATCCATCTATGCTTAGAGTTTACGTTATTAGGTGAAGAAAATTGGTTTTATTTTTGTGTTGTATCTCTATGTTGTTTGTGACTTTGTTATTATATTTGCCATTTTCGTATTATATCCTTACACATTGGTGTGATGCTTCCTTGGTGATATCCTTACATATGGATTTTGATTGTAGACCAATGTAGCTCTAAAGACTGGTGCTCATGGTGTTATGGTTGGACGTGCTGCCTACCAAAAGTAAGTGTCAAATGCTTTCAAACATCAGGAATCTGCATTTCAATAACCGGGGAAATGTTTTTCCGTTCGAATCCTCATAAATTACCAAATGATTGAAAATATTGTAAAATATGATGGGATTGATGAATCACAATTAGCTAAAGCCTAAAAGAAAGGCCCTAAAATTGTATTCTCGTAGAGAAAACTGAACTATACTATCACTTCTCATCCCAGTTAAAAAATAGGAATGCAGTGTGCAATCATGATCTAAAATGGTTTGGTCATGGTGTAAGAGTTTAACTTTTCCACTAATCTTCTGCAACTGCTTAGGTCTTTGGAAACATATCAAGAAATAAAAGGCAAGAATAATCAAGCAAGTACAACTAATCAATCTAGACATATGTACTATATCTATATATCTTTAATTATGGATTGAAAATTCTTTTGCATGTTTGAATTTCTTTTGGGTTAAAGGGTTAGACCTAGTACACATGTAAAATATTTTGTACTTAAATTTGAAAATGAGGATTGACAAGGATACAGCTGTTGACTAATTAGTTGTTTTGGTTCTGTTAGCATGTCAAGAACCAAGTGTTCTAATTTCTAAAACCTTAAATTGTTAGGTTGAAGTTCATAAATGATTTGGCCTCTAATAATCTTTTCACTGTTGGTGAACATTTTTAATGTGATTTATATACACTGATACTTGGTAGCTCAAGTAACCATTGTTATAATTTCAACAGCCCTTGGCATATTTTGGGAAACGTTGATACTGAAATTTATGGTGTACCAAGTATTGGTCTTACACGTCGTCAGGTTCAACCACTTACTATTTCAATTTGAATGGACTAAGTTGCACAAATTTCTTTGTTCACTTTTGTCATTACTTAAAATTGCTAATCATTATTATTCTTATTTGTTTTATTAAGGTCCTTGAGAAATACCAAGTATACGGAGACTCAGTGTTACTAAAATATGGATTTCGGCCAACTGTGCGAGACATTGTGAAGGTACGAACAGACAAATAGAACTTGTTGTTTTGTTTCCACACTTCATACTCTTAGAATTTCTACTATTCATAAATCAAGAACTTGAGAAGATAGAGCAGATGAGAATAACATGAGAAGGTAAAGCACATGAGAACTTGAGAAGAAAATATGATAGAGATTTCTGAATGCCGGATTAAGTAACACATTCAACAAGGGTGTCTATTTATATTTTATCCAAATCTACATTCTAGAATATCCAAAGAAAATACATTTGATTTCACGAGTGGTGAGCCCGTTTATTTTAGATTCTGTAAAAATCATTTTTGATGTAAATAATTTAGAGGTTGTTCTTTAGACTTATAAAAATAGTATAAACCATGGTTGAAAAAGCATTCAAGGTAAAATCTATGCATGTTAAAATAATTTTTCAATAATATAATATCTCAAAAGCTAATCCAAAATAACTTTCATTTTAAACATGAAAGCCATTTTTCAAAATGATTTTTTAGAATAGCCTACACATAAACATAACTAAAACATTAAAAATGATTTTAAAAAATCTAAAACAAACGCCTTACACTTAGATTCACCTGAAATTAAAATGGAATTTGGAATTTGGTTATTTAGTAGAGAGGGTGGCATATGATTAACTAAATAACCGGCACTAAGGATTGCATCTCCCCAAAATTTTAAAGGGATTATTACAATACCATTCACTTGTGGATTATTTGGACAACTAAATTGATGAATCATCCATTTGGATGATAGAAAAGACTTGAATTTGGCAGAAATTTTTTCACTTGCTTTATCTCTCCTTAATATGTGAATTGAATCGAACAACCAATTTGGGTAGAGATTTTTGAAGGATCTTGGCCTACTCCTAAACAACGTAACAAGTCTCCTACTTAGTTATAATATTCACACTAAACCATATATTAGGGCTACCTCCCGTTAGGCTCTAGATACCATATTTGAGAAAGATAAAATTGAGAGTAGAAAATAATGCATAAAGCTATAATGTTTCTTTAAGAAGTTATACCCACCATTTTTTTCTTTCTGTTGTTTTCCAACCATGGTTCAACTTTGTTTCCTGTTTTATATTTAGGTTAAAAGTATGAGTATGTACCCAATTTTTGTTCACTCTTTCCCCTCCCTTTATTTTCACAAAGCATGTGATAAATATATCAGTGATAAATATATCAATGATACTTTCTGTTACACATGACCATTGTTTACTTTGCTGCAGCCTTTACTTGGTTTTTTCCATTCTGAGCCTGGGAATGGACTTTGGAAGCGCAAAGCCGATTCTGCTTTCCAAACTTGCACGGTATATTTACTATGAAAAAATCTAAATATTTGATTACTATGGTTTATAGTATTTCACTTATATCACATTGTGTGGGTACTGTTATATTTAGTTTTTTTTCTTCTCTCGTTTCTATACAAGGTGCTTATTATTAAGTTACATGGTTAGTTAGGCGAATTATGGCATGCAGATACCGTTTTTCCCGTTTGAAGATATCTTTTGGCATAATATTAACATATCTATCTTTTATTTTATACTTCAGTTACTTCATTAGGTGCTTCAAAAACTTAACAAAGTTTCTAATCTTGCAGACAGTAAAATCATTTCTTGAAGAAACTATGGTAGCGATTCCAGACTCGGTTTTGGATTCGTCGTTTGCAAAATCACCGCCTGGGCGTGGAGATATTTTTGCTAACATTGACAGTTTATTACCTCCACCATACAGAACAAGAGACGAGGATTCTGTTTTATGCAAATGACTTAAAATATGTAATTCATTCTATGTAGAAAAAGGTGAAGTTAAAAAAAAATTAGTGGATTACTTTTCTTTTTGGCTTTTGCTTTTACCGTTGGTTTTACCCAAATTTGTGTTGTATTGTGTTATCTTTTAAGAAGAATGTTGGGTGGCTTATAATACTTCATATCAGATAAGCCTGATCCCATCCCCAATGAATTTATGAGATAAGATATTGGTAGGTCCTACCACAATAAGTCCTATTTTTTATGCTTTACATTCCTTATACATTCTTCCATCCAACAACCATATGCACCATAGAAGGTAGCAACTAGCAAAAAGGATCAAATTGTAGAAATGGCATCAATCACCATGACAGCCTCAATCCTCGGCTTTCCTTCAGTAACCAACCGGTCATCCGTAGCAACACAGAGAAGAGTAATTGTCAATGCTGTCAGGGCTGTTGAAGGGGAAAAGATGGTCAGATATGACATCAACAAGGAGGAAAGCAATGGAAGGAGAGAGTTGATGTTTACTGCAGCAGCAGCTGCTGTTTGCTCTGTTGCTGGTGTTGCAATGGCAGATGAAGATGAACCTAAAAGAGGTACCCCAGAAGCCAAGAAAAAGTATGGCCCTGTTTGTGTCACTAACCCAACAGCTCGGATTTGTCGCAATTGAGGCTCTTGGTTTACTTTTCTCGTTTGGTAATGTACAATGGGGTTGTGTTGTGTTGTTTATATCTCATTTTATCGTTACTGTACTATTATAATTTGTTCATAAATGCATAAACTTGCCTTATCTCTGTCACCAGTTTCATGCTCAATCAAGGAATTGCTTTATTAATATTGGTTCATCAAAATGTAACATTTTTTAGAATCCCGTCATATTTATCAACTTCACCATATGGCCATGTCTGCAAAACACAAAGCCATGCCATCTGGAAAGTTTAAAATAATTAGTGAGTAGTATATTTGTCATTAATTCCACAAGCTTTGATATCATTCAAATTTGAAAAAGGAAAAAACATGTAATATTAAAACTTTTCAAGTGAGATTTTTCATAGCATAGACGCAATTTTGAGCTTGTACCGTCTTTATTTGTGGGAATAGTTGAGTAATTTTCATGGCCGCAAGAACTCAATTTTTCATTGCTCATTCCCTCTTTGAGGGTCAAAATTATTCAATTTGAGCTTTGAAAATGGAGGCCTATTTCAAGTAGAGAATTTCTTATTGTACCATATATATTTTCATTTTTATATATGTTCTTTCGATTTTGGAGATATATCTCCGGACGTACCTTTTATATACGCAACCAAGGTTATTCTGAGATACGTCTTATACATTAAGTTAATTTTATTATGGAGATTTATCTCCGGAACATTTTAAGAAAAACATTTTAATTATTCAGTTCAATAGTCATTCTAGAGATATATCTCCGGAACATTTTAAGAAAAATATTTTAATTGTCAAGTTCAATAGATATTCCGGAGATGCATCTCCGGAATTATGGACGACAATTTGAAATTTTTTGTCAACTTTACATCAGTTATTTTCAGAGATGCATCTCGAAACATATTTGATATAGCTATCAATTGCATGATCACTCCTCCATTGTTGACATACTTCATTCTCAACCAATAATGGTTCGGATAGAAGATGCGTCTTTGTGACAATGATGTGCAAAAGAAGCGGAAAATATCCCTCTCTGAAATTTTAAAAGAGACGACAACGTGTAGTAGAAAACGTGAGTGTTCGTTTAAGGTTCGTGGTTATATGTTGGCAAACAAAAATTGAAGATTTAATGTGATATGTGGTTTGCATAACCATGATTTGTGTTTAAAATTTTCCGGCCATCCTAGTGTCTGACGGCTCAAGCCGAAAGATAAGGAATGTATTAGTGACATGACCTTGAATCTTGTTCAACCGAAAAATATACTTGCAACATTGAAATGGAAACGACCCAACAATATATGAAATATCAAGCACGTGTATAATATGCGGTACCTCACTAACAAGGCGTTTATGGGGGGATAGAATTGAGATGCAACAACTCTTGAAACTGTTGGATGATAACAGTTACGTGTCCAGGTACCGAATGTGCGATGGATTTAGGCTTAGAGATATTTTTTGGACCCATCTTGATTCAATAAAGTTGCTCAACACCTTTCATACGATGTTGATACTTGATTCAACCTATAAGACCAACAAGTATCGACTGCCATTATTTGAGATAGTTGGTATTACCTCAATCGAAAAAACATATTCAGTTGACTTTGCATTTCTTGAGTGTGAGAAAAGGATAATTTTACTTGAGAATTAGAGGTGTGTCAGTCACTTTGAAGGTCCAAGTTGAGATGCATAAAGTGATTGTTATCGACTGCGATACCGTATTGATGATTTCGGTTGCAAAGGTATTGCCTTCTTCTTATGCATTACTTTTTAAGAATGACATAACAAAGAATGTGAAAAGTCGGGTTAAACTCGCAGTAGGGACGAAATAAATAAAGTATGAAGGTGGAAAATTGGTGAAGGCGAGTGTGACTGTGAACAAAATAATGGGTGCATGAAACCGTATAATAAATTCTTCTACAAAAGAACTATATGTCGGTTCTGTAACACCCCATTTCTACCCAAAGAATATCAATAAAATCAGAGTTGCAAAATTTCAATCATATAAATAGGATGCTACATTCACAACTTATAGCAACGACATTTAATCATATTATAACATAGATACATAACACAAAAAACTTGGATGAAACGATAACAATATGATTTAGTATTTGAAAACAAAACAAGTTTTATAATTAAGCAACAGATTCATAATTTCAACTTTAATGACATAACATCTCTGTCCAACTGAAAACAACTTCAAACAACAAAGTATTTTAATAAATTCAACTCCTAAATTCAACAACGGAAGTAAAATCAACAATAAAGCAACAAGCGTTCATCCCCTCTGAGTGTTACGTATCAAAGTGACGACACCGACTCGAACTAATGAAGGTAGACAACCTTCACTCTGAATTACCTGCACGTTACCCACGTAGAGACAACATTCAAACAAAAGGGTTGAGATATCAAACAATATAATTGAATATATGATAAATAATATATTAGATCAGATTATATAGATCACCACTTCACAATTTGCAACCAACATCAATCAACATAAGTCACATCACAACATGATTATGCAACCTGAAATACGACTTATAAAATACACATGCATGTGGTACCATCGAAACAAAACTCCCAACTTAAAAATATACCAATTAATAGAGGCGTCAACAAGGCATAAGCCTTCAACTTAATTTTCCAATCTATACCAACTTACCGAGCATCAACTCCAACTTGATATGCTATGTATGCAACAACATGAATATCAGAATAACAACAATACTCGTCACCTAGAAACACAACAACAAATCAACATTGACCATAGGCCTACAACTTATATCTACATAACAACAAATCAATATTGGCCATAAGTCTACAACTTATATCTACATAACAACAAAATTAACATTGGTCATAGACCTACAACTTATATTTTCCAATAAATAGAGGCAATCCAACCAGAAACAAAACACCTGAAATTTCGCAACTTTCAACAAAGGTCCAAAGCAACAACCAACCGAAATATACTACAAACTAATCACATAATTATTCATAAGTTTTTCCGACTAAAATCAGTTAATAAATATTCCACTTAATTACCAATATTTTCTACTCTACAATACTCTTATTAAATTCATACATTCATGGCTAGTATAGTAATACCTGTTACTAATATCTCACTGCCAAACTAGTACCGTTACTTCCTGTCCTTAAAATGCAATACTTGCTACCAAGACACACTACCTGTTATTCACTTAATAAATTACTACTAATTACCATATTAATCTTCTGTCAATTTATTCTACTAATTACTCTACTGATAATACTCTGTTAAATTCATGTTGCACTGTCATTAAACTAATCTTCAACCTGCTACTAGTTTATCACTGTTAAACTATTACCACACTGTTTCTAAATTATTCATTTTAAATGTAACTGGTGTTGCTACTAATTAATCGCTACATTGCTACTTTAATTCTTATTACTACTGCTACTGATAAATTAATGCGACCCTCATCTCAATTATGTTCCTGGAAATTAAAAGTAGACATATGTGTTCTAAAACTATCAGAAAGTAAGAAAGTATGACCCCCGTCACACTGCACTCCCACTAGCCATGACCCCCGTCACACACCACCTATGACGGTATTAACATAGGGGTGATGGCAATCACTCCCCCAAGACAGATGTTTTACTCCTTTTGGGACGGTCATCCCACCTCAAAACTCTGTTCGTCTTTGTTTCCTTATTCTACCAGATTCCTCATTCGGTTCAATCTCAGACCAGCACAGTACAACAACAACATAGGAAAATCATAATCAAACAACATAAATTAATTCTACTACGAACAATTCAACAACATCAACCAATTTCGGTATCAACCATAACAATCAACACATAGACAGAACAATCAACACAACATTTAAGTAATCAACATATAAGCCAACCCAGAATTATCCAAAAAATTAATCTGACATTTCCCTAAATTCAATAATGGAAAATAATTAATCTTAATAATTTAATTTACTAAATTAAAGTTCACAATATTAGCTTTCCAATACTTCGAAAGACGCGTCAAACGGATACATGCTTTGAAAGTTATGAATTTTCCAAATTTTCTAAAAACCTCAATTTTTTCCTACGAGATCAATTCTATACAGCCCCAAAACCCCATCGATTCATCATAGAATCATATACAACCACAACACATTATTCTATGAAACACATACATCATTCCAAATCGAGAACACGCCTTAATTTCATTACTTTCTACCTAATTCATCAAGAACTCATCATAAATCCCTAAAATCTCTTAAACCACAAACTAATCCACATACTATTTATCATTAACCCAATTATAGAGTCAGAACCCCACCCTTACCTTGGATTAAAGGTTGCTCCATAACTCCCTGATTCAACCTAGCTTTTGCCTTTCTTTTTTCTCTTTTCCTCTTCTCGGCAACTTTACGTAACTTCTCGCAAAACCTTATTTCTTGCTTACTTCTACTTCCCCACTAATTCCACTTAAAAACATATTTTTCCTTATTTTCCTCCACTACTAATACTTAGTCTTCCTCATTTCTCTCTCACCCAATTACTAATTAAATCATATTTTAATCAATAATAATATTAGATCAATATTCAATTATTATTATAATTAAATCATAGTTGCACCCTATTTCTACTCACTAATATAACACCTTATTTCTACTCGACGAATATTCACTAATGTAATCAGAGTTGCACCCTATTATCAATAGATCAATATTCACTAATGTAACACCCTATTTCTACTCGACGAATATTAATAAAATCAGAGTTACAAAATTTCAATCATACAAATAGGATACTACATTCACAACTTATAGCAACGACATTTAATCGTATTAACATAGATACATAACACATAAAACTTGGATGAAACGATAACAACATGATTTAGTCTTTGAAAACAAAATAAGTTTTATAATTAAGCAACAGATTCATAATTTTAACTTTAATGACATAACATCTTTGTCCAATTGAAAACAACTTCAACCAACAAAGTATTTTAATAAATTCAACAACAGAAGTACAATCAACAATAAAGCAACAAGCGTTCATCCCCCCGAGTGTTACGTATCAGAGCGACAACACCGACTCGAACTAATGAAGGTAAACAACCTTCACTCTGGATTACCTACACGTTACCCACATAGAGGCAACATTCAAACATAAGGGGTGATATATCAAACAATATAATTGAATATATGATAAAAAAATATATTAGATCAGATTATATAGATCACCACTTCACAACTTGCTACCAACATCAATCAACACAAGTCACTGTAATACCTCAAAATTTGCCCTCATATTTATTCCCTCTATTGGCTCATCATTTTGCATTCATCAGCATTTCTCCTCAATTCATTAACATCATAGTAGTTCATTTCGTTGTTTCATAAGGCATGTGATCAGGACCCAGGGAAATTAGGGTTTCATACGTTATCTGTCAGAGATTGAAATGATAGAGGATATTTACTGGACGATGATTCCACTTCAAATGCGGTTGCTCAGTTGTGTCTCAACTCAGATGGGAGTTTGACCTAATTATGGTCAAACTATCAAAATATTACTGCAACTGCAAGATTATTTGGGCCACTGGTCTAGCTCTTAGACAATGCATATTCAAAGTTCAGATTGTCGTATGCTGAGATTTCATCAGTTTATCGAGCGATGTTTGGTGTGAAGTTTGGTTTGAATCTTCAGTTTATCGGTGATTCATCTGGTTTTGAATGGTCATGGCATGTTTCAGACGATTCAAAAGGGGTGTGATTTATCCGGAAAATTATGCAGTGGTTCAGAAGTGGTCGTGTTCATGGGCTTGTGGAAAATTCAAAAGAGGTCGTGGGCTAAAATTGAGATTTCGTATCCATTCATTGTTTTGTTCTCATTGTTATAAACCACTCCCGATTATTCCATTCCATCTTCACCTTTCTACTTCAATACGTTTCCACTAATTCATCTTCATTTCTTTCTTGTTCACTTTCATCATTTATCTTTTGTCCGTAATTCGTTTTGAACCATTTTTCATTTTTCATAACTCATGTTTTCTCCTTGTCCATGTTTATACCATTTAAACTCGATAGCAATTTCGTTCTAGAATCATCATAAATTTCTACAAAAAGTAATAAGAAGTCATTTTCTTTTGTTTCATCCTAGTATCCAAATTACCAAGCCAATTTCCAATTAGTCATCTTAAGGTTCAAGTCCATGTCCAATAAGATCCATTTCCAATATCTTGTATTTTTAATCAATATCTTTTTTGAGTTTTATTTCATATTTTCAGGCCCATTTCAAATCCATACATGTTTTCAGACCCATTGTCCATTAGCTATTCTCATTTTGAAGTGAAATGCCATATTTTATTTCCACATGGTTTGCAAGTTCAATGAGATTGTCATATTGGCATTTTAGCTAAGTACTTTATATTTGAGTTCAATCCTATGGCAATTTAATTAAAACTATATAGCCCAAGGTTGTTGACCAAGTTGGACATAGGCAAGTTTCCAAGATGACTGTCATTTGGGGATGGAGTTGGATAAAGAAGTACAACACTTGGATGATTACAAAGTGAATGCAAATTCAGCAAAACCATACAATTATGAGAATTAATATAATGATTGACAAAAAAAAAAGAAAGTCACATAGAGGGCCAAAGATAGCAGTTGTTACATCAAAAATTTGGGAGAAATTTGGTAGAAGTTTTCAACAAGTAAAAGTTCTAGCAACCAAGCTTAAAAATATTTCTCAACTATTTATAAGGAAATAACATAAACAGGTTTTATTAATCTTTATCCCTCCCATTGTAATCTTCGACCATTCTTCGACACCTTCCAATCTTCAAAGAATTATAACCTGAAAATTCAAAGGGAGGAAATCAGTTGCAAAGGATTATCACAAAAAAAAATCTAAAAAAAAACTACCAACTGAAAATTCCAACAATTCATTTAATAGTTCAAAACAGAAAAAACAGTGTCAAGGGGAAGGTTACGATTATTTGCCGTAAAAACGCAGTTTCAATGTTGTATTCTTGCAGAGAGAGTGTATAACCTATTTATGAGGTGTCTGTGGTATGGATTCTTGAATGAAGAACAAATGATGAGTTTCAAGTGCCTTCAAAGAATCAGGTTCAATGAGTGTTGTGTCATTGTCGCTCTCTCTAGTCACTACAGAGTACAAGCATTACAATATCAACTTACAGATTTTTATCAAGACTCACTGATAATATTGAAATTGTGACTATAAGCTTGTTTTGATGTTCTCTTTGTAATACACTGTAAACTGTAATATACTTTAAACGATACTCTCCGGTGTTAGAACGATAATCAATACATGTTGGTCAATTCTCAGGTCTCTTCATATTACCTATCTCTAGATTATGGTTTCTTTTACACACATGTAACAAACTCATAACAGCTGAGTAACAAAATAATAACTGGCAAACCCTAACAGAATTTCAGTTATAATTAACCGAAACTGTAACTGAATCTATCCAAACCTCAAGGAACAGAAGGCAGAGTTTCATATTAAAAGAGTGTTGCCAAGCTCAGATAAAAAAGGCAGAAAGAATGAAGAAATTCATAACTGAAAGTTGCAACCATAACCGAATTCGATAACTGATTCATACCTGAAGAACTTTCCAGATGAATCTCTGAAATCCAGCTCTATAAATCAGTGCTCTTTTTCTTCAATTTCTTCTTCTTCTTCTTCAATTCACAAGCTTCCACATACCTCTCTTAATTTTCTTCTTTAATCCATAATCACATCACTCTTCACCGTTTCTTCAACCTTATCCTCCACCATACATTTCAACCTTGGCCTTCAAACCCTCATTGAATCAGCAATTCCATCACTATCACCCAGCTTCCATCACCTCCTTTGTTGATCCATCACATTCAAGCTACATCACTCTCCAATGTCTCCAATCTTCGATGGAAGCACTGTAATCCTTCCTTCCCAAAGTTCCATAACTGAATCTTGAGTCTTCATCATTCATCACCAATCAACCACAGGAATCCTGCTGCAATTCAACAACAGTTTTGTTTAAAAGTTGTCAACAATGACACAAATTCATCAAGAATACAACTGTTCGAAGCCAGAACAAGTTACCTGAGATAGCAACTTCTTCAAGATTGTTACTGATGCACCATTTTCTTTGTTTCATCATCGGCAGTCTTCATCCATTATCTCCATCAGATTATTAAGCAAACCTGCAACAACAAGGGTTATAGTGCAGAGGAAAGTCAAGGACGGATCGAAACGGCATTCAAAGCAAGTCGAAATCAGAAACGAAGGGGGATCGGTAGATGAATTGTACCGAGAGGTTGTGTCCCGCATCACGTTTCGTATCAGCTCCTCAGCTCGTGTTCAACTCAGGACATTATCTTCGCCACTGCAGCGATTCAGAGGTCGTGATTGGCTACCTTCTGTGAACGACGACGCCTACTTAGCTTCGAGTCAAGGTACGAACACATCTTGTTCATCTTGTTTATGAAATTGCTCTGAGCATAGCTAGTTTCTGTTGTTGTTTTGAGTTCGGGTTAGGAGAGCCGTGAGGTTTTCATTTGATTTTGTTTCGATTCGGAGGGGGGTGAGTTATTTAGGTTTGGTTTCGTCGGAAGGTTAGGAGAGACGAGTTGAGGTTGATGGCGATTGATAATGGTGACGGAATGATAGAAGAAGAAGGCGATGAACAGAGTGTTGTGAGGTGGAGGACTGACGGCGTTGGGCCTTGGGGTTGTCGAAGGGAGGAGAACCGAAGGAAGATGAAGAAGACGGCGTTGGTTTTGTTTGAGAGTGGGAGAGGAAAGGAGAGGCCGCGGCGAAAAAGGAAGAAGCATGGTGAGGGACGGCGGTGATGAGGGTGAGAGAAGATGACGGGAGGAAGAAGATGAACTGGTGGCGGCGGTGTCAAGGGAGAAGGGAAAGAAGCAATTAGGGTTCTTTCTTCATGGATTTTATTTGAGTATTATATTAAAATTGTAATTTAATTCAAGTTATTAAAATATTATCAGGATTATTAGTTTAATTCATTTTTTAGATTATTAGTTTAATTCATTTTTTCAGATTTATTAGTTTAATCTTTTTTTTTAGATTATTAGTTTAATTCTTTAGATTAAAGGTTTAATTTATTTTTAAGATTATTAGTTTAATTGATAATTCATAAGATTATTAGAATTTAATTCATTTTCTAAGTTAGGAATTTATAAAAGAAATATTATAATAAAAACTATAGTTTAATTCAGATTTTAGAAAAAATATTTTTATAAGATTAGTTTAATATTCTCTTAAATTAAGATTTTATAGAAAATATTAGTTTAAGTTTTAGTTTAATTCATTTTTCTTAAATTAAGATTTTAAGGAAAAAAGCATATGATACTCGCACCCCCCTTTAGGCCCATATTAACAAAACAACTGGAAAAAGTATGCTAAATGCACCCCCTAAAAGGGCCTACGATTTGGGCCTTCTGATTTTTCTATTTCCACCCCTTTCTTAAGCCCGTTCAGAAAAATAGTAAAAAAAAAGTAATTCTTGCACCCCCCAGGTTTCCAGCCTATGGGCCTGATGCTTACTGCTATTTGCACCCTCCTTTTGGGGCCCAGTTCGCAAAAAACGCCTAGAAAATTGCTAAGTATACCCCATGTATTTTCTTTTTAGAATTTTATTTTTAATTTAAGTATGGTTAGAAATAATTCTAATAAAAATAGTAAAAAGTATTATAAAATTCCCCAAAAATTCCAGTAGTTAAATAAGTTAATTTAGAAATTTGTGATATTTTTATTTTCTGAAATTTGGTTATTTTTGAATTAATTCTGAATTTTTCTTTTAATTAGCTTTATTGAATTTCTTTTAATTATGCTGGATTTTGTTCATTTTATTTAAGTAACTTCCAGCAACTTTTTTGAGCCATTCTTTTTTCTGTAATTAGAGGGCTCATAATAGTTCTTAGGATATTTTTTATGGAATTTTTAGAACCTTTTATCTTAGGTTTTAGTGGAGTAATCCTTAGGAAATAGTAGTTAATTCTTAGCTGGAAATAATTAATTTTTAGGCATAGGAAAAATAAGTTTTTTTAGGATCCCTTTTAGTACAATCTTGTAGATAGTGGTAAGACCCTATAATTTAATTTTCATACTTTTACTAGAAGATTTAATATTTTTTTAAGAATATTAGTTCTAAGCCTAGTTATGCATAAGTCCCATTAGGTTAGGCCATTTAAAAAATATAAAGTTCAATACAAAAAAAATAAAGTACAAAATATAGTTTAGGCTAAATTTAGTCATAGAATTTAATTTAGACTTAGGTTAGTTCAATTAAATTTTTAGAATGAATATTAGGTTTGATTTAGATTTAGTACTTAGACTTGAAACTTCATTTCCATGTAGAAGTAGAATAAATAAATAGTCTATTTTTTTTTCCATGTCATCTAATGCATTTGTAGAATTTTATTTCTTATGGTTGATTTCATTTTTTTTGCTTTATCTTGATCTTACAACTTGTATAGGTTTCCCCATTGTTCTTAGAATCAACTTAACTTCATTAAGAAGTAAGTTGAATTCTAGTAGTTTTTAAGTTTCCATTAGGAATAGAAAACCTCACTAACCATTAGGATTACTTTGTAAATACATAACAAAATTAGGATTGAGTCTTAGTCCCTTAGATTTTGCCTTTTTGCAATTTGAGTCATTCTCTTCTTATCTTCAAACAAAATCCAAAAACACTTAACAAATAAATGAAAGGATCCTTTGTGTATAGCCTTATTCCATGAAGCACTTGCACTCATTCCATCTTGGAGTGGTGTAAGCTCGTCTATCATGATGCACAAGTCTCATCAAGGGATTGTTTCATAAAACAAACAAATTCAAAACACTTCTCATAAAAGACAAGAACAAATAACAAGCGATTATCCTGCGGGAAATTCTCTTCTCATCTCATTCACTCACAATGCGAACTCGCGACGACTTGTCTTTCATGCAAGACGGTAAACGCACTCGTACCAGACGAGCCTGCAACACCTGAGCATAGACATACGCAGTTCCAGCATAAAAAATACAAACAAATAGTTCCCGCCTTAGTTAGGCGAACTACGTCGACTCTGATCCTCATTATCCCAGTGAGGTACGTAGGCAGCGGGGTAGGGCCCGTTCGAGCACACTCTTTATTTTCCCTACATTTTCCCCATTCTTTCTTTTTATTCTTTTTAATTCCTTTCTCATTTCCATTCCCTTTGTTCCAGTTAGCGGTTTTATTCAGCAGCAGTTATACTTTTCTCACCCTTTGAAACAAAACAAGCAAGCGTGGATCCCGTCGGGTACGGCGGACGATTTGGGGTGCTAATACCTTCCCAGGTCGTAACCGACTCCCGAACTCAGATCTTTGGTTCGCAGGACCTTGTCCTTTCCTTCTTCCTCAGGTTTGTGCAACATTACCTTTCCCATTCTTTTCGGGATAAAAATGTCTGGCTGGCGACTCTAACCTTTCCGCGCCACTTTCGCGTTTGTACTAGGATGAAAATCCCGGGAGCGACAGCTGGCGACTCTGCTGGGGACTTAACCTGATTCTTCCGGTTTCCCTTGTAGAGTCAATCCTAGCGCCTGTTTGGTTTTGTTTCTTTGGGTGTTTATATGCTTGTTGCTGTGTGCTTTAGTTTAGCTTTATTGTTTTCATTTACAGTTTTACTTTACAACTTTACTTTATCGCATTTATTTATCGCTTTCGGTATTTTATTTCCCATGCATCATATTATACTGGACTGTCTGGCTGTGTTGGTTTTCATTTTTTCTGTGGGATGGGGTTACTGTGAGATGAGCTCGTAACCGGGGCTCGAGTGCACCCTAGGACATAGAGTGGTTCCACTTTGGCTTCATGGCATCTTGCTATGTTGGTAGTAGTGAGTTCCACACCTTGACTTGCGACCTTCTCGGGAATGTATTGATACCAGAATCTTTCTGGGTTAATGCGCTACTGTTCGCAGTGGTTTCTGGCGAACAACCTCTGGTTAACCAATCTTTTACAGGACTGGGTTACTTGCAGGACCAACCAAACAAGTCCTAGGACACATGTGCATTGTTTCTGTCGAAATCTTCTTAGAATTTGGTGACTGATTTGTGGTTTGTTTTATCAGTATTGTCAAAGTATTAAGAACTTTGATTTTTGCAAGTAAAGTAAAGTTTGAACTTAAAGATGAAATAAAGTTAAAAGTTTAAACAAGAACAAAAAGACATGTCGAAAGCTGTAAACTTGCAGAAAAATAAATAAAGCTTGAAAATGACATTAAACTTGATAAATGAACGAGTAATTTAAATGACTTTGAAATATAACTGGTGTTCAAACGTACATTGTTCCAAATCTTAGACTCATTTTCTCTCACACTGGGTACTTAGAGTTTTTTAACAGGAATTTTGTATCAATTTTCACACACCTATTCTAACCACAAACTATCCTATTTATACATAAACAAAATAACTGCTTAGAACGGAAAAACTATAACTAAACGACAAGTGTCAGCCTGCATGTAAATTTCTTCTCTGAAACCTCCATGTGTCCAACTGCCAAAGGTTACAACCTTTTGAATTTGAATCTCTTCCTTGGTGACGAAAATCTTGTAACTCTTCAAAACTGTCGAAACCCTTTTAAAGAAGAACAAAATTCTTCAACACTTGCCAAATATTCTTTTGTCAGATGTCTTCTTCTGTCGAAATCATTGAAAGACTATCTTCTGTCGAACCGTCGAAAGAGAACTTTCTTCTACCAAATACTTAGTCACAAATACCTTCCCAACTTTATTCTGCCAGAACAACATTTATCTCTCTGTCGAAGTAATGGATTTTAAACCTTGTCAGCAGTTCCTTGAACCTCTTTCCTTCATCATTATTCGACAAAAACAACCTCACACTTTTAAATTTCACCTTGTCGAAATTGTAGGTTTACAAATTGCCCCCCAGCAAAGACATTTTCGACTATCATTGGAGAAATGTCTTTTGCTGTCGAAGTGACCTTTGACTTCCTGTCAGTTGCATTTATTGTAAAGTGATTTTGTTGAGTCCCAAGAAAACATCATGATCTCCACTTTACCAAAACGTCATGTCTAGCCCACGTTTTTACACAATCTCCCATAACCCTAGATTGTAGGTAAATCATGGCCTCCCACCAACTGCCACTTTCTAACTTCCACTAAGGGATCAAAAAACACACGTTTCCACTTCCCAATTAAAAGAAAACTTTTCATTTTCCCTCTATTAATTATCTGTCATTTATTTCATCCTCTATAAATATCACTTTCAGCAACATTTCACACTTTCCATTCTCTCTACTCTTCTCTTACCCAAGCGTGAAAACTCCATTTTAAGACCTCCCAAGCTTCTGTTTCTTCAAACTCTTCATCAAATCAATGGCTCCTCCAAAGACTACCACTGGACAAAGTGCAAAGAAGACAAAGAAGACCATGGATCTTCCTCCTGCTCACGTGTTATCTGGGCCTACTCAAACACAGCACCAACAGTACTTCCCAGAACCCCCTAATGAAAGGGAAAAGGCAAGCATTTACAGGTCACAGGTAATGATTCCCATTTCTGTTTCTGGAATTCATCATGCTATGTTAGGCCCTATTTTTGATCCCACTGCTGATTCTAAACGTTTAAAAGAATTTTACCCCTGCTATTCTGCTTTAAAACCCATAGCTGCTAACAAAAACCCCAAACCTGTCGAAACCTCATCAAAGGAACCTGAAGTCCTTATGGTTTCGACAGAAATAGATCTGTCTTATCTAAACCAAAACAGGATTTTTAGGAGCCCCCCTTTGACAAAAGATCCCTCTGAATACCTATCATGGCTTACTAGGGTCGAAAAAGCCAAAGAAAAGTTTTGGAAGAAAACTGGTATTTATGATTTAATCCAGTTGTCGAAAGAAGGCCCCCGTTACTGCCAAAACATGCTGTTGGCCTCTCTGTACTTTTGGGATAGCACTTACAATACATTCCACTTACCCTGTGGAATGGTGACCCCCACCCTATTCGACATAGCAGCCATAACTGGCCTTAGTCCTTTAGGGGAAATATTTAACCCTGAACACTTGAACAAGGATCCCATAAGCTTCGACACAAAGCATGCTGGGTACTCTGTCTTCATAGCCCATTACCAAGGTGGAAACAATGAAGAAGTCTCTGACATAGAACACATTGCCTTCCTTAGCCTGTGGTTGTCCAAATTTGTATTCTGTACCAGATCCCTTCAGGTGGCCAGAAGTTTTATCATTATGGCGAATCAACTTCACAATGGAGTTGCATTCTGCCTAAGTGAGTTGCTTTTGGCAAACCTTTATGAATCTTTAAGTGAGAGTGTAAGCAACCTCAAGACCCTTAAAGACAAAGGTAACATTAGTCTCACAGGTCCTTTCTGGCTTCTACAACTATGGCTGAATGCCACTTTTGAAACCTTTATCCCCACCAAAATGCTAGTTGACGAAGAGGCAGTCCAAGAAAGGCGTATCGAATGGCCTAGGCTGGTTCAACTGACCCCTACAGATGATAATACAAGCCTTCGACAAGCATTCACTGGCTACATCATGATGTTCGCCAAACGCTACAAATTTTCTCCTTCCATGGCACCATTCGCCAACAGGCAAGTAGGTCCAAGATGGTTTACTAGAAGACTCCCAGTGGCGAACCAGAAAGATGAAGATTCTTACATCTCCATTTGGGAAGCTTTTCTCATGCCCAGGCACTTCTTCTCCCATCATAGCCTTAACAACACAAAGGTATCCCTCATTGTATACCAGCCCAATTTGGTAGCTAGGCAGTTTGGATTAATTCAGACGAAGACAAAGCCTATCTACCACAAGAAAGGTGCCATCATCTTCTACAACTCATGTCACCATTTCGACAAATGTTTGGAGCTGTACAACAAGTTTTTTGACCCTTCTCTGGAAGTTTATCCCACCATTTTCCTACCAAACTTCCTCTGTACTGAAGAATTCGACGTCTGGTGGAAGGAATACTATATCAACAGATTTTTCGACGTAGCAACCTTCACTACTCTTCTGACGAATGCTTTTACTTTTGTGCAGGACAGGAAGAAAAAAGGTACAGATCAGCATATCAAAGAAGTTCACAAGTTTCAAAAGTATTTTGAAACTATTTACAGGCCTGATGATCTTCGTCGAACCATAGCTGAAGCAGCAGTATCTTTAAAATTCAAATTCACAGAGAAATTAAACAAGTTGTGGTTTCCTACATCTCTTCCACCACATGCACACTATGATTTTGCTTTCACAACTTTTCCTCCAAAATTCCCTCCACTCCCTTCTGCAGAATTTGGAGTGGCCTTGTGTCCTCCATTTCCAGACTGGTTTGTGTGTGGATCACATTTAAAACTGCTTCGTGAAAGCAACAAAAAACCTGCCGAACGCGTGGTTGCGACGAAGTATCATCTGCACAACTTCACTGGGCACCTTCATATTGGGATAGAACATGTTACTGTGGACGAACCCATTCTTGAAGGTGTCGAAGAAATTACATTCTTCTTTTTTACTTCTAACTCTTTTATTATTATATCAATGTTCATGCAACTTTTCCTTTTCAGCTGTTAGAATTGTCAGGAAGACTACTGGCGAAGGAACTTCTTCCAAAACAGTCGAAAAGTCTCCTGCAACTGCCAAGAAGGTTTCGACACAAACAGAACATCCCTCTTTATTTGCATACTTCATATTTTCTTATACTAACACTTCTTCTCTTTCTCTTATAGGTAACTCGTACCCCAGCAAAGAAAAGGAAACCAGAAGAAAAGGAAACAAGCGTCGAAGAGTCTGAGGACGAATCCCCTGAACCCCAGCCTTTGAAAAGAAACAAAGGTCTAAGAATCAAAACAGTTGCGTCTCAAAGATCTCTGGTCCAAAGACGAACTCCCCCTGCCAGTCCAGTCAACAAAGTTCCTTCAAGGAGTGAAAGAAGTGGGGACTCAAGTGCCCATACTGAAATTCCTCAGGTAATCATTTCGACAAACACTACCCCAGCCTTGACTGAATGTATCTTTATCTTACAGTTCTTCTTTTATGTTTTTTGCTTGTAGGTTGTTATTGATGTCGAAGAGACTTCTGCAATCCAAGAAGAGCATGCTCCCTCTAATTCTGAGAGGACTCTGGCTGAAAGACTCCAAGATGATGCCACTCCAGATGCAGGGGTCCATGGGCCTCAAACCTTGGATGAATTCGACCTCAGTGATTCTGAGTCTTCCGACAACAACTCTCCCTTTCGACCAGACCCCACTGCAGAACAAATAATTCCAGATCAAGATGCACCACTTCCACCACCAGCTGCTATACCAGAAGTTAATGAAGATGTCTCTGCTCAGGATGTACCAACTCCAGACCCAACTGACAAAGAAAATATTGAAGAGGAAGTCACTCTGTCGAATCAACCAGGAGTCAACCTGAGCGTTGGAGGAACTTCTCAAAACATTCCTTCTTCATCAAAGGCTCCTGTCGAAACCTCTTTGGGTACTGATTCGACAAGTTTATCACATGAAGAGATTGAGAGTTTGAAGGTCAGAAAACCCTTTGAATACTTGAAAGCTTTGCTCGACACCAGGTATAACTTTCAAGACTCCTCTCCCAGTGGTTCGACAGCTTCAGGGGCTACTTCTGACCTTCAACCAATCAGTGTTATTATGGATGAGATCAAGACAAGGATCCTTGGAGTTGACCTGTTTGAAGTCTTGGCTGAGAATACTTCTGCTCAACATGATCTAAAGAAACTCCTGAAGAGTGCCAACTTGCTAGAGGCTTCGACTGAAGAAAGCCATTTGGTGATGGATTTGATATCTTTGATTGATTCTGCTAGCGCTGATCTGGTTCGACAGAAAGAATTCTCCCAAAAGATCAAAGCCAAGTCTGAGGAGCAAGTTTCAGCATGGAACACAGTGGCTTCTTCGACAGAAAGGATTTCAGAGCTGAATAAGCTTTCTGACGAATACACTAAAGCTGCTGCTGAGTGTGAAAGCAATATTCAAACCTACCAAGCCCAGATTGCTGATCTCCAAAGAAAAATCCTTCAAGAAAAAGAACGCCAGGTCTCTCTTCAAAAACCAAATCAGGAAGCAATAGACAGTGAACTCCAGAAGGGGCTACAACATGCAGAAACAGCCCAGCAACTTCACAGGGAGCTTGACGAAATGACTGTCAGCAAAAGCCTTTGCGAGCGTCGAATTCAACTCCAAAAGAAAAAATTCGATGAGCTCAAAACCACATTCCTTCGACAGTGATTTTGTAATAGGACTTAGGAATTTTACTTGTTTTGGGATATTTTCTTTTAGCACTTTTTATATGTAATGCTATTTTACGCCATTTGTTTGGCGAAGACAAGTTTCATTTATAATTTTAATTTGTTCTTATTTTTATTTCGTGCAGCGTTGGTTTATACTTTTTTAAGTACTTCCCATTTATTTTCATCACTCTTCTATCTTTTTCTATTTCTTCGACTTCGTACGCACCATTGGAAAAAACTCTTAGAATTTTAAAAGGTCCTTCCCACTTAGGGGACCATTTTCCCATCACTCTGTCTTTCTTCTCCATGGGCAAGATCACTTTCCAAACTAAATCATTCACTAAAAAGGCTTTAAATTTTACTTTTTTGTTATAAAACTTTTCAACTCTTTCTTTCTGCCTTCTTATTAGTTCTAAAGCACGCAACCTTTCTTCGTCTAAATCAACCAATTCATCCATCATCATACTCCAATAAATTTCAGATGGAATCTCATGATGTCTTTGAATTCGTATTGACTGTAAACAAATTTCGACAGGCAATACTGCATCATGTCCATAAGTTAATTTAAATGGGGTGGAATTAGTTGCTTCCTTAGGAGATGTTCGACAAGCCCAAAGGATTTGATCCAGGGTCTTATGCCAATTTCTGGGTTTTTTCCCCACATGCTTCTTTATCAGGTTTATCACCACTTTGTTGGCTGCTTCGACCTGGCCATTTGCTTGGGCATAATAAGGTGTCGAAGTCAACAACTTAAAACCTGTCTCTCTTGCAAATGCTTGCATATTTCTGCCAGTAAACACAGATCCTTGATCAGTGGTTATAGTCTCTGGTATTCCAAATCTATACATTATGTGTTTCTGGATGAAATCTATGACTGCTTCCTGATCCACATTTGTCAAAGGTATGGCTTCAATCCATTTAGTGAAATAGTCTACTCCTACTAAAATGTACTTCTGCCCTTTTGAAGAAGCTGGTCGAATTTCACCAATCAAATCCAAAGCCCAACCTCTGAATGGCCAAGGCTTTACAATAGAATGTAACTCACTTGCTGGCACATGAGGTACGCCTGCATGGATTTGACATTCCTGACAACCTTTTGCAAATTCGACACAGTCTTTCAACATAGTTGGCCAATACATCCCTTGTCGAAATAACAGCCATTTCATTTTATGTCCTGCTTGGTGGGCACCACATGCACCACTGTGTACATTCGACAAAGCTATATAAGCTTCAGTCTCTCCAAGGCATTTTAGTAGAACTCCTTCTGCAGTCTTTTTAAACAGTTCATTTCCAAAAAGCACATAACTTATGGCTCTGTACTTTATCTTCCTTTCGACAGTCTGATTTGGATTTTGTAAATAATCTTTGATGGGTTTTCTCCAATCTCCAGCTTCTAAATCACCTACATTGAAAATCTCAAAGTTTTCTTCATCACCATATCCTAATCTCATTGTCTCCAAATCAGATGGGGCCAGCTTAGTAGATAAAACTTTACCTCTCACTTCGACAACCTTCAACAGATTTTCTTTCGACACTTTATACCCTGAAGCCAATTGAGCCAAGTCATTTGCTTCCTGATTTTCCAATCTGGGAATGTGTCTAAAAACTACACTGTCGAATCTCTTGAGGAGCCTGTTGGCTATCACAAAGTACATGATCAAATTTTCTTTGACACATTTGTACTCTTTCGTCAATTGTTTTATCACCAATTCGGAGTCACCCATTATTTCGACCTCTGTTGCCCCCAGTTCCAACAAGATTTCAAGTCCAGCTATTAAGGCTTCATATTCTGCCTCATTGTTTGAACAGAATCCTTCTATTTTGTACTTGAACTTTGTTGGAATTTTATTGGGAGAAATAATTAACACCCCAATACCTGTTCCATTTTTGTGGCTGGAACCGTCGAAATATAACCTCCAAGGCTCTTTTTCGACATAATTTGTTTCATCTCCAAGTATGGAGTGGTCAGCTATAAAATCAGCAACTACTTGCCCTTTAACAGCTTTTAGAGGCATATATTTTAAAGAGTATTCAGTCAAAGCTAAAGCCCATTTTCCAATTCGACTATGTAAAATAGATTTAGACAACATATGCTTTATTACGTCGAAATGAGAAGATATATGTACATCAACGGGTTTTATATAATGCTTCAACTTTATACAAGAGAAATATACACATAAACATAATTTCTCTATTATACTATATCTAGTTTCAGCATCATTTAAGACTCTGCTGAGATAATAAATGGCTCTTTCGACGCCATGTTCATCTTCTTGACAAAGCATACTTCCTAATGTTCTGTCAGATGCTGATATATAGAGCCTCATGCTTCTTTTTCGACAAGGAGATATTAAAACTGGAGGGTTTGCCAGATACTCCTTGATCTTGTCGAAGGCATCTTGCTGCTCTTGCCCCCAAGTGAAACCTTCCTTCTTCAGTCGAAGCAGAGGTGAGAAGGCCTGAGTCTTTCCACTAAGGTTGGAGATGAACCTTCTGAGAAAGTTGATTTTCCCTAGTAAAGACTGCAATTCCTTCTTTGTCGATGGCGCTTTTGCTTCCATTATTGCTTTAGCTTTGTTTTCATTAATTTCAATCCCTTTCTTGTGGACCACAAAGCCTAAGAAGTCCCCTGCCTGCACACCAAAAGCACATTTAAGAGGATTCATTTTCAAACCAAACTTCTTCATCCTTTCAAAGGACTGTCGAAGATGGTTAATATGGTCCAAGCCTGAAGCAGATTTAATCACAATGTCATCTATATAAATTTGCATAAATGTTTCGATGAAATCATGAAAAATAGAATTCATAGCCCTTTGGTAAGTTGCTCCAGCATTTTTTAAACCAAAGGGCATGACTACCCACTCATATGTTCCTATTGCTCCTGGACAACGAAAAGCTGTTTTTGGAACGTCTTCTTCAGCAATAAAAATCTGGTTGTAACCAGAATAGCCATCAAGCATACTTAAATACTCATGGCCTGCTGCAGAATCTACTAGCATTTCTGCTACTGGCATAGGATACTCATCCTTAGGGGTGGCTGAGTTTAGATCTCTAAAATCAATACACACCCTTAATGTGCCATTTTTCTTAATCACAGGAACAATATTAGCAATCCATTCGACATACCTTGTTGTACGGATGAATTTGCATTTTAGAAGCCTTTCGACTTCTTCTTTGATTTTCGATAGAATCTCAGGTGCAAATCGTCTGGGGGTCTGCTTTATTGGCTTCTTCCCTTCCAGTATTGGCAACTTCAATTCTACCAAACTTCTGTCTAAACCAGGCATTTCGTCATAATCCCAGGCGAAACAGTCTTTAAACTCATTCAGCAGTTGGATTATTTCGACTCTGAGTTGAGGATCCAACTTGGCACTGATGTAAGTGGGCCTTTTTTCTGCCCCCAGTCCCAGATTAATCTCCTCTAAAGGGTCCTGTGCCACCATTTTCATATTGGTTGAGGTTGGATCCTTTTCGAACCCCAAAGGTTCGTCATCATGAATGGCATCAAGCCTTTGGTTCTGCCATTCACCATTTGAGTCTTCTTCAAAACTCTGATTTGCATGTTGCTCCTCAATATTTTCTTGAGGATGTTGTCCTTCGACAACTTGAGTACTGGCTTCGACAGCCATATTCCTAATTTCAGCCTCAAGGGCCGTTTTGAGTTGTTTTTCGGCTATATAAGCCGAAATCCTTTCCATGGCTGAAACTTCAGTCATCTTCACTGAATTCACTCCCCCATCCAGTTGGGTTGACATGGGCAGTTCCCCAAGTGTAATTTGTCTCCCCAATTATTTCTTTATCCCACCGGAAACCATGCGTAGGATGGAGGTACATGGAACAGTAAGCATTGTCGGAAGCTGTTAGGTCGAAAGCAGCAGGGTTGCATGGTGCTATATGGGCTAGGTTTTTGTCGAAGTTACGACTAGTAACATTGTTCACATCAGCTGTGAAGTAACTCTGATCTGCTTCAATGTTTTCGACAATCCCATCTGGCCTCCAGATTGCTATTCTTTGATGCATGGAGGATGGCACGGCCCCGATCCCATGGATCCATTCTCTTCCCAACAGCAAGTTGTAATTTGCTTTTGATGCTATCACCACAAACATGGTAGGCCTGGTGATGGATCCTACAGTCAAGTTCAGTTGTATTACCCCCAATGTTGTCCCTACTTTACCTTCATAGTTGGACAACACCATATTGTGAGGCTTAGTGTCGGAGTCATCTTTTCCGATCTTCTTTATCATATAATGAGGGATTAAATTCACAGCTGCTCCACCATCTATCAGAATTTTGTTGACACCCACATTTTCCACCTTTCCTTTTATGAAGAGAGGCTTTAAGTGAGCCTTCATTGCATCATCTGGCTTTTCGAAGAAAGCATTCTGCTCTTCGACACAGCCATTATTCATTATGTAGTAGCACACAGGTTTCAAGCCTATGCTGTCATCTATCATGTCATCCTCCTCATCTTCGACTTCCATTATCCTGTCGTAATCTCTGGGCAGCACAGAAACCACATTGCAGGTTACGTCGAAAGAGGAATCTGACTCTGAACTAAATTCATCTGTGACTTCTTCGTCCACTGGCATTCTGTTGTTTGTTTTCTGCACTTCTGTGGTGTCACTAGATCCATTCTTCTCAGGGGTTTCTTTTTCTGCCAGAGGTATCCCCTTGTTTGTGATCTGCACACATTTGCTTGATTCAGCTTCCTTCTGCCCAACCCTTTTGTGTTCTACAGTTTCCTTTTCAATTTTCTTCTGCCTTTGGAATCTTCTCCATTGGGATCTGGACATAGGATTCTTCCCTTTGTAGTTTTCAGAGACGTATTTCGGCTTTGCCTCATTTTTGACTTCCATTGAGGGACCCCTGTTTACTTCAAAACTCTTCCATCTCTTCTGACCTTGGGCATCCCTTATAGGCTGAACCCATTTGTCATCATTTGGCCTGTTGGATGGTTTGTAAGTGTTGAAACGTCTTTCTCCCACCCCTTGACTGTGATGCTTCCCTCTTCTTGGGTCGAATCTTTCATTTCTGGTTGGTGGGACTGTTCCCCAACTTCTCTTTCTCTGGGTCTTTTCTGCTGTTTCTAAGTCATCAGCTGCTTTCTTGTCGAACACGGCACTGCATCTTGGGCAAAGCATGACTTCTGCATTCTTCCTTTGACACCTCTGGATGAATTCGACAAGACTCTCGTTCTCCTCTGGGTAAACCAGTTTCTGATGCTTCTCTTGATGTCTCTTTCCCTTGTTTGTGTCTGGTCCCACCTTCTGAGTGACTTCCACCATGTGAATCCCAACATTCTGTTCAGTTGTGATCTTCAATTTATTCATTTTTTCGACCAGCATGATTTCCTCTGGGATGTCCTCCTTTGACTGACTCACATTGCCTTTTGGGTGTAAGCCCTTATAGATGTATTTGCAGCAATATGCAACCCTTTCGACAGGATGTTCTTCAGTTCTGGTGGTACCACTGTTTATTGGTTCGACAGTGAGGGGATTGTCATCAGCCCCTGCTGTTTTGATCTCCTCTTGGTCAGGGCCTTCAGTGGCCTCTGTTTGGACCGTGAGGGTTTTGCTATCCTCCTCTTCGTCATTCTTTTTGAAAGAATCTCCCCATCCTGTGGGTTTGATTTTGTTGATATCTGTTTTGGAGCTTGGTGGTGTTGAATATTTCACCATGAAGTCGAACTTCCCATTTGACTCTCCCAAAGTGTCCCAGATCACCCCTTGCTCAGCATCTCTTTCACAGTTTTCCTTGTCGAAGCTTCTTCCCACTTTGACTGCATTTCTTTCGTCGAAACCTTCAGTAGTTTCGCTAGCATTATTACTGTCGAAGTCTTCAGAAACTTTGACTTCTTTCTCTTCAGTCTGGTCAGCAAGATCATCACCTTCTTCCACCACATTTACATGGGTGTCGAAACCTTCAGCAGCTTCTATCATGGTGAAGTTGGTGTCGAAGCTTTCAGTAACTTCCACCATTTCAAAATTTTCTTCAGCCACGATCTCCATTTCGACCACATTTACCATTTCTGGTTCAGCATAATTGGCCTCTACCACCTGCATAGGATTAGAGTCAATCCTCATCTGCTGCTTGGCTTTGTCTCCAAACTTCAGCCTTCCATTTTGGATTGCGTTCTGGACAAGATCCCTGAAAAGGTAACATTGAGAAGTTTTATGACCCAAGAAATTATGGTATTTACAAAAACCTCTCTTTTTCTGTTGGTCTACAGGAGGCTCTTTCGTGCCTGCTGGTTTTATTAACTGACCATCTCTGACTAATAAATCAAATATTTCATCACACTTAGTGATGTCGAATGTATAGGTTCATTTAGGGAACCTGTCATTCTTTTCTACTTCGACTGGATTTTTTCCATTCGACGGGGCTAAAACTTTACAAGAATATGGAGGGCCTTGTTTTAATTCTGCCAGATCAATTTCTTGCTGGTCGAAGATGACTTGTTCGTTTTCGTCATAATCATCTTCATGAATTACTCCTACATAGGCCACTCTTTCCTTCTTGTTTTTGTTTGATCTGAATTTTTCATTTTTTAGTCTTTCTATTTGCCTCACTCTGTCTGCCAGTTGTGCCATATCTCTCAAGTACTGGGTATCCAGTTTCTTCCTTATGGAATAATCTAGACCCCCTGCAGCCATTTCGACTAGTTCTTGTTCCGGCACTTGCGTAAAGCATCTGGCTTTTAGTAATCTAAACCTATTCAAATAGTCATCTATAGGTTCAGAAAACTTTCTTTTGACACTTGCCAACTCCTTCAAACTTATCTTGGTTTGTCCCATATAAAATTGTTCATGGAACAATCTTTCTAATTGGGTCCAAGTAAAAATTGAAGTTGCAGGAAGTGATGTGAACCAAGTGAACGCATTTTTTGTTAAAGAACTTGGGAAATATTTCATCCTTAGGTTCTCATTATTCGCAATTTCTCCTGCTTCTATCAAGTAACGTGCCACGTGTTCTATGGTGGACTCACTAGTATCCCCTGAAAATTTTGTAAATTTGGGGACTTTCCACCTTGGTGGTAATTCTTGTTGTAAGACAAATTCAGACAAAGGGGAAGTATAACTAGGCCTTTGTAATCCTACGTTTACTCCATTTTGTGCCATTATTCTCTCAACCATGGTGGCAATATTGTTTTCGACAGGCATGTTATTGTAACGCATTCTCTGCTGTAACACTTCGTCAGCATTTTGATTTCTCTGGACTATTATCCTTCTTGGTTCCTGTCGAATAGGCTCTTCTACATTAGGCTGTTCGACTATCACCTCTTGCCCCCTGGGATTTTCATGAGGATTTCCTAAGGGCCTTTGGTTTATAGTAAGTTCTTCTTCGACAGCCCTATTGGCAGGGTTTTGATTCAATTGCATCCTTTGTTGTGCTTGCGGGACTCCAAAAAAGTCAGCAATGCGTGCCATCTGTTCTGCCAATATTTGGTTTGTTTGGGTAGTGTTCTGTATTAAGGGGTTGAACACTTCTCCCATTTGGTGTGTCAAAGCCTGCACCATATCATGATTGCTTTCATCCATCTGTTGACGAATTACTTGTGCAGAATGGTTTGTCAAAGCAGGCATATGGAAACCTGGTGGAATTTGATTCATTCTATTTCCATTTCCACCATATCCTGATCCCTGCAATGGTGATGACACTTGAACCATAGCATAAGAGAATAATGGTGACGAATTATGTAGGCTTGCCATCATTGAAGTTGGCATTCCATATGGTTGTTCCCCCCCATTTAAAGGCTGAGAATAATTCAGATATGGCCTGAATGTATTTCCTCCAGGGGGAGGGGTTCCAAAGGGTCTAGCGTGTCCCATGGTGGAAGAACTAGGCGCATTCTGGGATCCTGAACCCGTTGGTATGGCATCTCCCAAAGGAGGCCTAATTTGTTCTAGAACAGGGCCAGACGCTGGTATTGCTCCTGACGAAGGGATAGGATTAGAAACTGGTATTGTTTCGTCAGGGTTGTTTGAAGTATTTGGCAAGTTAGCCATGTTCCTTCTTCTTGTTCTCTTTGGTCTCTCTACGTCGGTTACGGCTAGTTTACCGCTTCTAAGAATCATACAACGTAACAAGGAACAATTAGTCTAAGAAGTTCTCTATAAAAAATTTTGAATGCACTGGTCCCACTGGGCGTGCCAATTTGTTCGCAGTGGTTTCTGGCGAACAACCTCTGGTTAACCAATCTTTTACAGGACTGGGTTACTTGCAGGACCAACCAAACAAGTCCTAGGACACATGTGCATTGTTTCTGTCGAAATCTTCTTAGAATTTGGTGACTGATTTGTGGTTTGTTTTATCAGTATTGTCAAAGTATTAAGAACTTTGATTTTTGCAAGTAAAGTAAAGTTTGAACTTAAAGATGAAATAAAGTTAAAAGTTTAAACAAGAACAAAAAGACATGTCGAAAGCTGTAAACTTGCAGAAAAATAAATAAAGCTTGAAAATGACATTAAACTTGATAAATGAACGAGTAATTTAAATGACTTTGAAATATAACTGGTGTTCAAACGTACATTGTTCCAAATCTTAGACTCATTTTCTCTCACACTGGGTACTTAGAGTTTTTTAACAGGAATTTTGTATCAATTTTCACACACCTATTCTAACCACAAACTATCCTATTTATACATAAACAAAATAACTGCTTAGAACGGAAAAACTATAACTAAACGACAAGTGTCAGCCTGCATGTAAATTTCTTCTCTGAAACCTCCATGTGTCCAACTGCCAAAGGTTACAACCTTTTGAATTTGAATCTCTTCCTTGGTGACGAAAATCTTGTAACTCTTCAAAACTGTCGAAACCCTTTTAAAGAAGAACAAAATTCTTCAACACTTGCCAAATATTCTTTTGTCAGATGTCTTCTTCTGTCGAAATCATTGAAAGACTATCTTCTGTCGAACCGTCGAAAGAGAACTTTCTTCTACCAAATACTTAGTCACAAATACCTTCCCAACTTTATTCTGCCAGAACAACATTTATCTCTCTGTCGAAGTAATGGATTTTAAACCTTGTCAGCAGTTCCTTGAACCTCTTTCCTTCATCATTATTCGACAAAAACAACCTCACACTTTTAAATTTCACCTTGTCGAAATTGTAGGTTTACAGCTACCTTGATAGTTATGTGCAGTCAGGGGACCGATCATTGAGAATCTTTGTGGAAACATCCCTCTCCAGTGATGACAGTGGCAGACCACATTTGTTGGCAAACCCACTCGCATCCGAGGGCCCACTGGGAACTCGCATAGGATGGCCTGGTTCTCTCATAGGAATCCAGTCAAGGCAAACTGTTCGTATGATGATAGTATTGTACCCTTCGGGATGAATGTACTATTGTTTCTCGACTTAGTGCTTGAAACTGGAAACTTGTGAGGGATGCTTATTCTTTCCGGACTCAACTGAGACCTCCCTGAGTAGTACATAATGCCAAACCGATTCCCTGATTTGGTCATGAGCCATTTCTCGGAAATGGTGAACGTATTATTGCTATTCGGCCTCGAGAGTCCGTGATGTTTGACCCGAGTAGCACACCCGTGAGATTGGGAGGGGTTTACAGGTTTGCAGGAACCCTGGTACTTTCAACATACCCACTTTGCCTTTGGTTCAGTTTTGTGATCTGGATTTTTGTTCTTAAGTTATGGACCCCGGATCAGAGGGATGATTATTGTGATATCTGGATTTTGAGACCTGGCACCGACACCTGATTATATGATCGGCACATCACAGACACTTTACTGATCACATGCCTTGTCTTGCATAAGCATCATATCATCATTAATCATTTTGTGTTCTTTTTATTCTCAGGGTTCATTACTTCCTAGGTCTTGGTCATATTTGCTACTTCAGCATGGAGATTCCGAGGAAGAGAAATGTTCATTATACTTTCCCGCAGCCAGAGACAGAGAGTGTTCAGGGTTTGATTAGCTTGATGGGTGACCGAGTCCTTGATGATTTCAGGAAAGAGTATGGCAAAATATTGAATTATGTGAGCAAGCCCACAGTCGACCAGAAAGATAGCTTGCATTCTCTGTTGCAGTTTTATGATCCACAGCTGAGGGTCTTTGTTTTTCCTGATTACATCCTGGCACCTACATTAGAGGAGGTTTCTAGCATGCTGAGTGTTCCTGTTAAGGAGGGTGTACCTTATTATGTTTCGGAGAGGATCCCTTCTCATGAGGATATCACTATTGCCTGTCATTTGAGTATGCCTAGACTCAAGATGGGATTAGAGGCTGGCCAAAGTAAAGGAATCCCTTTGGACTTTCTTGTTGCAGAGGCACGTGTTATGGCATCGGAAAAGAAGTGGGCAGACTTCAAAGCACTGTTAGCCATGATGGTATATAGAACCAGTTTGTTTCCAGGAGAGAAAGGGCTGATTAGCATGGAGGCCATCACCATCTTCGTCAAGAGAAATCCTGTTCCTACATTGCTAGCTGACTTTTATTATGGAGTTCACCACAGAAATGAAAAGAGGAAGGGATTTATAAATTGTTGTGCTCCCATATTCGCTGATTGGTTTGTAAGGCAACTCCCTAAATCAGGACCCTTTCAGGATTTGAAGCAATCTTGGAAGTGGTCCAAAAGATTAATGGGCTTAACCTCAGCTGACATTGCTTGGGGATGCAACAGAGATTTGGTGGGCAAAGAAATGTTAGTCAGTTGTGGTAGCTTTCCGAATGTGCCTTTGATGGGAAGAAAAGGTGGGATTAGCTACAATCCTATCTTGTCCAGGAAACAGTTCGGCTATCCTTTAAGAGACGTACCTGTGATCGACGATGCAAATGAGTCTTTATATTTTCCAGCAGAGGGAAACTCCAAAATGAGCATCCTAGCATCCCAAGCTTGGGAAATTAGGGTGATGAAAGGAAAGAAAGAATTTGGAAGAGTAGATCCTAATACCTATGATCCTTTTGCCAGCTGGCTGGAGGATCGTGTGAAGACTCATCTTCTACCATTTTCTAGAGAGACACCTCTCTACCCTAAAGAGGTAGCACCAAGGACTACGGTACCTTTGGAGGAGTATCAGAAGTTAGAAGCTTTGGTTAAGCAACTGAGGGTTGAAAATCAAGAGGCTCTTAATTCTTGTCAAAAGCTGATGATCCAGAACCGTCGATTAGAAGATAGAGCTGTACGAGCCGAAGAAATAGTCCGTCTCAAACAGAAGGACTTTGAGGATAGAGAGCTTTACTTCCGAAAGAAAGGTTTAGCTGAGACTCACAAGACGGCCCAGCGCCGAAGAGAGAATAAAGATCTTAGTGAAGCCAATGAAGCTGTTACGTTGTGGCAGGAGAAATGGGACGAAAACTTGAAGAAACAAAAGGAGTTAGACGCCAAGCACAAGCAGGAAATCAAAAGCCTTCAGGATTCTTTAGATGGGCAAAAAGAACTCCTCAGGAAGGCTTATTATCAAGAGGAAGATCGTATTCGGCGCGTAGAGGAAAGCCAGCAGGCACTGAAGGAAGCTCAAAAGGAGATTGAAGACTTGAAGTTGAAGGCTGATGTGAAAAGGTTGAAGGCCGAGTCGAGTCAAAGCAAGGAGAATGAAGCAGCATTTCTACAGCAGATCGAGGAGTTACACACTTCATCTGATACGAGGGACCTCCTCATTCAGAAGCTCATCCAGGAACCCGGTCATCCAGATGTGGTTCAGCTGTTCCAGAGCGTCAAATGCCTTAGCCGGAGATTGAAAGATATAGAGTTCCCTAGGGTTTAATTTCATGTTATTGTACTTGGATTACCCACAGGCTTGTTGTGGGATTCCTTATATGTGATGTACTTTTGTCGTTATTTTGATTGGTAACCTTCGGGGACGTTGTATTTTCAAACTCCAGTTTATATGATTGATTTGTTCCGGATTTCTTGTTCGTTATTTGCACTGACACGGGGTAATGAGCATCAATTCTTCACAACCGTCATTATACTTGAATATTACTTGGGTCTTCTTCCCAATTCTTATCTTCTTAATGCCAGGACCGGATACAGGAAAATACTCGGGAATAAAAGGAACACATTGCATTGCATACACATCATTTGCATTTTGTCTTTGTCTTTGCAGGTTTTTCTTCGGGATGTTTAATTTATCTGTGTTCAACAGGCAAAGATTGCGAGAGCCGCCAAGACCCGGTACCTTCGACAAAATATACCTCATCGGTACGCGACCCGCAGTAATCAAAGAACAGCAATGGACGCCATGCAGACAGAACTCAATGAAGTCCGTACCAAGATGGCAGAATTTATGACTCTGATGCAAGGGATGGCCCAGGGGCAGCAGGAGCTGAGAAATGCAATTCAAGGGTTAACTCCTCCTAACACTAATGCTCAGGAAACCACTTCCGGCGGACTAGGGGGTCCTCCCAACACTAACAACGGCTCAGGTGGACCTCATGTTCTAGATCCAGCTATGGCTACGTATGTTCCTGTGCATGACAGGCAGGAAGACCAATTCCAGTATTTCAATAATGATATGGGTTTCGGCGGTGATGGAAATCTCAATGACTTCTTGGTGCTTGCAGAGAAGGTCAAGGCCTTAGAGTGCAAAGACACTTTGGGAATTGACGTGTCAGACATGGGTTTAGTACCTGGGGTGGTCATTCCACACAAGTTCAGGCCACCAGCATTTGATAAATACAACGGCAGCTCTTGCCCGAAAACTCACCTACAGGCTTTCTACAGAAAGATTGCGGCTCACACGCGAGACGAGAAACTATGGATGTATTATTTCCAGGATAGCCTTTCTGGAGGGTCCTTGGAGTGGTACATGAAGTTGGAAAGGAGATCTATTAGAAGTTGGAAGGATTTGGGAGAGGCCTTCCTCAGACAATATCAATACAACATTGACATGGCACCTAGCCGTACTCAACTTCAAAGCTTGACACAGAGGAGCTCGGAGAGCTTCAAAGACTATGCACAAAGGTGGCGTGAGGTGGCCGCCCGAGTGCAACCACCTTTATTGGAAAGAGAGATGGTCGATCTTTTCCTGAATACCCTCCCAGGGCATTTCATGGAAAGGTTGGCTGGTTGTTCCTCAAGTGGTTTCTCGGACATTATCCTGACTGGAGAAAGAATTGAAAGCTGGCTCAAACAGGGGAAAATTCAGAATGGAAGCGCTTCAGTGTCTGGTATCAAGAAACCCTTTGTGAAAAGGAGGGAAGGAGAAACAGGTGCAGTATACGCACAGAGGGGAATGATGCACCAAGGATATTATCAGCAAGTGGCCCCCGTCACTATTTCAACTCCGCCCGTTCAACAACAGGTTCAGCCTCCACAGCCGCAACGCTCACAGGGGTATCAGCCAAGACCCCCGCGTCCGTACTACTCTCAGAGGATGAAGGATAGACATATTGAAGCTCCACCAATGTCTTATTCCCAACTGTTGAAGAATCTCCTGCAGCTTCAAATGATCCAGCTCCGGACCTTGCAACCTCCGAAGCCAGGCCAAATTCCTGAAGGTTATGACTTAAATGCTAGGTGCGAGTTTCATTCTGGAGCTCCCGGCCATAGTACTGAGAATTGTAAAGCTTTGAAACATGTTGTTCAGGACTTGTTGGATTCTAAAACGATCAATTTCGCTCCCTCTCCTAATGTGCTGCAAAATCCCATGCCTCCTCACAGGGGCACGGTTGGTGCAATTGGTGAAGGGGAGAACTTGAATTTGGTGGACGACGTAGATGACTTGCAGACTTCATTGGTTGCTATCAAGGTTTGCTTGTTGAAGAAAGGCATTTTCCCCGGATGCGAGGATGATTGTTCAGAATGTACAGAAGCTACCAACGGTTGTAAACGATTGAAGGCCGGAATTCAAGGTATGATTGATGAAGGAGTGCTGCAATTTGACAAGATTGTGAAAGAAAGTGAAGTATCTACAATGACTATCTTTTATGATCCATCCCAAGTTCCTTCACGTGCCAGAGCGGCGCCAATAACTATTACCACTGCTGGACCCATAATGTACCAAAGTGACAGAGCAGTTCCTTGGAATTATGGTGGCGAAGTGTATTGCAACGGCCAGAAGCAAGAGTTGGCCACGACTAGTATAACCCCAGCTCAAGTAGAAAATGTTGGAGTAGGGGGTTTTACTCGAAGTGGAAGATTGTTTGCGCCGGAAACACTGAGAAGCAATGTGATACCACCCAGGGATACTGCCGAAGCCCAAGCTAGAGCCAGGGGGAAGCAACCAGTAGTTGCCAATGATCCAACTCCATCAACTGATCCAGATCTCACCTTTGATAAAGAAGCCGAAGAATTCTTGAGGATCATCAAGAAGAGTGACTATAAGATTGTAGACCATTTGCAGCAGACGCCGTCAAAGATCTCCATCTTATCATTACTCATGTGTTCGGACTCTCACAGGAAGGCCCTTTTAAATATTCTGAACAAGGCATACGTGCCTCAGGATATTTCTGTAAACCAGTTAGAAACGGTGGTGTCCAGCGTTAATGCCAGTCATGGATTGGGTTTCACAGATTTGGATTTGACTTCTGATGGGCGTGCTCACAATCGGGCATTGCATATCTCTCTGGAATGTAAGGGTGCAGTACTCTCCCATGTGCTGGTGGATACTGGATCATCTCTGAACGTCTTGCCTAAGAAGGCATTGATGAAGCTGGACTATGATGGAGTGGTGCTAAAGCCCAGTGATCTAGTAGTTCGGGCATTTGACGGGTCAAGGAGATCGGTATTTGGAGAGGTGTAATTACCCATCAAGGTAGGTCCACAGATCTTCAACACCACGTTTTACGTGATGGATATCCAGCCGACATATAGTTGTTTACTTGGAAGACCCTGGATACATTCGGCAGGAGCGGTTTCGTCTACACTCCACCAGAAATTAAAGTTCGTCTGGGAAGGTCAGGTTGTGACGGTCAGCGGGGAAGAAGATATCTTCGTCAGTCATCTAGCCTCATTCAAATATGTGGAGATGGATGGCGAAATAGTCGAAACCCCATGTCAAGCTTTTGAGCCTTTGAAGTCTGAGCAAGCGTCCGCCATAGCAACTTCTCCTGCAGTACCGAAGAAAGGGGTTTCCATAGCCTCTTATAAACAAGCGCTTGAATTAGTAGAATCTGGAGTGCGAGAAGGCTGGGGCAGCCCAGTCGAATTTCCAGAGAAGAAAGACATGTTCGGGATTGGCTATCACCCTGGAGGATCTTCGTCTGAGCCAAGTGCAAAAGGTTGTCAGAGCCCGGTCACTTTCACAAGCGCAGGAGTGAAAGACTACGGAAACATCAGTGCAGTACAAGACGAAGTTGTCGATAGTGATTGTGACTTAGATGAATGGATCAGGCCTGCCGCTCCAGGAACTCAGCTTAGCAACTGGACATCGGAAAGGCTCATCTCGGTCACCTCTTTCGAAGAGTAATGATGTTTTGTTTCTATTTTTTCCTGTATTAAAGCACTATGTCTGGCCCGAGGCATAGTGGCTCTTTGTAAGGGTTCATTTGTTCATTAACACAATCATAAATAAAATTGACGTTTCACATTCATTCATGTTGTTCTCTGTCTTTCGTTTTTACTTTTGTTTTTCAAAAAAGAAAGAAAAGTTTTTAAAATGGCAATGCTTCTCATTTTATCAATTTGTTGCTAAAGCCTTGCATGAATCATCATTCATGCAGGTGCTCGTCACCGGATCTTATCAATGACGACCCTGTTATGGCTGAGTATAACTTCGACAATCCAATTTATCAAGCCGATGAGGAAGGTGAAGAGGATTGCGATTTACCCGAAGAGTTGGCCAGACTGCTTAAACAGGAGGAGAAGATGATTCAGCCGCACGAGGAAGATGTTGAAGTGATAAACCTGGGTACTGAAGAGGACAAGAAAGAAGTCAAGATCGGAGCTGCATTAGAAGAATCTGTCAAGACTCGTTTGATGGCTATGCTTCGAGAATACGTTGACGTCTTCGCATGGTCCTACCAAGATATGCCTGGTTTAGACACTGACATTGTGGTACACAAGCTACCTCTCAGAGAAGGTTGTCCTCCGGTAAAGCAGAAGTTGAGGCGCACGCGTCCAAACATGGCAATTAAAATAAAAGAAGAAGTGCAAAAACAGTTTGATGCTGGCTTCTTGGCCGTGACCAGTTATCCTCCGTGGGTTGCTAACATCGTGCCGGTTCCTAAAAAAGATGGCAAAGTCAGAATGTGTGTGGATTACAGGGATTTGAACAGGGCTAGCCCCAAAGACGATTTCCCTCTACCCCACATAGATGTACTTGTTGATAATACTGCTCAGTTTTCTGTGTTCTCCTTCATGGACGGATTCTCAGGCTATAATCAAATCAAGATGGCTCCCGAGGATATGGAAAAGACAACTTTCATCACTCCTTGGGGCACCTTTTGTTACAAGGTCATGCCATTTGGTTTAAAGAATGCAGGAGCTACCTATCAACGGGCAATGGTGATGTTGTTTCACGACATGATCCATCATGAAATTGAGGTTTATGTTGATGACATGATAGCAAAGTCCCAGACAGAGGAAGAGCACTTGGTTAACCTAGCAAAATTGTTTGACAGGCTTCGAAAGTTCAGACTGAGGTTAAATCCGAATAAATGCACCTTCGGGGTTCGTTCTGGCAAGTTGCTCGGCTTCATTGTTAGTGAACGAGGAATTGAGGTTGATCCGGCCAAAGTGAAAGCAATCCAGGAAATGCCTGAGCCAAAGACTGAAAAGCAAGTGCGTGGTTTCTTGGGGAGATTAAACTACATTGCACGGTTTATTTCTCACCTGACGGCCACGTGTGAGCCCATCTTTAAGCTTCTGAGGAAGAATCAGGCCATTAAATGGAACGAAGACTGTCAGCAGGCCTTTGACCGAATCAAAGAGTACCTGTTGGAACCACCAATTCTTATGCCTCCAGTGCCAGGGAGACCTCTGATCATGTATCTTACTGTGCTCGAAGGATCGATGGGATGTGTGCTGGGTCAGCAGGACGAGTCTGGTCGAAAAGAGCACGCCATTTATTACCTTAGCAAAAAGTTTACCGATTGTGAGACGCGATACTCACTACTCGAGAAAACTTGCTGCGCTTTGGCATGGGCTGCTCGCCGACTAAGACAGTATATGCTGCCACATACTACTCTCTTAATTTCCAAGATGGATCCCGTGAAATACATCTTTGAGAAGCCGACTTTGACAGGAAGAGTGGCCCGTTGGCAGATGATACTCACGGAGTATGACATACAATACACTTCACAAAAAGCTATCAAGGGGAGTGTGTTGTCAGAATACTTGGCCCAGCAGCCGATTGATGATTATCAACCCATGAGGTTTGAGTTTCCGGATGAGGACATCATGTTCCTCAAGTCGAAAGACCATGAAGAACCACTTCCGGAGGAGGGGCCCGACCCTGAATCCAGATGGAAGTTGATGTTTGACGGAGCTGTAAACATGAATGGGAGTGGAGTAGGTGCTGTAATTATCTCGCCAGAAGGAGTTCACACACCTCTCGCCGCTCGGTTGACCTTCGAGTGCACTAACAACGAGGCAGAGTATGAAGCTTGCATCATGGGGATCGAAGAGGCAATAGACTTGCGAGTCAAGAACCTTGAGATCTTCGGAGATTCTGCTTTGGTAGTAAATCAAGTCAATGGCAAATGGCTAGTTCACCAAGCTCGTTTGATTCCTTACCGAGATTATGTTAGGAGGCTGTTAACCTTCTTTACCAAAGTCAAGCTGAGCTATGTTCCCAGAGACGAAAACCAGTTCGCCGATGCTCTCGCAACTTTGTCATCCATGATTAAAGTTTGTCGAGATAATTTTGTGCCTCGAATTTCGATCTCCCGGCTTGAAAGACCCGCTTATGTCTTTGCTGTTGGTGATGATGAAGATAACAAGCCTTGGTACCACGACATCAAACAATTCCTGAAGGCTCAAGAATACCCGGCTGGGGCATCTAGTAAAGATAAGAAAACTCTTAGAAGACTGGCAGGAGGTTTCTTCTTGAACCAAGATGGTGTGTTGTACAAACGGAACTTTGACATGGTGCTGCTCAGATGTGTGGACAGACACGAGGCAGACCTGTTAATGCAGGAGGTTCACGAAGGCTCCTTTGGTACCCATGCTGGAGGACATGCCATGGCCAAGAAATTATTGAGATCGGGATACTATTGGATTACCATGGAATCTGATTGTTATAAATACTCCCGCAAATGCCATAAGTGTCAAATTTATGCCGACAAGGTCCATGTGCCTCCGAATCCGTTGAGTGTCATGTCTTCACCGTGGCCATTCGCTATGTGGGGCATCGATATGATTGGAAAGATTGAGCCAACAGCTTCTAATGGGCATCGCTTCATCCTAGTTGCTATTGATTATTTCACGAAGTGGGTTGAAGCAGCTTCCTACACCAATGTCACTAAACAAGTGGTCGCTCGATTTATTAAGCGGGACATCATCTGCCGGTATGGAGTCCCTGAAAGGATCATTACTGATAATGGTTCTAACCTCAACAACAAGATGATGGCTGACTTGTGTCGAGACTTCAAAATAGAACACCATAACTCTTCTCCATATCGTCCGAAGATGAATGGCGCCGTCGAGGCGGCTAATAAAAACATCAAGAAGATTGTTCAGAAGATGGTTGTGACGTACAAAGATTGGCACGAGATGTTACCATTCGCGTTGCATGGGTACAGAACCTCAGTACGCACTTCAACTGGGGAAACTCCATTCTCATTGGTGTATGGTATGGAGGCAGTCTTACCGATCGAAGTGGAAATCCCCTCCTTGAGGTTGATGATGGACATCAAGCTAGATGAAGCTGAATGGATCCGATCCAGATATAATCAATTGAGCCTCATTGAAGAGAAGCGTCTAGCAGCTGTATGCCATGGACAGTTGTATCAGCGACGAATGAAGCGAGCTTTTGACAAGAAGGTGCGACCACAGAGGTACATGCCAGGAGATTTAGTGCTGAAAAGGATTCTTCCTCCTCTCAATGATCACAGGGGCAAGTGGACACCCAACTATGAAGGACCGTTCGTGGTTAAAAAAGTTTTTTCAGGCGGAGCCTTAATGCTGACAACCATGGACGAAGAAGACTTTCCATCCCCTGTCAACGCAGACGCAGTAAGAAAATACTTCGTGTAAAAAGGACCCGCTGGATAAAAACAGAATAATAATCCAGGCAAAAATGGGCATCCTGGAGAGCCAAAAACAGAATAAAAGGCTCGGGCAAAAGTTAGGGAAATCTTGAAAAAAAAATGTACACCCGCTGAGTTGAAAAGCCACATCGGACAACTCAGGCAAAAAAGGGTATCCCGGTGGATTGAAAACCTGAAAGGGCGATCCACGCAAAAGAGGGATTAACACGAACGACTGCGATCTGCGAGATCCATGACATACCTACAATTGAGGCTATCCTAAGGGTTGAAGATCAGTTCACTTACTTTTTCTCAAGAGGCAGAGCGAGCGGAGCGTCTTGAAGACATACGAGTCATAACTGGGTTGGAACTTGATGGGATTCACTTCTCACATTGCCAATAGGGTAGTTTATTTTTCTTTTAGTTGTTCCCTCATTTCAGGGAACTGCTTCCTTTGTATTGCCTATTCAGGGCCACCTTTCCAAATCAATAAGAATTCAACTTCAGTCAATTGACTATTTTGCTTCCTTGTTTTTACTTTTTCATCTAGCATTGATTGATTGTGAAAACGTCTAGCAAATGGTAACTTGCATTGTGTTATGAACATTTGAATGCTTTCTAACTCGTGCAGGAGAATAGAAACATTTGATATAACTCTGAAAGGGTGTTGAGATACCTAGACAATGATTCATGCTATGAGCCTGGGGCAAGCAGGTCCCAAATTAATTCTCTATGTTGCAGGTACTATCGATTGTGTTCATGCAGGTACAGGTACTGGTGGTGCTAACAAAGCTAACGATCATTATCCAGGATGGGCATTCCATTTTGTTTGAACAGAAACAAGTATCTCCCAGGGTGTTTCCAATCATCCCCAGCCATGTGGAAGTTGAAATTTCACCCAACAAGGTAGCAGAGAGTGGGTGTCATCCCCAAGCAGGAGTTTCCCTTCAGACAGGGGCAACTCTCAGTAGTATAAGGAGTGTTTTGCCTCCCCAGCAGTTGCTTCCTCAGCAATGTCAAGCCTTTGGTTCCCAGCCAAGCCAGGAGGTCCTCACTTCCCCACCAGAGTTCAAGAAGGGTCCATTTCCAGCAGGGTCTTGGCGCTCCAATCTCAAAGTCCAATTTATTTTTGGCAGTGGCGGCTATTCAGAGCCAGTGAATTGTTAACAGCTTTCCCCATAGAGTCGTTTTCTCCTCATCAGGATGAACCAGATCAATACAATGATCATCGTTTCTCCCCAGCCAAGCCATCTGGAATTACCTGCAGTCTCCTTATCAGGAGATCTCCTTTGCATTGTCATTTGCATAATCATCATCGCGTCTGCATCCTCCAAAGCGTAACATTTCCATCGTCATGGAGCATTACGCCATAAATTCAAACATATGCATGCCAGCATGGGCCAGTTTTGAGGTATATTATATGAGACCTGTTACATCTCTAATCAGATTGGAGTATTCCCTACAGAATGCAACTTCGTTTCCCAGGGTGGTTACTTTTACCAAATCTTGTTGTTATCCCCAATTGAGTATTGTTTCAGTATAACGATCTCATTTTCTCGTGTCCCTGTTTCAGTACAATGGTCACGTCTTGGGCTCTCGTTTAAGTACAACGATCCCATTCCTCTCGAGTCTTCATTTAAGTACAATGGTCTCGTTTGTGAGTATTGTTTCAGTACAACAATATCATTTTCTCGTGTCCCCGTTTCAGTACAACGGTCACATCTTGGGCTCTCGTTTAAGTACAACGATCCCAATCCTCTCGAGTTTCCATTTAAGTACAATGGTCTCGTATTTGAGTCTTGTTTCAGTACAACAGTCTCATTCTTCCGCGTCTCCGTTTTAGTACAACGGTCGCGTCTCAGGTTATCATTTAAGTACAATGATCCTGTTTGCTTGGGCTCTCGTTTAAGTACAACGATCCCATTCCATTCGAGTTTCCATTTAAGTACAATGGTCTCGTATTTGAGTCTTGTTTCAGTACAACAGTCTCATTCTTTCGCGTCTCCGTTTCAGTACAACGGTCGCGTCTCAGGTTATCATTTAAGTACAATGATCCTGTTTGCTCGGGCTCTCGTTTAAGTACAACGATCCCATTCCTTCCGAGTCTCCATTTAAGTACAATGGTCTCGTCTTTGAGTATTGTTTCCGTACAACAATCTCATTTCCTCGTGCCTCCGTTTCAGTACAACGGTCACGTTTAGGGTATTCATTTAAGTACAATGATCCCGTTCCATCTTGTCCTATTTTCTTTTTGTGTTTGGTTATCAATCGAGGCTGGTATACCTTTGTGTCTCCATTCGAGGACGGCTTCGTGCTAGATCCGAGGATCTTTTGAGTTGTCATTCGAGGATGGCAATCTTCCCAGCACATTCCCACCTGGTTCTATTGTCGCTACCTATTCAGAGGTCAAAATCAAAAGTACATAAATAAATAAATGGGCAGATGGCTTTTCCATTACCCTCAGTGTGCAAATTTTCAGGTTTTATTCGAGTATTCAATCACTCCACGCCTTGAACATATAAAAGCCGCTGCAATTATTCGTTTAGGCTTGCAGATGATTGAATAGGGGCAGCTGTAATACCTCAAAATTTGCCCTCATATTTATTCCCTCTATTGGCTCATCATTTTGCATTCATAAGCATTTCTCCTCAATTCATTAACATCATAGTAGTTCATTTCGTTGTTTCATAAGGCATGTGATCAGGACCCAGGGAAATTAGGGTTTCATACGTTATCTGTCAGAGATTGAAATGATAGAGGATATTTACTGGACGATGATTCCACTTCAAATGCGGTTGCTCAGTGTAAACACCCCAAATTTGCCCTCACCCAATCACACCATGGCTTGTGATCATTTCATATGCATAAACACAATCATACCATCTCATATAACATTTTTTATTCACTGCATTGGTTCAAAGTCATCTGCATCTAGGGTTTGTGATCTGAGCAATCCAAGAGCTTCTTGAGCCACTCTAAAGGTCATCAATCACTTCAAAGGGATCCATATGTGTTCAAGCATCATATTATATCCTCTCAAAGTCAAGAATGCCAAAGAATCACAAGAACTGGGATTGGTATGGAAGCAGAGCCAGGCTTGACTGCACAGATGACCTGAAATTAGGGTTTTGGTTTCAGAGGCCATAACTTCAATTTTTTTGGTCATTCTTGTTTCTATTGGTCTCTATATGGTATAGGGAGTATGCATATCAATTTTCATGAAGAAATTCCATGGGGAAGTCACCTGATCAAGAGTTGACTTTTCAGACAAGTCAGTGTAAAATCAGGGCATCTGAGGCCCCCAATGACCCAATCAAGGGGTGATCTTCATCATTTTGAGTGTATATGATCTTTATTTGATCATGGAAGAAGTTTGAAGTTCACAAAATTCAAGAATTTGAAGTTTTTGCAAAGTTGACTTTTTTGGGCAAGTTTGACTTTTAATGAAATGTCATTTTATGTAACTTTTTCAACCCTTACTTTTTGATCCAAAAATGCTTCAAATGGAAAAACTTTGGTCATGAAAGTTGTAGATTAGATCTTTCCCTTTTCAAAAAGTACAAGAACATGACCTAATTCATTTTGGATCAAAAGTTATGGTGCATCAAAGTTGGCTAAAATCACTAAATTTCAAGTTATGCACCAAATGAGAAATTTGCAAAATCTTGTACCAAAGGCATTTGTGACTTCTAATTGATGCCTAATCCTTATACCAACATAACACAAGTCTTAAAGTTCAGATTGAACCAAAGGAATCACATGTTTTCATGGTTTGTGAGGCAAGATTTTTCCATGAGAACTAAAAGGAACCAAGTTGCAAAAACCATCATAACACTTCATCCACTTGCTGCCCTGGATGCTGAACCACCCTAGCCCTCTCCCCTCACCATGCTGCGCAAGACAAGCCCTCTGTACCAAGCTAGCAAAGTAGCCCATGCCCTCCTTACACAAAGTTGACATTTTGGCAAAAGCAACCATACCTATCACAAAAGGACATGTCATGTCATCTGACCAATGGGATTAGTTTATACAAACAAAATGCAAGCAAAACATCACAACACACAAGCCTGAAACCAGCAAGAACTCATCTCTCTTATTTTTCACCTTTGAAGCAAAAGCATTCAAAAACTCTCCATACAAGCCACAAACACTCAAACAAACTTCACAGACCTTCTCAAATCATCATCCTGATCACAAAGCACCCCTCACCCTTGCCTTAAACTGCCTGAATCCAAAACACGATTCTCACCTGAGCTTGAGCAGAACCTGTTCAAACTCTCAAACCAGCCAACATAAACTCTTGCTAAGCATCCAGACATCATCAAAGGACCAAAGGGAGTGGTTTGCATCAAGGGAAGAGGTCAGAAAGCTGCAAAGTTGAAAGCTTCAAAACTCAGGTAGCTCAAGAACTTTTTTTCCAGAAATGTTTTTTCAAGTTCCTAAGTTGTTCTTTGTAGTTCACTGATCACTCTGATGTCTTTAGTTTCGAAAATGGTGAAGAAATGAGAGTTTAATTCGTTTCTGAAACTTTTTGCCCTAGAACTAGATTGATTCGATTCAGCCAGTTTAGGAATGATAAATGTGTTTTGAATGGGGGTTCTGATTCGTTTCTAGATGGGGATCATTTCTGTTTAATTAGATTTCGTTTTAGATGCGTTTAGAGGGAGTTTGAAGTTTGGAGTGGTCGGAGAAGATGACCGGAACACTGTTCCGGTCACCTGAGGGTCATTAACGGCTGGATTAGGGCTAATTAATTAGGGTTAGTGAGTTTGAATGCTGGCCGTCTAGATGCGCGCCAGGTCAATTCGCGCGTATGGGAGTTTGAATCTGGGCCTTCAGATTGGATTACTTTTCTTTTTCAGTTTAAAAATTCATTTTATTTTCATATTAATTCATTTGTTTTCAATAATTTATTAAAAATAGCAAAAACACTTTAAAAATTCTGAAATTTTTTACACAAGTTGTTATTTAATTTCAAAACACAAAAATATTTTTATTTTTATTTTTAGCATTAAAAAAGTATTTTTAAATATTTAAAAGTTTCTTTTTAATTAATTAATGGGAATTAATTGATTAAAAATACTTTTAGGTATTTAAAAATCACCAAAAAATTCATAAAGCATTTAAAAACATTTAGAAACATTGTCCAACCCTCAAACCAAATTTATTTTTTGATCTTGATGCATTTTGAGAATTTTTCATGGAATTAAAACCATTTTGATGCATTATTTTGATCCAAACTTCCAAAAATCATTTCTGCCTAACCCTAAAGAGTTGGACCTTGATTCTTTTTGCATTGCATTGTGTTTAACATGTAGTTTGTGAGATTAAATGGCCATGATTTGATCTTTCATTTTCCATTTGTTTGGTAATGTTCTTGTTAAGAAACCCTAAAACCCTAGAAAGCTTAGGAAATTCATAACTTGAATTTGGTTAAGAGTTGAAACTTCTCCTTTGGGCAGTGAGTTAGTATAGGATTAGGGATCCTTTGAATGCATTTTCAATTTTTTATCTTGATGTTTGCTTCTGATTTTGGTTTGTGTTTGATGCTTTGATCATAAACCCTAATTTGGACTTCCATATGCATCCATCTTGCATTTGCATTCATACCTTGACTTGCCATAGCATTTTGTGAATCCATTTGATTCATGTAACATCTTAAGACATATTGAAAGCATGTTTGATTATTGCACCTTGCATTTGCCATGTTATATGCCATTTGCACTTCATAACTTTTCATGTATGTTCATGTGTCTCAACTTGCTTCATTTGCATTCATAAGCTTGTATGATCATCCCCATGTGTTGTTTCATGTTTGTAGCATCTCATAGCATCATTAGCATCATGTATGTGCTTCTGGTTTTGTTTCTCATCATGCCATTTCATTCCATTTGGCATTGCATTGCATTCCTTTTCTAACTTTTCAGGTGGTAAGTAACTTTGAGAAGTGGATTTGCCTTCACTTCTCATACTTTCTTCTCATCTCTCTCTTGCATCCATGCTGCATTTTATGTGTGTTTGAGTTTGAGCTTGCTCATTCTTTTTCTCCTTACTTTCTTTCTTCAAGTGACTTGACTTCTTGAATGAAGCAAGTTACTCTGCTTCTCTTGGCTCCTTTCATCTGCTTCCTGGTGGTTCCTTTGAAGATTGCTCCTGTAAACCTCACAAACCTTAGGAACAACCAAGCAGGACAATGATTAGGGTTTTGATTAGTTTCCCCTCTTAGTTTTACCTTTGTGTCTCTCTTGAGTCTTCTTTTCTCACCTCATAATCAGGGGCTAAACCCTAAAGGCTTTAAGGCTTTGTGATTAAGCTTATGCCTGCATCCTTCTATTAGGATAGAGTGTATAACTTTAATCCTAAGTGTTAAACCCTTAATGTGTTTAAGTCTCTTAATCAATTCACTTAATAATCATCAAAGACATCACACTTGTAACTTGGGCCTTGCATTAGGGTTCTAATTCTTCCTTAATTGGTTAAGAAGGACTAACCCTAGTGTTAATGGACAAGTCCCCCTCAAGTTGTCTTACAAACCCTAAAAATCACTTCATCATCATACCATTAAATAAAATCCACTTAATAAAGGTTTTGTTTTGTCATGAGTTTAATCCCTAATCATGGATTAAGTTGAGGAGCTTTCCTCAGCTTAAACATTCTCATCTATTATCCTTCTATTAGGATGGTGTAATGAGTCTGTTTAATCCCTGATTATGGCTTAATCTCATTACTTAACACTAAACAAAAACAACAAAAACATCTAAATAATCACAAGTAGGTTAATGATCTTAATCCTACACCAAAGGTGATTAAGTGTGAGAATTTGACTTCACACTTAAGGTATTCTCATTACCCCTAATCAGAGGGAAGATGTGATGAGTCTACTAATCTATTGGTTTAGGCTTAAGCTCATTAACTTATGACAAATTCTCAAAATCAATAAAAGACTGAAAACACAAAAACAAATAATAATCGTCTCCTTCGGGATTCTTTTCTCATCTCATTCACTCATAAACGAGAACTTGCTTTTTTCGTCTAATGCAAGACAGTTTGCACCTAAGCCAGACAGGTCATACACTTGAGCATAGGCAAGCAAGCAGTTCACAAGTCAATTCATCTTTCAGTCTCTTTGGGTCGAACTACGGTGTTCTGACTTCCTCATTGCACGAGAGGATACGTAGGCATAACTTAACAGTTATCGAACAAAAGTCTCTGTACATTCCCCCTCTTTCCAGCTTCATTCTTTAGCCTCATGATCTTGAGCATCTCACTCTTGTTCTTACACTGACACTATATATATTACACTTCACACTTCTTTTACACTGACACCTGTACACCTTTTCCAGCTTTCTTTTTATACACAGATTGCACTGACACTACCCCTTTAAAACACAAATCTTTTAAGCGTGGATCCCGTCGAGTACGGCGGACAATCTGGGTGCTAATACCTTCCCAGGTTGTAACCAACCCCCTTTCTCAGTCTCTCTGGTTCGCAACCGCCTTATCCATCTTTTTCTAGGTCTATGCAGCATTGCCTTTCCTCCGGGATAAAAATGCCTAGCTGGCGACTCTTTTCTTTTCCAGTGAGTTCACGGCTGTGTGTTCTCATTGTCCCTTTCGCCGACCGTTCGCGTCTGTACCTTTATTTGGGCCAGTCCCATTTTATCGGGAGCGACAACTTGGCGACTCTGCTGGGGACCCTTATACTGTAACCAGGGCTTCTGGTTCTTTTTGTGGGTTCCTCCTAGCGCTTGATTGATTTGTGTTTACTGGGGTGTTATGTGCTTATTTGTGTTTGTATATTTGTATTTATTTTTGCTTTATGTACAGTTGCTTTACTGCTTCCTTTATAGCTTTGCATTATATCATATTGTCATACTGTGCTGGCTGGATCTGTTTGTTTGCTTTGGTGGGTGGGTGTTCTATTGAGAGTTGAGGTCCTATACCTGGGACCTGAGTGACACCTAGGCTAGAGTGGTTCATATTCTTTCCCATTCCATCTCGGTCTGGTGCGGGAATATGAAACACGGTTCAGATATGGGTTTCTTCTTGAGAACTCTGTGTTGCATATTTCCTACAATGCTAGGGCTATCTGGGAAGCCTGCTATGTCTGGATGACCTTTAGTTTTGACCTTCAGAAACTGAGGTGATTTAGAGGAGGATCTTTTATGGTTATTGTAAACACTGTACCTCCGGGTTAGAAGTGTTTACACTTCTCATAACTGATCCAAGTCTGAGGATCCTTGTTTTAGAACATCACCTGTGAGGGGGTTGGGCTGTTTACAGGTTTGCAGGTACCTTTGACCTCAACATACCCTGTTACTTTGTATGATTAAGAGTACTCCATGTTGGAACAGTTCTTGTGATTCTAAACCCTGGACATGTGACTCTTTATTTGAGTCCCCCACCTTGGTTACTGGACTTATAGACCTCCATCTGGATTTCTTGAACATACTCAGACTTGTATCAGAGCACTTGATCAGACCCAGCTCAGTCACAAACCCTTGCATATCATTTGCATACATCCTCATTGCATCATTTTGACATTTGTTTATTTGTCTTTCAGGGTATCCATCTTCATTTTTGGCTTGGTTTTGACCCCATCATCAGTATAGACCAATCTTCATCAGCATCTGCTTCAGCCATCAGCTATCTGCTTTGGTCACCTGCACCAGCCAGTCAGTGGCCCATTTTCAGTATTATCATCAGCACCTGTCTCAACTCTTCTTCAACAACATGGCACCTAAAAAGAGTAACATCTCCTACCACTTCTTCCAGCCTGAGCTAGCTGACATCAGGAGAATTCAGACCCTGATCACTCCAGACCATATACCACTTTTCAGGGAGCACTATGGAGACATACTTGATGTGGTTATGGATTTAGACCCTTCACAGAGGAGCCTGATTCATACTTGCCTTCAGTTTTATGATCCCCCACTGAGGTGTTTCACTTTTCAGGATTTTCAGTTAGGCCCTTTATTGGAAGAATACTCATTATTGGTTGGTATACCTATCAGGGGTGGAGTCCCTTTCAACCCTGAGATGGTCTTTCCTGGTAATGAAGAGGTAGCAAAGGCATTGCATCTGGAACCAGTTCTGATTGGGCAGTATATGACTACTAAGGCTGGAATCTCTGGCATGCACCTGGATTTCTTGATCTCCCAAGCTACCCTGAAAGCTTCTTTGGGAGAATGGAAAGCAGCCTGTGCTTTATTAGCCCTGAGCATATATGGGATCATATTATTTGCAGATGAGCCTAGATTCATTAGCAAGAATGCAATCCATCTTTTCATCCTGAGGAACCCAGTGCCCACTTTATTGGGGGATTTCTAATACTCAGTGCACCAGAGGAATGAAAAGCAGAGGGGGAGATTAGTGAGGTGTTGTGCCCCTTTTTTCCATACTTGGCTTCTCAGGCATTTGCCCAAGATAGATGCATTTTTGAATCCTCATCAGCAGAGAAACTGGGCTAGAAGACTCACTGCTCTGACTTCAGCTGATATCAGGTGGTGCACTCAAAGCACCAAGGGCAGGGATATCATTACCAGTTGTGGGCATTTTCCCAATGTACCCCTGATAGGAGTTAAGGGTTGCATTAATTACAACCCTCTGCTGTTCAAAAGACAACTGGGCTATGCACACAACTGGGCTATGCACTGGTCCACACTCCTAAGGCACAAGACTTGGCTGAGACTCTTTACTGTGAGAACAAGCCTAATCTGGCTATTGTCAGGCAGGCAGCCTGGGCCTGGGACAATGTTCAAACTAAAGGAGTGACCATTCTGGGGAAGTGCAACAATGTGGCATCAGCACAATACTATGAGTGGTCCCATGCCAGGGCTCAATTTTCTGGGATGCCCTTCACCATGGAAGATATACTTGGACCATCCTCAGCACCACCTCCTGCCACTGTCAGCTTAGAGGAGTTTGAGAGCTTGAAAGAGAGAAATGAGAAGTTGACTCAGGCTTTACAGAAGACCCTCTGGGAGAGGAGTGATGGTAGGTTGGATATTGAAAGGTTGGAAAAGTTGAAGGTGGAGCATCTGGCTAAAATTGAGAAGTCTGAGGATTACATCAAGAAGTCTAGGGCTGGAGAGCAGATCTTGAAGAATGCTTGCAAGGAAGCCCAGTTCCAGAAAGCCAGGACAGACTTGTATCTGAAGGAGAGTCAAGCTAGGTGGGTCAGGATCACCGAAGCTCGTACTCTGGAAGATAAGAGGACTCAGGACAAGATAGAGCAGTTAGAAGCTAGTGCAAAAGAGCAGCAGGAAGCCCTGGCAGCAGCCCAGAGGGAGATCTCAGAGCTGAAGATCAGAGCTGGGGTGAAGAGGTCAAAGGACCAAAGTCAACACAAGAAGCTGACTGCAGTTGTTACTACCCGGAATCTCCTTATCAGGAATCTCACGGAACGTCCAGCTGATCCTGTGACTGAAGCACTTCTCAAGGAAGTTCAGGAGGATGAGTTTGGTCTTGGTGTTTGACTTTTGCTTGTTGTTGTTTTCATTTCATGTACTTTTATTTTCTTGTGATGTATTTTGACCCCTCAGAGGGCTTGTATTTGTAAACAAATTATGTACCATTTGCCTTTTGTAATATATGTATCAGTTTGTTCCGTCCGAGTTTCCTTCACAGCAACATCAACAGCATCTTCAAGGGTCTGGAAGGGTCAAAACCAAGTGCCAAGCCGGATACCTTGGAAACAAATAAGCATACTGCATTGCATGCTAACCTTTTGTTTTGTTTTGCAGGCTTTTGTTTTATTGTTGCTAACTCTGTTGTGATATTCAGGAACTATTGCTCGACGCCGGGTATTTCCACTCAACCGTCCGCACCGATATCCAATCCGTAACAACCTTCCGGGCATACAAATGGATCAGGTACAACAGGACCTTGCAGAGGTCAGAAACCAAATGGAGAACGAAAGATTGGAAATGAGAACTCAGATGACGCAGTTTATGGAAGTGATGAACAACATGGCTCAGAGCCAAGAAAGATTGAGAGCAATGGTGGAAAGGCAGAATCAAGAAGATCCCCATGTAGGGACTGCTGGGACAAGCAACAATAAAAGGGTCCAACCTCATGTCAATCCCCCTGTATTTGGCCCCCACCTTCATCCAGAGGTCAACATTCCTGCTAATGTTCAAGGGACTGCCACTGCAGGTAGAGTGCTGCAAGAAGACCCCCAGGAGGATCAGTTCACAGTGATGGGAGCTGGGGAGGAAGCCTATGATAGAAGGCTGGATGAGATAGCTGAGAAATTAAGGTCCTTGGAGTCTCAAAACTCTTTGGGCTTTGATGTTATGGACATGGGCTTGGTGGACGGAGTCAGGATTCCCCATAAGTTTAAGCCTCCTTGTTTTGAAAAATACAACGGGACTTCCTGCCCACGGACCCACTTACAATCCTTTTTGGGAAGGTTGAAAGCATATACCATGGACGAGAAGTTATGGATGTTTTATTTTGAGGATAGCTTGACTGGAGCATCAAGGGAATGGTACTCCCATCTGACTAGAGCGACCATCAGGTGTTGGAAGGACTTGGCAGAGGCCTTCATCAGACAATACCAGTATAATTTGGATATGTCACCCAACAGGACCCTCCTGATGGGGATGTCACAGTCATCTAGGGAAAGCTTCCGCGAGTACGCCCAAAGGTGGAGGCAGCTGGCTGCCGCTGTCCAGCCACCTATGTCCGAGAGAGAGATGGCGGATATGTTTATGAACACCCTCCAGGGAACATACATTGATAGGCTAGCTGCTTTTTCTTCTACCAGCTTTGCGGATGTAGTTATAGCTGGAGAAAGAATTGAGAGCCTATTGAAGATGGGCAAAATTTCTGACAACGGTGCAAGCTCTTCCAGCAACTTAAGGAAGCCTTTTGTGGGCCCAAGAAGAACTGGTGAGACCAATGCTATCCATGCCAGCAGAGGCAGACCCCAATATGTTCATAGGTCTGTGGCAGCAGTCACCATTCCCGCTCCAATTCATCCACAACCAGCTTATCAACCACCGCAACAAAATTATCAGCAACAACCTCAGTACCAGCAACAAGCTCAGTATCCTCCGAGAAACTACAGCAACACCAACAATAACAATCAGCAAAGACCGTTCCAACAGAGACCTTCTCAAGTCAACAGGGTGATCGATCCGATCCCTATGCCATACGCTACTTTACTGCCACAACTCCTGAAACTCAACCTGGTTGAGCTAAGGACGTTGGCACCTCCGGATCCTACCAGTCTACCCAGGAATTATGACTCCAACGCCAGATGTGCTTTTCATTCAAATGCACCTGGCCATAGTACAGAGAAGTGCAGAGCCTTGCACATGAAGGTACAAGACTTGGTAGATTCTAAGGCTTTAAATTTCGCACCACCACCAAATGTTAACAAAAACCCTATGCCACACCACGGAGGTCCCAGAATCAATGCTATTGAAGAAGACAAGCCGTCTTATTTAATAACCAGTGTGGGTCAGATTCGGACACCGTTGGTAGAAATTAAGGCTCAACTCCTCGAATGTCAAATGTTCCCGGGATGTGAGCTAGGGTGTGCTTACTGCAACATTTCAGTGAATGGGTGTGATAACTTGAGGGATGGCATAGATGGTCTCATCCAGAGTGGTCTGCTTCAAATTACAACATCAATTCTAACAAATCCAGCAACCTCATCAGCAACAATTCCAGTATCTCCTACAACTGCAACAACCATTGTTCCCGACAACTCTTCGGTTTCATCAACAAATGCTTCATCTGTCATCTCAACTGACCAGATATCAATGAACATTCCTTCTACAACTTCAGCACCACTTCATTTTGAATCTCCTACAACAACAACACCCATCCTTCCAACAATGTCTCCTACAACATCAGCAGCAAACCATGAAGATGTCTCAACAGTTACGATTTATTATGATCCTGAAAATGATTCTGCCTACAATTCACAAAGTGCTACTCCCATCAGAGCACCAGTCACAATATATTATGATCCACAGACTATCACAGTCCCTTCTGTAGCTGCAATCAGTCCAGTCACTATCACAGTGCCTGGACCAGTACCTTATGAAAGCAGTAATGCTATCCCTTGGCATTACGGCTCTGATCTATACTGCGAAGGACAGAAAATCACTTTTGAATCATCAACCCCTGCACCACAAATAGACAATGTGGGAGGAGGCGGAGGCTTCACTCGAAGCGGACGTCTCTTTGCTCCACAAACTCAAAGACCCACTGCCGAAGCAGAAGCTGCTGCCAAGGCAAAAGGAAAAAGCTTGGTGCAGGAAGAGCAAATTGTTAAAGAAGCTTTGAAAACACCCTTTGATCAAGAAGTCGATGAGTTCATGAGAATCATCAAGAAAAGTGATTACAAAATAGTGGATCAGCTTCACCAAACGCCTTCCAAGATCTCTATTCTATCATTGCTTATGTGCTCCGAAGCTCATCGGAACGCACTACTAAAAGTCTTGCAAGCAGCTTATGTGCCAGAAGAGATCACCGTCAATCAGTTGGAAGCCGTGGTTGGGAATGTTAATGCTAGTCATGGACTAGGGTTCACCAACACTGATTTGACTACGAAGGCCGCAATCATAACAAGGCTTTGCACATTACCATGGAATGTAAAGGTGCAGTTCTTTCCCATGTGCTGGTAGACACAGGATCATCCCTCAATGTCTTACCTAAAAAAGCCCTTGTGAAGCTAGAGTATGACAGATTGGCATTACGTCCCAGCAACCTGGTAGTGAGAGCCTTTGATGGTTCTAAGAGATCGGTTCTGGGTGAGATTGAGTTGCCTATAACGATTGGCCCACAAACTTTCAAAACGACCTTCTACGTGATGGATATACAGCCTGCCTACAGCTGTCTATTGGGAAGGCCATGGATTCACGCCGCTGGCGCCGTGACCTCGACCCTTCACCAAAAGTTAAAATTCGAGTGGGAGGGTCAAGTCGTTACTATCTGTGGAGAAGAGGATATTTTTGTCAGCCATCTGGCTACCTACAAATATATAGAGATGGACGGGGAGATCCATGAAACGATGAGTCAAGGGTTTGAGGCCTTGAACATAAATGAAACATCTGCTGTACCTGGAACCTCAATGACATCATACCAACAAGCCCGGAAGGTTGTTGAAGAAGGAAATGCCCAAGGCTGGGGCAAACTGTTACCTGTGGAGAAGAAAGAGGACAAATTTGGGTTGGGTTACAATCCAACTCAGCAAAATCAAGCAGAGACTGCCGAGAAGCCTGGTTTTGTCAGTGGGGGGATGCTCACCCCTGATGCTATCAACAATTTGGAAGACGAGTTGGAAGAAGAACGCAATCTGGAGAATTGGATACGTCCAAAGATCCCGGGGAGCAGTATCTCAAACTGGTCTTCCCAGGAAATTATAAGGGTTACTCATGCAGAGTAATTATTATTTCCTGTATTTTTATAGCATGCATCAAAGTCTTGCATCTTGCCCAAGATGACAAGACTCATTTTGTAATCGTGCCATCTGTACTTTTTGTGCAACAAGATTAATCAATGAAATATCAGACATCTTTTTGCAAATGAGTCTTTGTTTCTTTTCCGCTCACTGTTTTTCCATTTTTCTTTTTGTACAAAAAATAAATGGCGATGTTTTCAAAATGACAACTTTATTTCACTTTTCTAAACAAGATTAAAATCAATCACTAAAATGAACAAACTGAACCCTTGCAGAGAGTGCCTTCCCGACAGCACCGACAACGGCACGGCTATGACTTCGTATGACTTTGACAATCCGATCAATCAAGCTGATGAAGGGGTTGAAGAAGAATATGAGCTTCCTGAAGAGCTAGCCAGGTTGTTAAGACAAGAGGAGAAGGTTATTACTCCTCACCAGGAGGAGGTTGAAACGATTAATCTTGGTACAGATGAAGACGTGAAAGAAGTTAGAATCGGGGCCTGCTTACAAGACTCAGTGAAGAGACAACTGGTTGACCTGCTTCAAGAATATGTGGACGTGTTTGCTTGGTCTTATCAAGATATGCCAGGGTTGGACACCGACATTGTTACGCACAAGCTGCCTTTAAGAGAAGAATGCCCACCAGTTAAACAGAAACTGCGCCGTACTCGTCCAGACATGGCAATGAAAATCAAGGAAGAGGTACAAAAGCAGTGGGACGCCGGGTTCCTTGCTGTAACTAGCTATCCACCGTGGGTTGCTAATATTGTGCCTGTGCCTAAGAAAGACGGCAAAGTAAGGATGTGTGTTGACTACCGGGATCTGAACAGAGCCAGCCCGAAAGATGACTTCCCTTTACCTCACATTGATGTATTGGTTGATAATACGACTCAGTTCTCGGTATTCTCCTTCATGGACGGATTTTCAGGGTATAATCAGATCAAGATGTCACCTGAAGACATGGAGAAGACAACCTTCATCACACCCTGGGGCACGTTCTGTTACAAGGTGATGCCATTCGGACTGAAGAACGCTGGCGCAACATATCAACGGGCTATGGTAACATTATTCCACGATATGATCCATAAAGAAATCGAATGTTATGTGGATGACATGATTGCCAAGTCCCTTACTGAAGAAGATCACCTGGTGAATCTACTAAAGCTGTTCAAGCGTCTGAGGAAGTACCAACTGAAGTTGAACCCCAACAAATGCACATTCGGGGTGCGATCTGGTAAGCTGCTGTCGCTCCCGATAAATGGGGAATGGCCCAAATAAAGGTACAGACGCGAACGGTCGGCGAAAAGAACAATGAGAACACACAGCAGTGAACTCACTGGAAAAGAAAAGAGTCGCCAGCTAGGCATTTTTATCCCGGAAGAAAGGCAATGCTGCATAGACCTAGAAAGATATGGATAAGACGGTTGCGAACCAGAGAGACTGAGAAAGGGGGTTGGTTACAACCTGGGAAGGTATTAGCACCCAGATTGTCCGTCGTACTCGACGGGATCCACGCTTAAAAGATTTGTGTTTTAAAGGGGTAGTGTCAGTGCAATCTGTGTGTAAAAGAGCTGGAAAAGGATGTACAGGTGTCAGTGTATAGTGTATAAGTGATGTGAAGTATGAAAGTGTCAGTGTAAGGAAGGAATGAAATGCTCATGATAATGAGGCTCAAAGAATAATGCTGGAAGGAGGGGGAATACAGAGACTTTTGTTCGATAACTGTTAAGTTATGCCTACGTATCCTCTCGTGCAATGAGGAAGTCAGAACACCGTAGTTCGACCCAAAGAGACTGAAAAATGAATTGACTGTGAACTGCTTGCTTGTCTATGCTCAAGTGTATGACCTGTCTGGCTCAGGTGCTAACTGTCTTGCATTAGACGGAAGAAGCAAGTTCTCGTTTATGAGTGAATGAGATGAGAGAAGAATCCCGAAGGAGACGATTATTGTTTGTTTTTGTATTTTCAGTCTTTTATTGCTTTTGAAGGTTTGTCATAAGTTAATGAGCTTAAGCCTAAACCAATGGATTTAGTAAACTCATCACATCTTCCCTCTGATTAGGGGTAATGAGAATACCTTAAGTGTGAAGTCAGATTCTCACACTCAATCACCTTTGATGTAGGATTAAGATCATTAACCTACTTGTGATTATTTAGATGTTTTTGGTGTTTTTGTTTAGTGTTGAGTAAGGAGATTAAGCCATAATCAGGGATTAAATAGACTCATTACACCATCCTAATAGAAGGATAATAGATGAGAATGTTTAAGCTGAGGAAAACTCCTCAACTTAATCCATGATTAGGGATTAAACTCATGACAAAACAAAGCCTTTATTGAGTGGATTTTAGTTAATGATATGATGATGAAGTGGATTTTAGGGTTTGTAAGACAACTTGAGGGGGACTTGTCCATTAACACTAGGGTTAGTCCTTCTTAACCATTTAAGGAAGAATTAGAACCCTAATGCAAGGCCCAAGTTACAAGTGTGATGTCTTGATGATTATTAGGTGAATTGATTAAAGGAGTTAAACACATTAAGGGTTTAACACTTAGGATTAAAGTTATACACTCCATCCTAAGAGAAGGATGCAGGCATAAGCTTAATCACAAAGCCTTAAAGCCTTTAGGGTTTAGTCCCTGATTATGAGATGAGAAGAGATGACTCAAAAGAGACACAAAGGTAAAGACTAAAAGGGGAGACTAATCAAAACCCTAATCATTGTCATGCTTGGTTGTTCCTAAGGTTTGTGAGGTTTGCAAGAACAATCTTCAATGGAACCACCAGGAAGCAGATGAAAGGATCAAGAGAAGCAAAATGACTTGCTTCATTCAAGAAGTCAAGTCACTTGAAGAAAGAAAGTGGGAAAAGGAAGAATGAGCAAGCTCAATCTCAAACACATACAAAAATGCAGCAAGGATGCATGAGAAGAGATGAAGAGAATAGTTATGAGAAGTGAAGGCAAATTCACCTCTCAAAGTTACTTACCACCTGAAAGGTTAGAAAAGAAATGCAATGCAATGCAAAATGGGATGAGATGACATGATGCAAACCAAAACCAGAAGCACATATGTGATGTTAATGATGTTATGAGATGCTACAAACATGAGGCAGCACATGGAAATGATCATACAAGTTTATGGATGCAAATGGTGCAGGTTAAGAAGCATGATCATACATGAAAAGTTATGAAGTGCACAATGCAAACAACATGGCAAACACATGATGCAATGATCAAACATGCTTTCTATATGTCTTATGATGTCAAATGAATCAAATGGGTGCTTGAAATATCATGGCAAGTCATGTTATGCAAGAGAATGCAAGATGGATGCAAATGGAAGCCCAAATTAGGGTTCATGAACCAAACATCAAACAAAAACCCAAAACAGAAGCAAACCCTAGGATAAAAAATGGAAAATACCACTCAAAGAAACCCTAACCCTATACTAAACCAAGGTCCAAAGGGGAGGTCTCAACTCTTAACCAATCTCAAGCTATGAATTTTACAAGTTATTAGGGTTTCTAGGGTTCCTAAACAAAAGAAATACCAAACAAATTGAAAATGAGGAATCAAATCATGGCCATTTAATCCTAGAAACTACATGCTAAACACAATGCAATGCAAGAATAATCAATGTCCAACTCTTCATAGATAGGCAGAAATGATTTTTTGAACTTATGATCAAAATAATGCACAAAAATGATTTTAATTCAATGGAAAATTCTCAAAATGCATCAAGATCCAAAAAGAAATTTGGTTTGAAGGTTGGACAATGTTTCTAAATGTCTTAGAACAATTCATGAATTTTTTGGTGATTTTTAGATACTTAAAAGTATTTTTAATAAATTAATTTCCATTAATCAATTAAAAATAATCTTTTAAATATTTAAAAATACTTTTTTAATGATAAAAATAAAAATAAAAATATTTTTGTGTCATAAAAATTAATGAAACTTATGAGAAAAAGTTTCATAATTTTTACACATTTTTTACTATTTTAAAATAAATATGCAAGTTAAATGAAAAAGAAATGAAAATAAATTAAAATAAAAGGAAAGTAAACAGAATGGAGGGATGAGATGAATCCTGGGTTTAAATTGGTTGACCAGCGCGCATCTGGACGGCTGGGGTTGCATCTGAGCCAATTAACCTAATTATGAATTAATTAATCTAATTAATTGAATTAGGGCTAATCAAAGTGATCTGGGCCCTTCACCTGCGCGCGAAGTCAACAGGTCAACCCCATCCAACGCCCAATATTCAAATGGGAGTTAATGACTGGATTAGGGCATAATGACATTCAGGCTGCCGGAGAAGACTTCCGGTCGTCTTCTCCGGCCAGCATCCCCCCTGAGAATCCCCAAAACTCTAAAAACCTAACTAAAACGAAATCTAAAAACTGGGAAATGATCCCCACTCACTCACGAACCAAAACCCCTAATCAAAACAAATTTATATTTCCTAACAAGGCTGAATCGAAGCAAACAAAAATTAGGTCAACTGAGTTTCAGAGATCAATTAAACTCTCATTTCATCACCATTTCAAAAACTAAAAGCATATTCATGATCAGGAAGACATGTAGAACAAGTTTAGAACTTAAAAATCCATTTCTGGAAAAAAAGTTCTTCAGCTACCTGAGATTCGAAGCTTTCACTCCAGCTACTTTCTGACTTCCTCTCTTGGTGAAATCTACTCCTTATGACCTCTTGATGATGCTTGAGTGCTCAGGAGAAATTTATATTGGCTGGATGAAGAGTTTGAGTAACTTCTGCTCAAACTCAGTTGAACATGGCAATGATGATTCTGGCTATTTCTGGCAAGGGTGAAAGGTTGTTTGTGGTCCAGATGATGAGTAGAGAAGGTTTATGTTGTTTGTTTGGATGTTTGTGAGCTGTGGAGAGAGTTTCGAATGAAACTGCAAGTTGGAGTGAAAATGGTGAAGTGGTGTTATGGCTTGTTTCAGACTTGGTTCTTGGTTGCTTTTGACTCAATGAGACATGGTGAGATGATTGGTGAAAATGGCTTGGATGTTTGAAGTCTGGGCAGAGAGATTCGAAGAAGTTTGCAAAAGGGAGTGTTCTTGTGTATGTGATGCTTCAGAGTGTTTCAGCCTTGGTTCCTCTTATGTTTGGCTTGCCAAAGGATATAATAAACAATTCCAAGTGGCCAGAGGATGTGACATGGCCTGTGGTGATTGGGATGTTTGCTTTTGCCAAAAGTCAATTTTTGTGTAAGGAAAGCATGGCTTGGTTCTAGGCTTAGTACAAGGCATGGGGCTGGTGCATCATGATGTGTGTGTGATGCTAGGCAGGTTCAGCAGTCAAGGCAATTAGTTGTTGAAGTGTGATGAGTGTTCTTGCAAGTTGGCACCTTTTGGCATTTCATGGAAAAAGCCTTGTTACACAAACTACAAACATGTGATCTTTGGTCCAATTCTGATTTTTAGGTCACATAGAAAGTTTGTGTAATGGTTTGAAGTGAATTAGAAGTTACAAATGGCATTGGTTCATGGTTTTGCAAAATTCTCATTTGGTGCACATCTTGAAAATCAATGATTTTTGCCAACTTTGTCACAACATAACTTTTGATCCAAGAAGAGTTTGATCATGTTCTTGTACTTTTTGAAAAGGGAAAGATGTATTCTACAACTTTCATGACCAAAGTTTTTCCATTTGAAGCATTTTTGGATCAAGAATTAAGGCTTGAAAAATGACCTAAAATGAAGCATTCTTGAAAAGTCAACTATGCCCAAAAAGTCAACACTTGCAAAAACTCCAAATTCTTGATTTTTGTGGACTTCAACCTTCTTCCATGATCAAATAAAGATCATATACACTCAAAATGATGAAGATCACCCATTGGTTGGGTCATTGGGGGGCCTCAGATGCCCTGATTTTACACTGACTTGCTTGAAAAGTCAACTCTTGATCAGATGACTTCCCCATGGAATTTCTTCATGAAAATTGATATGCATACTCCCTATACCATGTAGAGACCAATGGAAACAAGAATGACCAAAGAATTTGGAGTTATGGCCTCTGAAACCAAAACCCTAATTTTAGGTCAACTGTGCAGTCTAGCCTGGCTCTGCTTCCATGCAAACCTCAGTTCTTGTGATTCTTTTGAAATCTTGACTTTTGAGAGGATGGAATATGATACTTGAACACTTATGGATCCCTTTGAAGTGATGGGTGGCCTTTGGAGTGGCTCAAGAGGCTCTTGGATAGCTCAGATCACAAACCCTAGGTGCAGATGACTTAGAAACTATGCAGTGAATCAAAAATGAGATATGAGATGATATGATTGTGTTTATGACTATGAGATGATCACAAGCCATGGCAAATTTGGGGTGTTTACAGCTGCCCCTATTCAAACATGAGTTAGCTGTGCAGGATGTAAGCAACGGCTTAACAGGCAAGCGAGATAACTTGTGGTTGAATACCAAAGACAGTCCAAAATTTGCACTCACAGAATGAAGAAGAAAAGGGATATAGATTGTAAAAGATAATAAAGTATATTGTAAAGTGTGGGCGACGGAGGACGACCGTCGAGCAGAGGACGACTGCTGGGTAAATAGCAATGACGGGGACGGCCGACATGCTGGGGGATAAAAAGTAAAGCCAAGACGGGGACGGCCGACTGGTTGGGGAAAATAAGATATTATGATGGGGACGGCCATCAAGATAAAGTCGTAAAAATCTCTGGGGATTAATGAAACATGACGGGGACGGCCATCAAGTTCACAAAGCAAGATAACCGACGATGGGGACGGCCATCGGGCTAACAGAAAAGGAAAAGGGACCACGACGGGGACGGCCATCGGGTTAAAGAATAAATGAAATAAACAGATGATGGGGTACGGCCATCAAAGGTGAAGGACGATCACCTAGCAGGGTACGGCTGCTCTGTTGGGGAATAAAGGAAATATGATGGGGACGGCCATCAAAGGTGGAGGACGACCACCTGGCAGGGTACGGCTGCCGAAAATATCAACGATGGGGACGACCATCGGATAAAAGGTCAACGATGGGGACGGCCATCGGACGAGCATGATGGAGGACGACCATCAAGAGGTGGAGGACGACCACCTAGCAGGGGACGGCTGCTCTCAGGGTTTACCATGACATAGGACGAATGTCAGATAACCAAAATCAACAACGGGGACGGCCATTGGATAAAATGATGAAGGACGATCATCAAGAGGTGGAGGACGACCACCTAGCAGGGGACGGCTGCTAAAAAGTTTATCGTAACACAGGACGAGTGCCAGATAAAAAGGAATATTTGTTTTGTTGGCGATCTACTGGGGAATAGTAAACACGAACGAGTGTTTACATCCAAGAAATAAAAGGTATAAGTGTTTAGATGTTGTGTATAGATTAAAGATGCGGACGAGCATCCTTAAGATTATGATACGGACGAGTATCAGGTAGAAACAAAGACTGACACGCGTTCAGAGATGATGATACGGACGAGTATCAATTGGTTAACAAGGAACACGGACGAGTGTTGAATCTGAAGGTTCTTCTGGGGGAATAGTAGACACGGACGAGCATCTATATTCAAGAAGACATGAGTGTTTGACACAGTGTATGGATTAAAGATGAGGACGAGCATCCTTAAGACTATGATACGGACGAGTATCATGTAGAAACAAACGCCTGACGCATGTTCTGAGATGATGGTACGGGCGAGTACCAACTGGTTAACAAAGAACAAGGACTAGTGTCGAATCTGCGGGGATATAAATAATATATACAAGATACGGACGAGTATCTGTATAAGTAAAATAAGTATGAGTGGTGTATGGATGAGTATTTAATCTGCTGGGGAGAGTGACACGGACGAGTGTCAAAAGGAGAAGAGTGTAATATGAACAAGTATCTGATATACAAAGTCTAGGCGACTGCGCTGGGGATATGACACGGACGAGTGTCAAGAAAGTGTATATATAGGTATATGTGAGTGCAAAGAGGATGTCTTTGGCTTTCTGCTGGGGTATGACACGGACGGGTGTCAGGAAGTATCTGTAATACGGGTGATTTTGTTGTAAGAGTGTTCAGACGACTTTACTGGGGAAAGATGGCACGGACGGGTGCCAAAAGGAGTATGTACTGGTGTTTGTGATTTGTGAGGCAACTGCTTTTGCTGGGGGCTTTGGGGGATTTTTTTTGTACGTTGATGGACTGTCATTATTCACAAGTGTTGGTTCAGAACATGGCTTATGATTATGCTATGTGTTGGATTTTTGCCGTAATGCTCCGTGTTAAAACGGAATGCTACGCTTTGTGGGTGAATATGATGCAAATGCTATGATTATGCAGAGATGCCCAAACCGGGATTTCGGATCCCAATGCCGCAAAGATCTTTGACCGATCTGTTTGAAGTAGACATCCCAGCTGGGGGTGTAGAAGTCTTCTGTACTCTGTTGTGATCTTCATGCATTGCTCTTCTGAATAGAGGCTGAGACTCTGTGGGGAGATGGTTCCCTGACTTTGTACCCGGCTGAGGGCGAGACGGCAACTCGGCTGGGGAGAAAGAGAGATCCTTGACTCAGTCGGGGATGTAGGCGCCTTCCGTGATGCCTAGCAACTCTGATGGAGATAGGTAGTAAATGGCAACTCCACTGGGGAAGTTATGAGAGGCAACTCAGCTGGGGAGAGAGCATTTTGGGTGCTAGAAACGAGCGTCGATCTGCCAGCTTGCTGGGATGAGGCCTCATGCCCCAAGTTGCGCTCTGGATACCTGCAATCCTGAAAAAGATAGAGAGACGCACAAGATAATCCCGAGGTATCCCCTACTGGGTCCCGTCATAGGAGTTTAAATATTTCTGAGAGTAAGCAAAATTTCCTGCAAGCATGTTTTTATTTGAAGATAAACATCTGTAATCTTATGCGTTCAATGTTCCTTTAAGATATCAGACATTTTTGCAAAATAAAAATGTACAAAACGAGACATGACTGAAAAGCTGATTTTATTAATTCGGGTGCCCTGAATTGGCAAGATACAGTCAAAGAAACGTATCTCCTGAAATGAGGAGATTGTTATAAATTGAAAAACAAAATGCTGGCGGTGTTGATGACGCTTTGAGGAGCTTCCCCTTCACTATGACTCGTATGACTTTTAACGTTCTTCTCGTCTTGCCTTCTGAAGAATGTTGATTCCGATTGAAGCTTGATCCTTTCAAAGCTTTCCAAGTTGCAAGTGATACAGACGAACTCAGAATGCAGTTGTTCGCTTATTCCCTTATTTTGCATGGATCGCCCTTTCGGGTTTTCAATCCATCGGGATACCCATTTTTGCCTGAGTTGTCCAATGCGGCTTTTCAACTCAGCGGGTGTACATTCTTTTGTTTATTTTCCCTTATTTTTGCCCGAGTCTTTTATTCTGTTTTTGACTCGCCGGGATGCCCTGTTTTTGCCTGGACTTACATTCTGTTTTTATGTCCAGCGGGTCATTTTTATGCGAAGTATTTTTTAACTGCATCTGAATTCACAGGGGACGGGAAGTCTTCACCATCCATGGTGCTGAGCATCAGTGCTCCACCAGAGAAAACTTTCTTTACCACGAATGGTCCTTCATAATTTGGAGTCCATTTGCCCCTGTGGTCTGTATGAGGAGGGAGGATTCTCTTCAGCACAAGATCTCCTACTTGGTACTCTCGGTGCCTGACTTTCTGATCGAAGGCTTTCTTCATTCTCTTTTGATATAACTGCCCATGACAGATTGCAGCCAATCTCTTCTCTTCAATCAGACTCAGTTGTTCGTATCGGGACCTAACCCACTCTGCTTCGTTCAGCTTAACATCCATCAATACTCGTAAAGAGGGTAGTTCAACTTCAACAGGTAGGACTGCCTCCATACCATACACAAGTTGATACGGTGTTGCCCCAGTGGATGTTCTGATTGACGTGCGGTACCCATGCAAGGCAAACGGTAACATTTCATGCCAGTCTTTGTAGGTGACTACCATCTTCTGCACAATCTTCTTGATATTCTTATTAGTCGCCTCAACAGCGCCGTTCATCTTTGGCCTGTAAGGAGAAGAATTGTGGTGTTGGATCTTGAAGTCCCGGCACAGTTCTGCCATCATTTTGTTGTTTAGATTGGAACCATTATCAGTAATGATTCGCTCGGGAACTCCATATCGACAGATGATGTCTCTTTTCAGAAATCTGGCTACCACTTGTCTTGTAACGTTTGCATATGAGGCTGCTTCGACCCACTTGGTGAAGTAATCAATAGCGACCAGGATGAATCTGTGGCCGTTTGAAGCAGTTGGCTCAATCTTGCCAATCATGTCAATGCCCCACATGGCAAAGGGCCATGGTGAAGACATGATGTTCAGAGGATTGGGAGGCACATGCACCTTATCTGCATAGATCTGGCATTTGTGGCATTTTCTGGCATAGGCACAACAGTCTGCATCCATTGTGATCCAGTAATAACCTGACCTTAGCAACTTCTTAGCCATGGCATGCCCTCCTGCATGGGTACCAAAAGATCCTTCGTGCACTTCATGCATCAACAAATCTGCTTCCGTCTTGTCAACACATCTGAGGAGTATCATATCAAAGTTCCTTTTGTATAAAGACCCATCAGGGTTCAGAAAGAAACCACCAGCAAGCCTTCTCAAAGTCTTCTTATCATTGGAAGATGCCCCAGGTGGGTATGTTTGATCCTCCAAGAAGCATTTAATGTCGTGGAACCAAGGCTTATCATCTCTGATAACATCTGCTGCGAACACATAGGCTGGTCTATCGAGTCTGGACACTGATATCTGGGGTACAAAGTTAGCAGCTTGAACTTTGATCATGGATGAAATGGTAGCAAGAGCATCTGCAAACTGATTCTCGTCTCGAGGGATATACTCAAGCTTGACTGTTGTGAAGAAAGTCAATAACCTCCTTGTATAATCCCTGTAAGGTATCAAATGATCCTGGTGGGTGTACCATTTTCCGTTGGTTTGATTAACTACCAGAGCTGAATCTCCGAACACAGTCAATGTCTTGATCCTGAGGTCAATGGCTTCCTCAAGACCCATAATGCAAGCTTCGTATTCAGCTTCGTTGTTAGTGCAGTTGAAAGTGAGTTTTGCCGAGAAAGGCATGTGGACTCCTTTAGGTGTAATGAGTACTGCACCAACACCACGACCATTCATGTTAACAGCCCCATCAAACATCATAGTCCATCCTTCTTCCGGGTCAGGCCCTTCAGTGTGAATAGGCTCTTCATGATCTCTTGCTTTAATGAACATGATGTCTTCATCAGGGAAGTCAAACCTCATAGGCTGGTAATCATCAATGGGTTGCTCAGCAAGATATTCAGACAATACACTGCCTTTGATGGCTTTCTGAGAAGTGTACTGGATGTCGTATTCTGTAAGAATCATTTGCCATCTTGCAACCCGTCCGGTGAGTGCTGGCTTCTCAAATATGTACTTGACTGGGTCCATTTTTGAGATTAACAAGGTAGTGTGGGTCAACATATACTGCCTTAGTCGGCGAGCAGCCCACGCTAAAGCACAGCAAGTTTTCTCGAGCAGTGAATAACGTTGTTCACAGTCGGTAAACTTTTTGCTTAGGTAGTATATTGCATACTCTTTTCGACCAGACTCGTCATGCTGGCCCATCACACACCCCATTGACTCTTCTAATACTGTCAAGTACATGATTAGAGGTCTTCCTTCAACTGGAGGCATAAGGATTGGAGGTTCTTGCAGATACTCCTTGATCTTGTCAAAAGCCCTTTGGCAGTCTTCGTTCCACCTGACTGTCTGTTCTTTTCTTAACAGCTTGAACAAGGGTTCACAGGTTGCTGTAAGGTGAGATATGAACCGTGAAATGTAGTTCAATCGACCCAAAAACCCTCGAACTTCTTTTTCTGTCTTTGGTGCAGGCATTTCTTGAATGGCTTTGACTTTATCAGGGTCAACCTCAATCCCCTTCTCGCTTACAATAAAACCCAGCAGCTTACCAGATCTCACCCCGAATGTGCATTTGTTGGGGTTCAGCTTCAGTTGATACTTCCTCAGACGCTTGAATAGTTTGAGCAGATTTACCAGATGGTCCTCTTCAGTAAGGGACTTGGCAATCATATCATCCACGTAACATTCTATTTCTTTATGGATCATATCGTGGAATAATGTTACCATAGCCCGTTGATACGTCGCACCGGCATTCTTGAGCCCAAATGGCATTACTTTGTAGCAGAACGTGCCCCAAGGTGTGATGAATGTTGTCTTCTCCATGTCTTCAGGTGACATCTTGATCTGGTTGTACCCTGAAAATCCATCCATGAAGGAGAATACCGAGAACTGAGCCGTATTATCCACCAATACATCAATGTGAGGTAAAGGGAAATCATCTTTCGGGCTGGCTCTGTTCAGATCCCGGTAATCCACACACATTCTTACTTTGCCGTCCTTCTTAGGCACAGGTACAATATTAGCAACCCACGGCGGATAGCTAGTTACAGCAAGGAACCCAGCGTCCCATTGCTTTTGTACCTCCTCCTTGATTTTCATAGCCATGTCTGGACGAGTACGGCGCAGTTTCTGTTTAACCGGTGGACATTCTTCTCTCAAAGGTAGCTTGTGCACAACGATGTCGGTATCCAACCCTGGCATATCTTGGTAAGACCAAGCAAACACGTCCACATATTCTTGAAGCAGATCAATCAGTTGTCTCTTCACTGAGTCTTGCAGGCAGGCCCCGATTTTAACCTCTTTCACGTCTTCATCCGTACCAAGATTGATCACTTCAACCTCCTCCTGGTGAGGAGTAATAACCTTTTCCTCTTGTCTTAACAACCTGGCTAGTTCTTCAGGAAGCTCATACTCTTCATCAACCCCTTCATCAGCTTGATTGATTGGATTGTCAAAGTCATACGAAGTCATAGCCGTGTTGTTGTCGGTGTTGTCAGGAAGGCATTCTCTGCAAGGGTTAGGTTTGTTCATTTTAGTGATCTGATTTTAGTCTTGCTTTAGAAAAGTGAAATAAAGTTGTCATTTTGAAAACACTGCCATTTATTTTTTGTACAAAAAGAAAAATAGAAAAACAGTGAACGGAAAAGAAAAAGACTCGTTTGCAAAAAGATGTCTGATATTTCATTAATTGATCTTGTTTGCACAAAAAGTACAGATGGCCCGATTACAAAATGAGTCTTGTCATCTTGGGCAAGATGCAAGACTTTGATGCATGCTTATAAAAATACAGGAAATAATAATTACTCTGCATGAGTAACTCTTATAATTTCCTGGGAAGACCAGTTCGAGATACTGCTCCCCGGGATCTTTGGACGAATCCAGCTTTCCAGGTTGCGTTCTTCTTCCAGCTCGTCTTCCAGACAGTTGATAGCATCAGGGGTAAGCATCCCTCCACTCACAAAATTGGGCTCTTTCGCAGCCGCTGCTTGATCTTGTTGAGTTGGTTTGTAACCCAACCCAAATCTGTCTTCTTTCTTCTCCACCGGTAGTAGCTTGCCCCAGCCTTGGGCAGTTCCTTCCTCAACAACCTTCCGGGCTTGTTGGTATGACGATATTGAAGTACCAAGTACAGCAGACGTCTCATTGACATTCAAAGCTTCGAACCCCTGGCTCATTGTTTCATGGATCTCCCCATCCATTTCAATGTATTTATAGGTTGCCAGGTGGCTGACAAAAATGTCCTCTTCTCCACAGATTGTAACGATCTGACCCTCCCACTCATATTTTAACTTCTGGTGAAGGGTAGAGGTCACGGCGCCAGCAGCGTGAATCCATGGCCTACCCAACAAACAGCTGTAGGCAGGCTGAATGTCCATCACATAGAAGATAGTTTTAAAGGTCTGCGGGCCAATCGTTATGGGCAACTCAATCTCTCCCAGAACCGATCTCTTTGAACCATCAAAGGCTCTTACCACCAGGTTGCTGGGTCTCAACGCCAATCCGTCATATTCTAGCTTCACCAGGGCCTTTTTGGGTAGGACATTGAGGGATGACCCCGTGTCTACCAGCACATGGGAAAGGACAGCACCTTTGCATTCCATGGTTATGTGCAAGGCTTTGTTATGGTTGCGGCCTTCCGTTGTCAAATCAGTATTGGTGAACCCTAGTCCGTGACTAGCATTAACATTCCCCACTACAGCTTCCAGCTGATTGACAGTGATCTCTTCAGGCACGTAAGCTGCGTGCAGGACTTTGAGTAGTGCATTCCGATGGGCTTCGGAGCACATAAGCAATGATAAGATTGAGATCTTGGAAGGCGTCTGATGAAGCTGATCCACTATTTTATAATCACTCTTTTTGATGATTCGCATGAACTCATCAACCTCTTGATCGAATGGTGTCTTCAAAGCTTCCTTAACAGCTTGATCTCCCTGCACAGGACTCTTCCCTTTCGCCTTGGCAGCAGCTTCTGCTTCGGCTGTGGGTCTCTGAATTTGTGGAGCGAAAAGACGTCCGCTTCGAGTGAAGCCTCCGCCTCCGCCCACATTGTCTACTTGCAGTGCAGGGGTTGATGATTCAAAAGTGATTCTTTGTCCTTCATAGTACAAGTCAGAGCCGTAATGCCAGGGGATGGCATTACTGCTTTCATAAGGTACGGGTCCAGGCACCGTGATAGTGACTGGACTGACTGCAGCTGTTGAAGGAACTGTAATAGTCTGTGGATCGTAATAAATTGTAATTGGTGCTCTAGTGGGAGCAGCACCTTCTGAGTTGTAGGCGGAGTTGTTTTCAGGATCGTAGAATATGGTGACAGTTGAGACGTCTTCATGATTTGTTGCTGGTGTTGTAGGAGGTATTGTTGGAAGAATGGATGTTGTTGTTGTAGGAGCTTCAAAATGGAGTGAAGCTGAAGTTGTAGAAGAAAAATTTGCTGATAACTGATCAGTTGAGACGACTGATGGAGTACTTGTTGATGAAACCGAAGAATTGTCAGGAACAATGGTTGTTGCAGTTGTAGGAGGTTCTGAAGCCGTTGCTGATGAGATTGATGGATTTGTTGGAAATGATGTGGTGATCTGAAGCTGGCCACTCTGAATTAGGCCATCTATGCCATTCCTCAAATTGTCGCACCCATTTACCGAGATATTGCAGTAAGCACAACCCAACTCACACCCCGGGAACATTTGACATTCCAGGAGTTGAGCCTTGATTTCTAACAACGGTGTCCAGATCTGTCCCACACTAGTTATTAAATAAGACGGCTTGTCTTCTTCAATAGCGTTAATTCTAGGACCACTGTGGTTCGGCATCGGGTTCTTATTGACATTGGGTGGTGGTGCGAAATTCAGAGCTTTTGAGTCTACCAGGTCTTGTACCTTCATATGCAGAGCTCTGCACTTTTCTGTACTGTGGCCAGGTGCGTTCGAATGAAAAGCACACCTAGCATTGGAGTCATAGTTCCTGGGTAAACTGTTGGGATCCGGGGGTGCCAACGTCCTTAGCTCAACTAGGTTGAGTTTCAGGAGTTGTGGCAGCAGGGTAGCATACGGCATAGGGATCGGATCGATCACCCTATTAGCTTGAGATGGCCTCTGCTGAAATGGCCTTTGCTGGTTATTGTTGGTGTTGCTGTTGTTGTAATTCCTTGGAGGATACTGAGATTGCTGGTGGTACTGAGGTTGTTGCTGATAGTTTTGCTGCGGAGGTTGATAGACTGGTTGAGGATGAGCTGGAGTAGGAATGGTGACTGCTGCCACTGATCTGTGAACATATTGGGGCCTGCCCCTGTTGGTGTGGATGGCATTGGTCTCGCCAGTTCTTCTCGGGCCCGCAAAAGGCTTTCTTGTACTACTTGACGAGCTTGCTCCGTTGTCTGAGATCTTACCCATCTTCAATAGGCTTTCAATTCTCTCCCCAGCTATGACAACATCTGCAAAGCTAGTGGAAGAGAAAGCAGCCAGCCTGTCAATGTAAGTCCCCTGAAGGGTGTTCATGAACATATCTGCCATTTCCCTTTCGGACATAGGTGGCTGAACAGCCGCAGCCAGTTGCCTCCATCTCTGGGCATATTCTCGGAAACTTTCCCTTGACGACTGTGACATTCCCATTAGGAGAGTCCTATTGGGTGCCATGTCTAAGTTATACTGATACTGCCTGATAAAGGCTTCTGCCAAATCCTTCCAGCACCTGATAGTTGCCCTTGTCAGGTGAGAGTACCATTCTCTTGAGGCTCCAGTCAGGCTGTCTTCGAAATAGAACATCCAGAGCTTCTCATCCATAGTATAGGCCTTTAGCCTCCCCAAGAATGATTGTAAATGAGTCCGGGGACATGAAGTCCCGTTGTATTTTTCAAAGCAAGGAGGCTTGAACTTATGGGGGATCCTGACCCCGTCTACCAAGCCCATATCCATGACATCGAATCCCAAAGAGTTTTGAGACTCTAAGGACCTCAACTTCTCAGCTATCTCATCCAACCTTCTATCATAGGCTTCTTCCCCAGCACCCATTACTGTAAACTGGTCCTCTTGGGGGTCTTCTTGAAGTACCCTGGCTGCAGTGGCAGTTCCTTGAACATTTGCAGGAATATTGACCTCCGGATGAAGATGGGGGCCAAATACAGGGGGGTTAACATGAGGTTGAACCCTTTCGTTGTTGCTGGTGCCGGCAGTCCCTATATGTGGATCTTCTTGATTCTTCCTTTCCACCATGGCCCTTAATCTTTCCTGGCTCTGAGCCATATTGTTCATTACTTCCATAAACTGCGTCATCTGCGTTCTCATTTCCAATCTTTCGTTTGCCATTTGATTTCTAACCTCTGCCAGGTCCTACTGTACCTGATCCATTTGAATTCCCGGAAGGTTGTTTCGGGTTGGATAACGGTGCGGACGGTTGAGGGGAAATACCCGGCGCCTAGCAATAGTTCCTGAACATCACAACAGAGTTAGCAACAATAAACAAAAACCTACAAAACAAACAAATGGTTAGCATGCGATGCAGTATGCTTATTTGTTCTCAAGGTATCCGGTTTGGCATTCAGTTTTGACCCTTCCAGACCCTTGAAGATGCTGTTGTTGTTGCTTGAAGAAAACTCAGATGAAGCAAACTAACACATATATATTACAGAAGGTGAAATAATACAACTTGTTCATTTTACAACACAAGCCCTCTAAGGGGTCAAAATACATTACAAGGAAATAAAAGTACATGGAAAGAAAGCAACAACAAACAAATGATCAAACACCAAGACCAAACTCATCCTCACGAACTTCCTTGAGAAGTGCTTCGGTCACAGGATCAGCCGGACGTTCCGTGAGATTCCTGATGAGGAGATTCCGGGTGTTAACAGCTACTGCTAGCTTCTTGTGCTGGCTTTGGTCCTTTGACCTCTTCACCCCTGCTTTGATCTTCAGCTCTGATATCTCCCTCTGGGCTGCTGCCAGGGCTTCTTGCTGTTCTTTTGCACTAGCTTCCAGTTGCTCCATCTTGTCTTGAACTCTCTTGTCTTCCAAAGTACGAGCCTCGGTGATCCTGACCCACCGAGCCTGACTCTCCTTCAGATACAAGTCTGTCCTTGCTCTCTGGAACTGGGCTTCCTTGCAAGCATTCTTCAGAATTTGTTCTCCAGCCTTAGACTTTTTGATATAATCCCCAGACTTCTCAATCTTGGTCAGATGCTCCACTCTCAACTTCTCCAATCTCTCAATCTCCCTCATACCCTCACTCCTCTCCCGGAGGGTCTTCTGCAAAGCTTGAGTTAACCTCTCATTTCTTTCCTTCAAACTCTCATACTCCTCCAAACTGATAGTGGCAGGTGGTGCTGAAGATGATTCAGGCATATCTTCTATAGTAAAGGGCATCCCAGAGAATTGGGCCCTGGCACGGGACCATTCATAATATTGTGCTGATGCCACATTGTTGCACTTTCCCAAGATGGTTACTCCCTTGGTTTGAACATTATCCCAGGCCCAAGCAGCCTGCCTAACAACAGTCAAGTTAATCTTGTTCTCACAATAAAGAGTCTCAACCAAGTCCTGTGCCTTAGGAGTGTGGACCAGTGCATAGCCCAGTTGTCGTCTAAACAGCAGAGGGTTGTAATTGATGCTACCCTTAACTCCTATCAAAGGCACATTGGGAAAATGCCCACAGCTGGTGATGATATCCCTGCCCTTGGTGCTCTGAGTGCACCATCTGATATCTGCTGAAGTCAGAGCAGTGAGTCTCTTAGCCCAGTTACTCTGCTGATGAGGATTCAAAAATGCATCTGTTCTGGGTAGATGCCTGAGAAGCCAAGTATGGAACAATGGAGCACAACACCTCACTAATCTTCCCCTCTGCTTTTCATTCCTCTGATGCACTGAATAGTAAAGATCCCCCAATAAAGTTGGCACTGGGTTCTTCAGGATGAACAGATGGATTGCATTCTTGCTAATGAATCGAGGCTCATCTGCAAACAATACAACTCCATATATGCTCAAAGCCAACAAGGCACAAACAGCTTTCCACTCTCCTAAAGAAGCTTTCAAGGTAGCTTGAGAGATCAAGAAGTCCAGGTGGAAACCAGGGATTCCAGCTTTAGAAGTCATATGCTGCTCAATCAAAACAGGTTCCAGATGCAAAGCTTTTGCTACTTCTCCATTAGCAGGAAAGACCATCTCAGGGTTGAAAGGGATTCCACCCCTGATAGGCATACCAACTAATGAAGAGTACTCTTCTAATAGAGGGCCCAACTGAAAGTCTTGGAAAGTGAAACATCTCAGTGGGGGATCATAAAACTGGATGCAAGTGTGGATCAGGCTTCTCTGTGAAGGGTCCAGATCCATAACCATGTCAAGTATATCTCCATAATGTTCCCTGAACAAAGGTATGTGATCTGGAGTGATCAGGGTCTGAATCCTCCTGATGTCTGATAACTCTGGCTGGAAGAAGTGATAGGTGATGTTGCTCTTTTTAGGAGCCATGATGCTGAAGACTGAGTAGAGACAGGTGCTGATGATAATGCTGAAGTAATGAGCCACTGATTAGCTGATGCTGGTGATAACTGAAGCAGATGCTGGTGAAGATAGGTCAGTACTGAAGATGGGGTCAAAACCAAAACCAAATGAAGATGGATACCCTGAAACAAATAAGCAAATGTCAATATGATGCAATGATTATGTATGCAAATGAAATGCAAGGGTTTGTGACTGAGCCGGATCTGATCAAATGCCTTGATATAAGTCCATGTGTGTTCAAGAATTCCAGATGGAGGTCTATAAATCCAGTAACCAAGATGGGGGACTCAAATAAAGAGTCACATGTCCAGGGTTTTAGAATCACAAGAACTGTTCCAACATGAAGTATTCTTAATCAAATCAAAGTAACAGGGTATTCTGAGGTCAAGGTACCTGCAAACCTGTAAACAACCCAACCCCCTCACAGGTGATGTTCTAGAACAAAGATCCTCAGACTTGGATCAGTTATGAGAAGTGTAAACACTTCTAACCCGGAGGTACAGTGTTTACAATAACCATAACAGTTCCTCCTCTAATTCACCTCAGTTTCTGAAGGTCAATACTAAAGGTCATCCAGACTTAGCAGGCTTCCCAGATAGCCCTAGCATTGCAGGAAATCTGCAACACAGAGTTCTCAAGAAGAAACCCATATCTGAACTGTGTTTCATATTCCCGCACCAGACCGAAATGGAATGGGAAAGAATATGATTCACTCTAGCCTAGGTGTCACTCAGGTCCCAGGTATAGGACCTTAACTCTCAATGGAACACCCACCCACCAAAGCAAAACCAGATCCAGCCAGACAGCATGACAGTATGATATATGAAAAGCAATAAAGAAAGCAGTAAACAACTGTACATAAAGCAAAAATAAATACAAAAATACAAACACAAATAAGCACATAACACCCCAGTAAACACAAATCAATCAAGCGCTAGGAGGAACCCACAAAAAGAACCAGAAGCCCTGGTTGCAATAAAGCTCCCCAGCAGAGTCGCCAAGCTGTCGCTCCCGATAAATGGGGAATGGCCCAAATAAAGGTACATACGCGAACGGTCGGCAAAAAGAACAATGAGAACACACAGCAGTGAACTCACTGGAAAAGAAAAGAGTCGCCAGCTAGGCATTTTTATCCCGGAAGAAAGGCAATGCTGCATAGACCTAGAAAGATATGGATAAGACGGTTGCGAACCAGAGAGACTGAGAAAGGGGGTTGGTTACAACCTGGGAAGGTATTAGCACCCAGATTGTCCGTCGTACTCGACGGGATCCACACTTAAAAGATTTGTGTTTTAAAGGGGTAGTGTCAGTGCAATCTGTGTGTAAAAGAGCTGGAAAAGGATGTACAGGTGTCAGTGTATAGTGTATAAGTGATGTGAAGTATGAAAGTGTCAGTGTAAGGAAGGAATGAAATGCTCATGATAATGAGGCTCAAAGAATAATGCTGGAAGGAGGGGGAATACAGAGACTTTTGTTCGATAACTGTTAAGTTATGCCTACGTATCCTTTCGTGCAATGAGGAAGTCAGAACACCGTAGTTCGACCCAAAGAGACTGAAAAATGAATTGACTGTGAACTGCTTGCTTGTCTATGCTCAAGTGTATGACCTGTCTGGCTCAGGTGCTAACTGTCTTGCATTAGACGGAAGAAGCAAGTTCTCGTTTATGAGTGAATGAGATGAGAGAAGAATCCCGAAGGATACGATTATTGTTTGTTTTTGTATTTTCAGTCTTTTATTGCTTTTGAAGGTTTGTCATAAGTTAATGAGCTTAAGCCTAAACCAATGGATTTAGTAAACTCATCACATCTTCCCTCTGATTAGGGGTAATGAGAATACCTTAAGTGTGAAATCAGATTCTCACACTCAATCACCTTTGATGTAGGATTAAGATCATTAACCTACTTGTGATTATTTAGATGTTTTTGGTGTTTTTGTTTAGTGTTGAGTAAGGAGATTAAGCCATAATCAGGGATTAAACAGACTCATTACACCATCCTAATAGAAGGATAATAGATGAGAATGTTTAAGCTGAGGAAAACTCCTCAACTTAATCCATGATTAGGGATTAAACTCATGACAAAACAAAGCCTTTATTGAGTGGATTTTAGTTAATGATATGATGATGAAGTGGATTTTAGGGTTTGTAAGACAACTTGAGGGGGACTTGTCCATTAACACTAGGGTTAGTCCTTCTTAACCATTTAAGGAAGAATTAGAACCCTAATGCAAGGCCCAAGTTACAAGTGTGATGTCTTGATGATTATTAGGTGAATTGATTAAAGGAGTTAAACACATTAAGGGTTTAACACTTAGGATTAAAGTTATACTCTCCATCCTAAGAGAAGGATGCAGGCATAAGCTTAATCACAAAGCCTTAAAGCCTTTAGGGTTTAGTCCCTGATTATGAGATGAGAAGAGATGACTCAAAAGAGACACAAAGGTAAAGACTAAAAGGGGAGACTAATCAAAACCCTAATCATTGTCATGCTTGGTTGTTCCTAAGGTTTGTGAGGTTTGCAAGAACAATCTTCAATGGAACCACCAGGAAGCAGATGAAAGGATCAAGAGAAGCAAAATGACTTGCTTCATTCAAGAAGTCAAGTCACTTGAAGAAAGAAAGTGGGAAAAGGAAGAATGAGCAAGCTCAATCTCAAACACATACAAAAATGCAGCAAGGATGCATGAGAAGAGATGAAGAGAAGAGTTATGAGAAGTGAAGGCAAATTCACCTCTCAAAGTTACTTACCACCTGAAAGGTTAGAAAAGAAATGCAATGCAATGAAAAATGGGATGAGATGACATGATGCAAACCAAAACCAGAAGCACATATGTGATGTTAATGATGTTATGAGATGCTACAAACATGAGGCAGCACATGGAAATGATCATACAAGTTTATGGATGCAAATGGTGCAGGTTAAGAAGCATGAACATACATGAAAAGTTATGAAGTGCGCAATGCAAACAACATGGCAAACACATGATGCAATGATCAAACATGCTTTCTATATGTCTTATGATGTCAAATGAATCAAATGGGTGCTTGAAATATCATGGCAAGTCATGTTATGCAAGAGAATGCAAGATGGATGCAAATGGAAGCCCAAATTAGGGTTCATGAACCAAACATCAAACAAAAACCCAAAACAGAAGCAAACCCTAGGATAAAAAATGGAAAATACCACTCAAAGAAACCCTAACCCTATACTAAACCAAGGTCCAAAGGGGAGGTCTCAACTCTTAACCAATCTCAAGCTATGAATTTTACAAGTTATTAGGGTTTCTAGGGTTCCTAAACAAAAGAAATACCAAAAAAATTGAAAATGAGGAATCAAATCATGGCCATTTAATCCTAGAAACTACATGCTAAACACAATGCAATGCAAGAAGAATCAATGTCCAACTCTTCATAGATAGGCAGAAATGATTTTTTGAACTTATGATCAAAATAATGCACAAAAATGATTTTAATTCAATGGAAAATTCTCAAAATGCATCAAGATCCAAAAAGAAATTTGGTTTGAAGGTTGGACAATGTTTCTAAATGTCTTAGAACAATTCATGAATTTTTTGGTGATTTTTAGATACTTAAAAGTATTTTTAATAAATTAATTTCCATTAATCAATTAAAAATAATCTTTTAAATATTTAAAAATACTTTTTTAATGATAAAAATAAAAATAAAAATATTTTTGTGTCATAAAAATTAATGAAACTTATGAGAAAAAGTTTCATAATTTTTACACATTTTTTACTATTTTAAAATAAATATGCAAGTTAAATGAAAAAGAAATGAAAATAAATTAAAATAAAAGGAAAGTAAACAGAATGGAGGGATGAGATGAATCCTGGGTTTAAATTGGTTGACCAGCGCGCATCTGGACGGCTGGGGTTGCATCTGAGCCAATTAACCTAATTATGAATTAATTAATCTAATTAATTGAATTATGGCTAATCAAAGTGATCTGGGCCCTTCACCTGCGCGCGAAGTCAACAGGTCAACCCCATCCAACGCCCAATATTCAAATGGGAGTTAATGACTGGATTAGGGCATAATGACATTCAGGCTGCCGGAGAAGACTTCCGGTCGTCTTCTCCGGCCAGCATCCCCCCTGAGAATCCCCAAAACTCTAAAAACCTAACTAAAACGAAATCTAAAAACTGGGAAATGATCCCCACTCACTCACGAACCAAAACCCCTAATCAAAACAAGTTTATATTTCCTAACAAGGCTGAATCGAAGCAAACAAAAATTAGGTCAACTGAGTTTCAGAGATCAATTAAACTCTCATTTCATCACCATTTCAAAAACTAAAAGCATATTCATGATCAGGAAGACATGTAGAACAAGTTTAGAACTTAAAAATCCATTTCTGGAAAAAAAGTTCTTCAGCTACCTGAGATTCGAAGCTTTCACTCCAGCTACTTTCTGACTTCCTCTCTTGGTGAAATCTACTCCTTATGACCTCTTGATGATGCTTGAGTGCTCAGGAGAAATTTATATTGGCTGGATGAAGAGTTTGAGTAACTTCTGCTCAAACTCAGTTGAACATGGCAATGATGATTCTGGCTATTTCTGGCAAGGGTGAAAGGTTGTTTGTGGTCCAGATGATGAGTAGAGAAGGTTTATGGAGTTTGTTTGGATGTTTGTGAGCTGTGGAGAGAGTTTCGAATGAAACTGCAAGTTGGAGTGAAAATGGTGAAGTGGTGTTATGGCTTGTTTCGGACTTGGTTCTTGGTTGCTTTTGACTCAATGAGACATGGTGAGATGATTGGTGAAAATGGCTTGGATGTTTGAAGTCTGGGCAGAGAGATTCGAAGAAGTTTGCAAAAGGGAGTGTTCTTGTGTATGTGATGCTTCAGAGTGTTTCAGCCTTGGTTCCTCTTATGTTTGGCTTGCCAAAGGATATAATAAACAATTCCAAGTGGCCAGAGGATGTGACATGGCCTGTGGTGATTGGGATGTTTGCTTTTGCCAAAAGTCAATTTTTGTGTAAGGAAAGCATGGCTTGGTTCTAGGCTTAGTACAAGGCATGGGGCTGGTGCAGCATGATGTGTGTGTGATGCTAGGCAGGTTCAGCAGTCAAGGCAATTAGTTGTTGAAGTGTGATGAGTGTTCTTGCAAGTTGGCACCTTTTGGCATTTCATGGAAAAAGCCTTGTTACACAAACTACAAACATGTGATCTTTGGTCCAATTCTGATTTTTAGGTCACATAGAAAGTTTGTGTAATGGTTTGAAGTGAATTAGAAGTTACAAATGGCATTGGTTCATGGTTTTGCAAAATTCTCATTTGGTGCACATCTTGAAAATCAATGATTTTTGCCAACTTTGTCACAACATAACTTTTGATCCAAGAAGAGTTTGATCATGTTCTTGTACTTTTTGAAAAGGGAAAGATGTATTCTACAACTTTCATGACCAAAGTTTTTCCATTTGAAGCATTTTTGGATCAAGAATTAAGGCTTGAAAAATGACCTAAAATGAAGCATTCTTGAAAAGTCAACTATGCCCAAAAAGTCAACACTTGCAAAAACTCCAAATTCTTGATTTTTGTGGACTTCAACCTTCTTCCATGATCAAATAAAGATCATATACACTCAAAATGATGAAGATCACCCATTGGTTGGGTCATTGGGGGCCTCAGATGCCCTGATTTTACACTGACTTGCTTGAAAAGTCAACTCTTGATCAGATGACTTCCCCATGGAATTTCTTCATGAAAATTGATATGCATACTCCCTATACCATGTAGAGACCAATGGAAACAAGAATGACCAAAGAATTTGGAGTTATGGCCTCTGAAACCAAAACCCTAATTTTAGGTCAACTGTGCAGTCTAGCCTGGCTCTGCTTCCATGCAAACCTCAGTTCTTGTGATTATTTTGAAATCTTGACTTTTGAGAGGATGGAATATGATACTTGAACACTTATGGATCCCTTTAAAGTGATGGATGGCCTTTGGAGTGGCTCAAGAGGCTCTTGGATAGCTCAGATCACAAACCCTAGGTGCAGATGACTTAGAAACTATGCAGTGAATCAAAAATGAGATATGAGATGATATGATTGTGTTTATGCCTATGAGATGATCACAAGCCATGGCAAATTTGGGGTGTTTACAGCTGCTGGGATTTATTGTAAGCGAGAAAGGGATTGAAGTTGACCCTGATAAAGTCAAAGCTATTCAGGAGATGCCTGCACCGAAAACTGAGAAAGAAGTTAGGGGGTTCTTAGGTAGATTGAACTACATTTCAAGGTTCATATCTCACCTTACGACAACCTGTGAGCCTCTGTTCAAATTACTGAGAAAGGAACAAACGGTCAGGTGGAATGAAGACTGCCAGAAGGCTTTTGACAAGATCAAGGAGTACTTGCAAGAACCACCAATCCTTATGCCTCCAGTTGAAGGAAGACCTCTGATAATGTACTTAACAGTATTAGAAGAGTCAATGGGGTGTGTGCTGGGCCAGCATGACGAGTCTGGTCGAAAAGAGTATGCAATTTACTACCTGAGCAAAAAGTTTACCGACTGTGAACAACGTTATTCACTGCTCGAGAAAACTTGCTGTGCTTTAGCGTGGGCTGCTCGCCGACTGAGACAGTATATGTTGACCCACACTACTCTATTGATTTCAAAGATGGACCCAGTCAAGTACATATTTGAGAAGCCAGCTCTTACCGGACGGGTTGCAAGATGGCAAATGATCCTCACAGAATATGACATCCAATACACATCTCAGAAAGCCATCAAGGGCAGTGTATTGTCTGAATATCTTGCTGAGCAACCTATTGATGATTACCAGCCTATGAGGTTTGACTTCCCTGATGAAGACATCATGTTCATAAAAGCGAAAGATCATGAAGAGCCTATTCACACTGAAGGGCCTGACCCGAAAGAAGAATGGACTATGATGTTTGATGGGGCTGTTAATATGAACGGTCGTGGTGTTGGTGCAGTACTCATTACACCTAAAGGAGTTCACATGCCTTTCTCGGCAAAACTCACTTTTAACTGCACTAACAACGAAGCTGAATACGAAGCTTGCATTATGGGTCTTGAGGAAGCCATTGACCTCAGGATCAAGACTTTAACTGTATTCGGAGATTCAGCTCTGGTAATCAATCAAACCAATGGCAAGTGGTACACCCACCAGGATCATCTGATACCTTACAGGGATTATACAAGGAGGTTATTGACTTTCTTTACAACAGTCAAACTCGAGTATATCCCTCGAGACGAGAATCAGTTTGCAGATGCTCTGGCTACCATTTCGTCCATGATCAAAGTTCAAACCGCCAACTTTGTACCTCAAATCTCAGTGTCCAGACTTGACAGGCCAGCATATGTGTTCGCCGCAGATGCTGTCAAGGACGATAAGCCTTGGTTCCATGACATTAAGTGCTTCTTGGAGGATCAAACATACCCACCTGGGGCATCTTCCAATGATAAGAAGACTTTGAGAAGGCTTGCAGGTAGTTTCTTTCTGAACACTGATGGTTCCCTATACAAGAGAAACTTTGATATGGTACTCCTCAGATGCGTTGATAAGACAGAAGCGGACTTGTTAATGCATGAAGTGCACGAAGGATCCTTTGGTACCCATGCAGGAGGGCATGCCATGGCTAAGAAGTTGCTCAGATCAGGATATTATTGGATCACAATGGATGAAGACTGTTGTGCCTACGCCATAAAATGCCATAAATGCCAGATTTATGCGGATAAGGTGCATGTGCCTCCCAATCCTTTGAATGTGATGTCTTCACCCTGGCCCTTCGCTATGTGGGGCATTGACATGATTGGCAAGATTGAACCAACTGCTTCAAACGGCCACAGATTCATCTTGGTTGCTATTGACTATTTTACCAAGTGGGTTGAAGCAGCTTCCTATGCCAATGTTACAAGACAAGTGGTAGCCAGATTTATGAAGAGAGAGATCATCTGTCGATATGGAGTTCCCGAGCGAATCATTACTGATAATGGTTCCAACTTGAATAACAAAATGATGGCAGAGCTGTGCCGGGACTTTAAGATCCAACATCACAATTCTTCTCCTTACAGGCCAAAGATGAATGGCGCTGTTGAGGCAACAAATAAAAATATCAAGAAGATTGTGCAGAAGATGGTAGTCACTTACAAAGACTGGCATGAAATGCTACCATTTGCCTTGCATGGGTACCGCACGTCAATCAGGACATCCACTGGGGCAACACCGTATCAGCTTGTATATGGTATGGAAGCAGTCCTACCTGTCGAAGTTGAATTACCCTCCCTACGGGTACTAATGGATGTTAAGCTGAACGAAGCCGAATGGGTCAGGTCCCGATACGAGCAACTGAGTCTGATTGAAGAGAAAAGATTGGTTGCAGTCTGTCATGGGCAGTTGTATCAGAAAAGAATGAAGAGAGCCTTCGATCAGAAAGTCAGGCACCGAGAGTACCAAGTAGGAGATCTTGTGTTGAAGAGAATCCTCCCTCCTCATACAGACCACAGGGGCAAGTGGACTCCAAACTATGAAGGACCATTTGTGGTAAAGAAAGTTTTTTCTGGTGGAGCACTGATGCTTAGCACTATGGATGGTGAAGACTTCCCGTCCCCTGTGAATTCAGATGCAGTTAAAAAATACTTCGCATAAAAAAGGACCCGCTGGACACAAAAACAGAATGTAAGTCCAGGCAAAAATAGGGCATCCCGACGAGTCAAAAACAGAATAAAAGACTCGGGCAAAAATAAGGGAAAACAAGCAAAAAAATGAGCACCCGCTGAGTTGAAAAGCTGCATTGGACAATTCAGGCAAAAAATGGGTATCCCGATGGATTGAAAACCCGAAAGGGCGATCCATGCAAAATAAGGGAATAAGCGAACAACTGCATTCTGAATTCGTCTGTATCACCTACAACTCGGTAAGCTTCGAAAGGGTCAAGCTTCAATCAGAATCAGCCTCCTTCAGAAAGCAAGACGAGAAGAACGTCAAAATTCATACGAGTCATAGCAAAAGAGGAAGCTCCTTGAAAGCGCCGTCAACGTCGCCAGCATTTTGTTTCTCAATTTGTAACAGTCTCCTCATTTTAGGAGATTTGTTTCTTTGACTGTATCTCGCCGATTCAGGGCACATAAATTAATAAAATCAGATTTTTCAGTCATGTTTCGTCTTGTACATTTTTATTTGCAAAGAATGTCTGATGTCTCTAAAAAACTGATTGCATAAGTACAGATGCTTTCCTTCAAAAATAAAACAAGTGCTTGCAGGGAATATACTTACTCTCAAAAGTGTCTAACTCCTATGACGGAATCCAGTAAAGGATACCTCGGGATCACTTGTGCGTTTCTCTATCTTTGCAGGATTGTAGGTATCTAAAACGCAACTCGGGGCATGAAAGCTTCGCCCCAGCAGGCTGGCAAAGCAACACTCATTCTTAGCACCTGGAGTGCTTTCTCCCCAGCTGAGTTGCCACCGATAACTTCCCCCAGCTAAGTTGCCACTTGTCACTCCTCCCAGCCGAGGTGCCAATCATTCTTCCTCAGCAGAATACAAAAGTCATGGAACCATCTCCTCACAGAGTTTCAGCCTCTATTCAGAAGAGTAACGTATAAAGGAGTCACAACAGAGTACAGAAAGCTTCTACAAACCCCAGCTGGGTCCCTTATTACAAGGATATGTCAATCAGTGACCTATATCCCCAAGTAGATACATCTCATCAGATCCACCAATGATCTCATCCCCAGCTGGGATGTCCATTTCAAGCAGATCGGCCAGAGATCTTCGCGGCAACGGGATCCGAATCCCAGTTTGGTATCTTTGCATAATCATGGCATTTGCATCATATTCACCCACAAAGCGTAGCATTCCGTCTAAAAACGGAGCATTACGGCAAAAATCAAACATATAGCATAATCATAAGCCATGTCCGAATCAAACACTTGTGAATAATTCATCAAAACTTCTCCCCAGAGTCCCCAGCAAATACAGTTGCCTTGCACAAACACCAGTATATACTCCTTTTGACACCCGTCCGTGTCACCATTCCCCAGTAAAGTCGCCTGAACACTCTTTACAAACAAGACCGCCCGCCTTACAGACACCCTTTTGACACCCGCCCGTGTCATATCCCCAGCAGAAAGCCAAAGACGTCCTCTTTAAACTCACATATACTTATATATATACATTTCCTTGACATCCGTCCATGTCATTTTCCCAACACAGTAATGTAAACACTTTATACATCAGATACTTGTTTATATTATACTCCTTTTGACACTCGTCCGTGTCACTCTCCCCAACAGTTGAATGCTCAACTATACACCACTCATACTTATACAGATACTCGTCCGTATCTTGTATACACCATTTATATCCCCGCAGATTCAGCACTAGTTCATGTTCTCTGTTAACCAGTTGGTACTCGTCCGTACCATCATCTCAGAACATGTGTCAAGCGTTTGTTTCTACTTGATACTCGTCCGTATCATAGTCTTAAGGATGCTCGTCCGCATCTTTAATCCATACACCGTGTCAAACACTCTTGTCTTCTTGAATATAGACACTCGTCCGTGTCTACTATTCCCCAGAAGAGTCCACTCAGATTCAACACTCGTCCGTGTTCTTTGTTAACCAGTTGATACTCGTTCGTATCATCATCTCTGAACACGTGTCAGTATTTGTTTCTACTCGATACTCGTCCGTATCGTAGCCTTAGGGATGCTCGTCCGCATCTTTAATCTATACACAAATATCTAAACACTTATACCTTTTGTTCCTTGGATGTAAACATTCGTCCGTGTTTACTACTCCCTAGGAGATCGCCAACAAAGCAAATTTTCTTTTTTTTATCTGACACTCGTCCTGTGTCATGATAAACCCTGTGAGCAGCCGTACCCTGCTAGGTGGTCGTCCTCCACCTCTTGATGGTCGTCCTCCATCATGCTCATCCGATGGCCGTCCCCATCGTTGATATTTAGCAGCCGTCCCCTGCTAGGTGGTCGTCCTCCACCTTTTGATGATCGTCCTTCATCATTTTATCCAATGGCCGTCCCCATTGTTGATATTTGGTTATCTGACATTCGTCCTATGTCATGATAAACCTCGAGAGCAGCCGTCCGCTGCTAGGTGGTCGTCCTCCACCTCTTGATGGTCGTCCTCCATCATGCTCGTCCGATGGCCGTCCCCATCGTTGACCTTTTATCCGGCATTCGTCCTATGTCGCGATATTTTCGGCAGCCATACCCTGCCAGGTGGTCGTCCTCCACCTTAGATGACCGTCCCTCATCTTATCCCCAACAGAGCATCCGTCCCCTGCTAGGTGATCGTCCTTCACCTTTGATGACCGTACCTCATCATCTGTTTATTTCATTTATTCTTTAACCCGATGGCCGTCCCCGTCGTGGTCCCTTTTTCTTTTTCCTGATGATCGTCCTTCATCAGTTTAGCCCGATGGCCGTCCCCATCGTTGGATGCTTTACCTTTGTGAACTTGATGGCCGTCCCCGTCATGTTTCATTAATCCCCAGAGAATATTATAACTTTACTTGATGGCCGTCCCCATCATAATACCTTTTATCCCCAGCATGTCGGCCGTCCCCGTCATCGCTTTATTCCCCGCACTTTTCCCAGCATGTCGGTCGTCCCCGTCATTGCCCTTTACCCAGTAGTCGTCCTCTGCTCGACGGTCGTCCTTCGCCGCCCATACTTTACAATATACTTTATTTTCTTTTACAATCTATATCCCTTTTCTTCTTCATTCTGTGAGTGCAAATTTTGGACTGTCTTTGGTATTCAACCACAAGTTATCTTGTTTGCCTGTTAAGCCGTTGCTTACATCCTGCACAGCTAACTCATGTTTGAATAGGGGCAGCTGTAAACACCCCAAATTTTCCCTCACCCAATCACACCATGGCTTGTTATCATTTCATATGCATAAACACAATCATACCATCTCATATAACATTTTTGATTCACTGCATTGGTTCAAAGTCATCTGCATCTAGGGTTTGTGATCTGAGCAATCCAAGAGCTTCTTGAGCCACTCTAAAGGTCATCAATCACTTCAAAGGGATCCATATGTGTTCAAGCATCATATTATATCCTCTCAAAGTCAAGAATGCCAAAGAATCACAAGAACTGGGATTGGTATAGAAGCAGAGCCAGGCTTGACTGCACAGATGACCTGAAATTAGGGTTTTGGTTTCAGAGGCCATAACTTCAAATTTTTTGGTAATCTTGTTTCTATTGGTCTCTATATGGTATAGGGAGTATGCATATCAATTTTCATGAAGAAATTTCATGGGGAAGTCACCTGATCAAGAGTTGACTTTTCAGACAAGTCAGTGTAAAATCAGGGCATCTGAGGCCCCCAATGACCCAATCAAGGGGTGATCTTCATCATTTTGAGTGTATATGATCTTTATTTGATCATGGAAGAAGTTTTAAGTTCACAAAATTCAAGAATTTGAAGTTTTTGCAAAGTTGACTTTTTTGGGCAAGTTTGACTTTTAATGAAATGTCATTTTATGTAACTTTTTCAACCCTTACTTTTTGATCCAAAAATGCTTCAAATGGAAAAACTTTGGTCATGAAAGTTGTAGATTAGATCTTTCCCTTTTCAAAAAGTACAAGAACATGACCTAATTCATTTTGGATCAAAAGTTATGGTGCATCAAAGTTGGCTAAAATCACTAAATTTCAAGTTATGCACCAAATGAGAAATTTGCAAAATCTTGTACCAAAGGCATTTGTGACTTCTAATTGATGCCTAATCCTTATACCAACATAACACAAGTCTTAAAGTTCATATTGAACCAAAGGAATCACATGTTTTCATGGTTTGTGAGGCAAGATTTTTCCATGAGAACTAAAAGGAACCAAGTTGCAAAAACCATCATAACACTTCATCCACTTGCTGCCTTGGATGCTGAACCACCCTAGCCCTCTCCCCTCACCATGCTGCGCAAGACAAGCCCTTTGTACCAAGCTAGCAAAGTAGCCCATGCCCTCCTTACACAAAGTTGACATTTTGGCAAAAGCAACCATACCTATCACAAAAGGACATGTCATGTCATCTGACCAATGGGATTAGTTTATACAAACAAAATGCAAGCAAAACATCACAACACACAAGCCTGAAACCAGCAAGAACTCATCTCTCTTATTTTTCACCTTTGAAGCAAAAGCATTCAAAAACTCTCCATACAAGCCACAAACACTCAAACAAACTTCACAGACCTTCTCAAATCATCATCCTGATCACAAAGCACCCCTCACCCTTGCCTTAAACTGCCTGAATCCAAAACACGATTCTCACCTGAGCTTGAGCAGAACCTGTTCAAACTCTCAAACCAGCCAACATAAACTCTTGCTAAGCATCCAGACATCATCAAAGGACCAAAGGGAGTGGTTTGCATCAAGGGAAGAGGTCAGAAAGCTGCAAAGTTGAAAGCTTCAAAACTCAGGTAGCTCAAGAACTTTTTTTCCAGAAATGTTTTTTCAAGTTCCTAAGTTGTTCTTTGTAGTTCACTGATCACTCTGATGTCTTTAGTTTCGAAAATGGTGAAGAAATGAGAGTTTAATTCGTTTCTGAAACTTTTTGCCCTAGAACTAGATTGATTCGATTCAGCCAGTTTAGGAATGATAAATGTGTTTTGAATGGGGGTTCTGATTCGTTTCTAGATGGGGATCATTTCTGTTTAATTAGATTTCGTTTTAGATGCGTTTAGAGGGAGTTTGAAGTTTGGAGTGGTCGGAGAAGATGACCGGAACACTGTTCCGGTCACCTGAGGGTCATTAACGGCTGGATTAGGGCTAATTAATTAGGGTTAGTGAGTTTGAATGCTGGCCGTCCAGATGCGCGCCAGGTCAATTCGCGCGTATGGGAGTTTGAATCTGGGCCTTCAGATTGGATTACTTTTCTTTTTCAGTTTAAAAATTCATTTTATTTTCATATTAATTCATTTGTTTTCAATAATTTATTAAAAATAGCAAAAACACTTTAAAAATTCTAAAAATTTTTACACAAGTTGTTATTTAATTTCAAAACACAAAAATATTTTTATTTTTATTTTTAGCATTAAAAAAGTATTTTTAAATATTTAAAAGTTTCTTTTTAATTAATTAATGGGAATTAATTGATTAAAAATACTTTTAGGTATTTAAAAATCACCAAAAAATTCATGAAGCATTTAAAAACATTTAGAAACATTGTCCAACCCTCAAACCAAATTTATTTTTTGATCTTGATGCATTTTGAGAATTTTTCATGGAATTAAAACCATTTTGATGCATTATTTTGATCCAAACTTCCAAAAATCATTTTTGCCTAACCCTAAAGAGTTGGACCTTGATTCTTTTTGCATTGCATTGTGTTTAACATGTAGTTTGTGAGATTAAATGGCCATGATTTGATCTTTCATTTTCCATTTGTTTGGTAATGTTCTTGTTAAGAAACCCTAAAACCCTAGAAAGCTTAGGAAATTCATAACTTGAATTTGGTTAAGAGTTGAAACTTCTCCTTTGGGCAGTGAGTTAGTATAGGATTAGGGATCCTTTGAATGCATTTTCAATTTTTTATCTTGATGTTTGCTTCTGATTTTGGTTTGTGTTTGATGCTTTGATCATAAACCCTAATTTGGACTTCCATATGCATCCATCTTGCATTTGCATTCATACCTTGACTTGCCATAGCATTTTGTGCATCCATTTGATTCATGTAACATCTTAAGACATATTGAAAGCATGTTTGATCATTGCACCTTGCATTTTCCATGTTATATGCCATTTGCACTTCATAACTTTTCATGTATGTTCATGTGTCTCAACTTGCTTCATTTGCATTCATAAGCTTGTATGATCATCCCCATGTGTTGTTTCATGTTTGTAGCATCTCATAGCATCATTAGCATCATGTATGTGCTTCTGGTTTTGTTTCTCATCATGCCATTTCATTCCATTTGGCATTGCATTGCATTCCTTTTCTAACTTTTCAGGTGGTAAGTAACTTTGAGAAGTGGATTTGCCTTCACTTCTCATACTTTCTTCTCATCTCTCTCTTGCATCCATGCTGCATTTTATGTGTGTTTGAGTTTGAGCTTGCTCATTCTTTTTCTCCTTACTTTCTTTCTTCAAGTGACTTGACTTCTTGAATGAAGCAAGTTACTCTGCTTCTCTTGGCTCCTTTCATCTGCTTCCTGGTGGTTCCTTTGAAGATTGCTCCTGTAAACCTCACAAACCTTAGGAACAACCAAGCAGGACAATGATTAGGGTTTTGATTAGTTTCCCCTCTTAGTTTTACCTTTGTGTCTCTCTTGAGTCTTCTTTTCTCACCTCATAATCAGGGGCTAAACCCTAAAGGCTTTAAGGCTTTGTGATTAAGCTTATGCCTGCATCCTTCTATTAGGATGGAGTGTATAACTTTAATCCTAAGTGTTAAACCCTTAATGTGTTTAAGTCTCTTAATCAATTCACTTAATAATCATCAAAGACATCACACTTGTAACTTGGGCCTTGCATTAGGGTTCTAATTCTTCCTTAATTGGTTAAGAAGGACTAACCCTAGTGTTAATGGACAAGTCCCCCTCAAGTTGTCTTACAAACCCTAAAAATCACTTCATCATCATACCATTAAATAAAATCCACTTAATAAAGGTTTTGTTTTATCATGAGTTTAATCCCTAATCATGGATTAAGTTGAGGAGCTTTCCTCAGCTTAAACATTCTCATCTATTATCCTTCTATTAGGATGGTGTAATGAGTCTGTTTAATCCCTGATTATGGCTTAATCTCATTACTTAACACTAAACAAAAACAACAAAAACATCTAAATAATCACAAGTAGGTTAATGATCTTAATCCTACACCAAAGGTGATTAAGTGTGAGAATCTGACTTCACACTTAAGGTATTCTCATTACCCCTAATCAGAGGGAAGATGTGATGAGTCTACTAATCCATTGGTTTAGGCTTAAGCTCATTAACTTATGACAAATTCTCAAAATCAATAAAAGACTGAAAACATAAAAACAAATAATAATCGTCTCCTTCGGGATTCTTTTCTCATCTCATTCACTCATAAACGAGAACTTGCTTTTTTCGTCTAATGCAAGACAGTTTGCACCTGAGCCAGACAGGTCATACACTTGAGCATAGGCAAGCAAGCAGTTCACAAGTCAATTCATCTTTCAGTCTCTTTGGGTCGAACTACAGTGTTCTGACTTCCTCATTGCACGAGAGGATACGTAGGCATAACTTAACAGTTATCGAACAAAAGTCTCTGTACATTCCCCCTCTTTCCAGCTTCATTCTTTAGCCTCATGATCTTGAGCATCTCACTCTTGTTCTTACACTGACACTATATATATTACACTTCACACTTCTTTTACACTGACACCTGTACACCATTTCCAGCTTTCTTTTTATACACAGATTGCACTGACACTACCCCTTTAAAACACAAATCTTTTAAGCGTGGATCCCGTCGAGTACGGCGGACAATCTGGGTGCTAATACCTTCCCAGGTTGTAACCAACCCCCTTTCTCAGTCTCTCTGGTTCGCAACCGCCTTATCCATCTTTTTCTAGGTCTATGCAGCATTGCCTTTCCTCCGGGATAAAAATGCCTAGCTGGCGACTCTTTTCTTTTCCAGTGAGTTCACGGCTGTGTGTTCTCATTGTCCCTTTCGCCGACCGTTCGCGTCTGTACCTTTATTTGGGCCAGTCCCATTTTATCGGGAGCGACACTCAGTTGTGTCTCAACTCATATGGGAGTTTGACCTAATTATGGTCAAACTATCAAAAGATTACTGCAACTGCAAGATTATTTGGGTCACTGGTCTAGCTCTTAGATAATGCATATTCAAAGCAAGGGTACAGAAAAGGTGGAATTGACAAGACCTTGTTTGTTAAAGATGAAGAAGGAAATGTCATGATTGCTCAAATATATGTAGATGACATTGTTTTTGGTGGGATGTTAGACAGAATGGTTAAACATTTTGTCAATCAGATGGAATCTAAATTTGAAATGAGCCTAGTAGGAGAATTAACTTACTTTCTTGGACTGCAAATAAAGAAAATGGAGGACTCCATGTTCATTTCACAAAGCAAGTATGCTAAGAACATAGTCAAGAAATTTGGGATGGACAATGCTACTCATAAGAGAACTCCTGCCCCCACACATTTAAAGTTAACTAAAGATGACAAGGGTGAGAATGTAGACCAAAGCCTATACAGAAGTATGATTGGAAGCTTATTGTATTTAACTGCTAGCAGACCAGACATAGCATTTGCAGTAGGTGTATGTGCAAGATATCAAGCTGATCCAAAAGTTAGTCATCTAAACCAAGTCAAGAGAATTCTGAAATATGTTAATGGTACTTGTGACTATGGCATAATGTACTTTCATGGATGCAAACCAATTCTCACTGGCTTCTGTGATGTTGACTGGGCTGGAAGTGCTGATGACAGAAAAAGCACTTCAGGAGGATGCTTCTTTCTAGGAAACAATTTGATTTCTTGGTTCAGTAAGAAACAAAATTGTGTATCCTTATCTACTGCTGAAGCTGAATATATTGCAGCTGGAAGCAGTTGTTCACAGTTGGTTTGGATGAAGCAAATGCTCACTGAGTACAATGTCCCACAAGATGTCATGACATTGTACTGTGACAACTTAAGTGCTATTAACATATCAAAGAATCCTATCCAACATAGCAGGACCAAGCATATTGATATCAGACATCATTTCATCAGAGATCTTGTAGAAGAAAAAGTGATCTCATTGGAACATGTAGCTACAAATCTGCAATTGGCTGATATATTTACTAAAGCCTTGGATGCTACCCAATTTGAAAACCTAAGGGGTAAATTGGGAATCTGTTTATGTGAAATTTAGCAGTTATGGAGATGTGCCAACATGTCATATGACATCGTGTGGCATGATCACCAGATGGCAACACCAGTCTGGTCAAGCACCTTGTGTATTCCACTCCTAGAAATTCTCCAAGTAACGGCTCTTATAAGAATATCAGCTCACTTTCAGCTATTCATCTTCTCATCATTCTCTCACAACAACTTGCTTGCTATAGCTAACTTTCAGAGATCATCAAACTCAACCAATCTCAATCTCTTTATTCACCACATTCTAAAAATGGCTCAACACCAAAACCCTAACATCTCTGAAGAAATCCTCAACAAGGAAGATATGGTGCATGCAACCCCCATTTCTGTGGTAACCATGGATTCAACTCCAATGGACGAAATCAGAGGAAGTGTTCCTCTTGCTCAAAAGCCAAGAACCCCTACTGTCAGAAGGGCAAAGGAACCTGTTTTTAGCAAAGCCAAAGGGAAACCTTCATCATCAAACAACACTCCAAAAGCTTCTGAATATGTGGATGATTCCATAAAGGAGCTGGTAAATAGGATCCTATCTGAACAAAGAGTGGTAAGTGGCATATCTATTCCTCTGAACACCATGCCAGCTCCACAAGAAGATCAACAAACTCAGGCTGAAAAGGACACTCCTGCTCAACAGGATGTCCCAATAGATGTTGAAACATCTGAAGACCAGCAAAAGGTCTCATCTGATACTGCTGATGATACATCTGAGGACCAGCAAAAGGCCTCCACTGATAGTGATGAAGAAACATCTGAGGACCAGCACAAGGCCTCCACTGAAGATCAAACCTCTGTTGATCCACCTGCTGAAGAGGAGACTGCTCAACCTCCTCCTGTTGTGAACATAGAGCATGATTCTGATACAGAAATCATTGCTTCTGTCAACCCTAGCATAGCCAAAAGGCTTAGAACTAGGAAGGAAAAGAAGAATGCAGGACATGCAACTCCTGAGAAAAAGCAAGCTACACCAAGGAAGGACAAAGCTAAAGTTGTCTTTGGTCCTACAAAACAATGGAGCAAGGTGCAAACACAAAAGAGGAAAGCTGTCACTCCTCCAGATTCAGATGTTGAAGAGGATGTCACAACATCTCCACCAAAGAAGAAACCAACACCCTCAAGGTCATCAACTGCTGTTCCAGAAGCTCCTCTGGACAACATCTCCTTCCATCATGTTTCAAGTGTGAATAGATGGAAGTTTGTTTATCAAAGAAGGGTAGCACTTGAAAGAGAGCTGAGCAGTAATGCACTTGAGTGCACAGAGGTAATTGATCTCATCTCTTCTGTTGGCCTTTTCAAAACTGTATCAAATTTCTCTCCTTGCTATGAGCTGCTAGTCAAGGAATTCATAGTCAACCTCCAAGAAGATTGTGTTGATGGTAAGTCTGCTGACTTTAGAAAAGTATATGTAAGAGGGAGGTGTGTAGAATTCTCTCCTAGGGTTATCAACCACTATCTTGGAAGAGAATTTGATGGTCCAAATGAGTTAGGAAAGACTGATAACCAGGTTTGCAAGGTCATCACTGCAAATCAGGTAAAGACTTGGCCAGTCAAGGGGAAGTTGTCTGTTAGCCTGCTGACAAGGAAGTATGCCATGCTGCATAGGATTGGCACTGCAAACTGGGTCCCTACCAACCATACCTCCTCAATAGCAACTGGGTTGGGCAGGTTCATATATGCAGTAGGTACCCAAACAAAGCTAGATTTTGGAGCTTATATTTTTGATCAGACATTGAAGCATGCTGGATCATCTGCAACAAAGCTGCCAATTGCCTTCCCTTCCTTGTTGTGTGGAATAATGCTGAGTCAGTATCCTGGTATCCTCACTGAGAAGGACACAATTTGCAAAAGAGAAAGCCCTCTGGCCTTCCACTACAAGCTGTTCTTGAGTCATCATGCAGCTGATGTTGAAGCTCCCTTTGGGACATCTGCTGGTCCTTCAAAGGCAAAGTCTCCAATCTCCAAAGCTGCCTTGATTGCTGAGCTGAAAATCACATGCAAAGAACTGGAAGGAAGGAAGCAGAAGCTTGAGGAGATTATCCAAAGGCTGGAGATTGAAGAAAGTGCTCAGAAAACTGCTGCTTCTGATGAGGAGACTGAGGAAGAGGAAGAAACAGATTATGAGGAGTCTGAGTGAAAATTGTATGTGAGGAATATGTATGACTGCTTCTGCATTGTAATTTTGAATTAGTAACTTTGGCCCCAAATTTATGTCTAACAAGGGGGAGAACTGAACAACAACAACAATGTATGATGCTGATTACTGATTAATGAAAAACTTCTGTTTGCTTCTGAACTAAAATTGTGATTTTAATGAAAAATTTCTGTTGCAACAAGTCTGAACAAATATAGAATTGAGGGGGAGTAAACTCTCACATGACTCAACAGAAAAGAACTGCTGTACTCTGATAAAAGAACTTCTGCTGCACTCTGATAACCAGAAAAGTATGTTAGCAAAAAATTAGCCAAAGGGGGAGTTTGTAGATGTTTAGAATTGGCAGAATTTTTGACCAACAAGAAATGTTGAATTCAGTTCAGGATGTCCCATCAGATGTTGGGACATTATCAAACAGAGTATAAGTAAATGAACTTAATTCAGGATGTCACACCAGATGTTGGGACATTGTATCAGTTAATGATATAAGTTCAGTTTACAGGATGTCACATCAGATGTTGTGACATTGTATCAGTAAATGAAGTAAGTTCAGTTTTTCAGGATGTCCCAACAGATGTTGTGACATCTCAAACCTGCTACCAGAATTAATTAATGACTAACAGAACTGAGTAAATTAAGGAAAGTTATCTGGAATTAATTATGGAAGGATGAAACAGAATAAGGCGCATCTGTAGGGAGTTTTGTTATGTGTCTTCAGCATAATCAGAAGAACTGAATCACCTAGAATCTAGGAAGTAACAAACCCTAATTCAAGGTGGTGGCAGCATGCGTTTCAGGATTGGATAAACCTACAGAAAGCCCAAAATCCAAACACCTATTTAAGCAACAAAAACTCTCAGAATAGAGTACGAATTTAAGAAGACAAAATAGGGTGTTTTGTATTTTAATAGCAGGTTGTTTTAATTGTACCACTTTATGAGCTTTTAAGCAAAAGTATATTTGTGTCTTGATTGAAACTGTGAAGTAAGATCAAGCTGTTTTGTTTGAAGTATGACTTCAATTTTATTAAACTTGTAAACAAGATCACTGTGTGATTGAGGGGGAGTGAGTTGGTACTCATATCTAAGTTGTGTCTTAGGTAGAAATTGCATTGGGTAGATATTAAGTGAAAGATTAAACTGGGTGGTTTAAGTCTAGAATTAATATTACTTATAGTGGATTTCCTCCTGGCTTGGTAGCCTCCAGATGTAAGTGTGGTTATACACTGAACTGGGTTAACAAATTCCTGTGTTGTTTAATTTTCCTGCACTTTAAGTTTTAGTTAAGTCTTCAAGTGTTTATACATCTCATTCGACATCTCATACCTGATCACAGAATTTCAATTGGCATCAGAGCAGGCACCCTGCCTGTTTATACTGGGTGAGATCTAGGGACTGCAAATTCTGGAAACATGGACAGAGATGTAGGATCAGTAAATAGACCACCTATACTGGATGGATCTAATTATGACTACTGGAAGCCAAGAATGATTGAATTCTTAAGATCACTTGACAATAGGGCCTGGAAAGCAGTCAACAATGGATGGGAACACCCTGTCCAAGACACCAAAGATGGAGCAAAAGTGTTGAAACCTGAAGAAGAATGGAGTAAGGAGGAAGAAGATTCAGCACTTGGCAACTCCAAGGCCTTAAATTCTTTATTCAATGGCATTGATAGAAACATCTTTAGACTTGTGCATCACTGTGAGCTGGCCAAAGATGTTTGGGACACTCTCAAAACAACTCATGAAGGAACATCAAAGGTGAAGATGTCAAGACTTCAACTTCTCACCACCAAGTTTGAAAACTTGAGAATGAAGGAAGATGAGACAATTCATGAATTCTACATGAACATCTTAGAAATAGCCAATACTTCTGGAGCTTTGGGAGAAAAGATGACTGATGAAAAGCTTGTAAGAAAGATTCTCAGATCTTTACCAAAAAGATTTGACATGAAGGTCACAGCAATAGAAGAAGCTCAAGACATATGCACAATGAAAGTTGAAGAGCTCATTGGTTCCCTTCAAACATTTGAGATGGGAATGAATGACACAATTGTAAAGAAGAACAAAAGCATAGCCTTGATGTCAAATACTGATAAAGAAGAAGAAAATGATGAATCAGAAACTGATGAAAACTTATCAGAAAACATTGCTATGCTTGGAAGACAATTCAAAAAGATTCTCAGAAAGATGGAAGACAAGTCCAGACCAAGTGGAAGATACAAAAACTCTTCTGAGAACAAAAGACCTTATGATAGAAGGTCAAATTATGATGAAAAGACCAGTCAAGAAAAAGGGATTAAATGCCATGGATGTGAAGGATATAGACACATCAGGAATGAATGTCCTACCTATTTAAAAAGGCAAAAGAAAGGTCTCTCTGTAACCTGGTCTGATGAAGACTCAGGAGGTGATTCAGAAGAAGAATCAGCTAAGCATATCACTGCTATAGCTGGATTATGTGAATCTGAAAGTGAATCCAGTGATGGAGAGCTTACTTTTGAAGAGCTTGAGAAATCATACAGAGAACTAGTCAAAAGAAGCACTGAAATATGCATGGAAAGTATAAAGCTAAAGAAGCAGATTGAGGCACTAAAGGATGAAAAAACAAGTGATCTAGAGATCATTGACACCTTGAAAAGTGAAGTAAGTCTTCTCAACTCCAAGTTGGAACATATGTCCAAATCTGTTAGAATGCTGAACAGTAGCTCAAGCACACTGGATGTTATTCTCAACAACAATAAGCATTCAGGGGATAAAAGTGGACTGGGATTTAACAAAGTTCATAAGGTTGAAGCTAGCTCTAGCAAAACTACTTCAAAGTCCATACAGTCAAACAAGATGTCCCAACAGATGCTTCAACATCATGAAAAGAACACAAAGTCAAACATAATGTTCCAACAGATGTCTCAACATCATGAAAAGAACATAATGAAGAAGAAGTATCAAAGATGGTGATGTCATCATTGTGGAAGATTTGGACATATCAAACCTCATTGTTACAAGTTGCATGGATATCCAAATCAGATGTATCAGCAACCTCCTAAGCAGAAGATAGAGGTTATCAAGAAAGAGCTGCATAGACATCAACATCAAAGAAATCAGCAACCCCCTAAGCAGAAGACAGAGGTCATCAAGAAGGTATGGGTACCAAAAGCTAGTCTTCATGCTAATCAAAGTTACATGCCCAAGAACAAGATCAACAAACAACCTTGGAGCTCTACTGATGGACAATGCACAGGGAAGAAGTATCAAAAGAAATCTCAATACAAATGTTCAAAGAAGGGTGTTGCATATATAACTCATACATCTCTAAGAGTATCAGCTAAAGAAGACTGGTACTTTGACAGTGGATGTTCAAGACACATGACTGGATTGAAGAATCTGCTAGTAGACTTAAACTCATATTCATCCAGATATGTAACCTTTGGAGATGGAGCTAAAGGAGAAATCAAGGGAGTTGGGACCTTGGACTGTCCAGATGTACCAAGACTAGATGATGTGCTGCTGGTAAAAGGTTTAACTGCTAACCTGATCAGCATAAGTCAATTATGTGATCAAGGGTACAGTGTAAACTTTACCAAAATTGAATGCATAGTGTCTAACAAAGAACAAAAGGTTGTCATGAAAGGTGCCAGATCTAAAGACAACTGCTACATGTGGGAACCTCAAGACTTCAGTCTCACTTCAACTTGTTCTTTAGCTAAAGAAGAAGAAGTGAATCTATGGCACCAAAGACTAGGTCATCTCCATTTCAGAGGCATAAAGAAAATCATATCTATGGAAGCTGTGAGAGGTATTCCTAAACTGAAGATTGATGATGGCAAGATATGTGGTGAATGTCAAATAGGCAAGCAAACCAAGATGTCACATCCAAAGCTACAACATCTGACAACTTCCAAAGTTTTGGAATTATTGCATATGGATCTTATGGGACCTATGCAGGTAGAGAGCCTTGGTGGTAAGAGGTATGCCTATGTGGTGGTTGATGATTTTTCAAGGTATACATGGATAAATTTCATCAAAGAAAAGTCTGATGTATTTGATGTATTCAAAGACTTATGCCAAAGAATACAAAGGGAAAACGCCAGCTGTGTCATCAGAATAAGAAGTGACCATGGAAAAGAATTTGAGAACCAAAAATTCTTAGATTTCTGTTCTTCAGAAGGAATCAATCATGAATACTCTTCACCAATCACTCCTCAACAGAATGGGATTGTTGAGAGGAAGAATAGAACTATCCAAGAATCAGCAAGAGCTATGATCCATGCTAAAAAGTTACATTTGTACTTCTGGGCTGAAGCTATGAACACAGCTTGTTACATCCATAACAGAGTCACTCTAAGGAAAGGAACTTTGTCCACAATCTATGAAGTCTGGAAGGGCAGAAAACCCACAGTTAAGTACTTCCATGTGTTTGGAAGTAACTGTTATATTCTGGCTGATAGGGAGCAAAGAAGAAAAATGGATCCTAAAAGTGATGAAGGGATTTTTCTTGGATACTCTATAAACAGCAGAGCATATAGAGTATTTAACTCTAGAACCAAGGTGATCATGGAGTCCATAAATGTGATAATTGATGATGCTCCTACAGATGTTACAGAAGATGTTGGAACATCTGCTGACAGCAAAACTGAAGCTGAAGAAAAGAGTGATCATTCTGACTTCACTCAAACTGATGCAAGGACAGAACAATCCAGCAAACCTCCCTCCATCAGAATCCAGAAGGATCATCCCAAAGATTTGATAATTGGTGATCCCAACAGAGGTGTAAGTACTAGATCAAGAGAAGTGATTTCAGGTTCCTGTTTTGTTTCAAAAATAGAACCTAAAAACATCAAGGAAGCTCTTACTGATTAATACTTGATTTGTGCTATGCAAGAGGAATTAGGTCAATTCACAAGGAATGAAGTGTGGAATCTTGTTCCTAGACCTGATGACATAAATGTGATTGGCACTAAGTGGGTGTATAAGAACAAGTCTAATGAGCAAAGAGTTGTTACAAAGAACAAAGCTAGACTTGTAGCTCAAGGATACACACAAATTGAAGGAGTAGACTTTGATGAAACTTTTGCACCAGTAGCAAGACTTGAATCAATCAGACTACTTTTGGGAATTGCCTGTATCTTGAAGTTCAAGCTATTTCAAATGGATGTGAAAAGTGCCTTTCTAAATGGATATCATAATGAAGAGGTATATGTAGAACAACCTAAAGGATTTGTTGATCCAAGCTGTCCAAATCATGTATACAAACTAAAGAAGGCTCTTTATGGTCTGAAGCAAGCTCCAAGAGCATGGTATGAAAGGCTGACTACTTTTCTTATCAAGCAAGGGTACAGAAAAGGTGGAATTGACAAGACCTTGTTTGTTAAAGATGAAGAAGGAAATGTCATGATTGCTCAAATATATGTAGATGACATTGTTTTTGGTGGGATGTTAGACAGAATGGTTAAACATTTTGTCAATCAGATGGAATCTAAATTTGAAATGAGCCTAGTAGGAGAATTAACTTACTTTCTTGGACTGCAAATAAAGCAAATGGAGGACTCCATGTTCATTTCACAAAGCAAGTATGCTAAGAACATAGTCAAGAAATTTGGGATGGACAATGCTACTCATAAGAGAACTCCTGCCCCCACACATTTAAAGTTAACTAAAGATGACAAGGGTGAGAATGTAGACCAAAGCCTATACAGAAGTATGATTGGAAGCTTATTGTATTTAACTGCTAGCAGACCAGACATAGCATTTGCAGTAGGTGTATGTGCAAGATATCAAGCTGATCCAAAAGTTAGTCATCTAAACCAAGTCAAGAGAATTCTGAAATATGTTAATGGTACTTGTGACTATGGCATAATGTACTTTCATGGATGCAAACCAATTCTCACTGGCTTCTGTGATGTTGACTGGGCTGGAAGTGCTGATGACAGAAAAAGCACATCAGGAGGATGCTTCTTTCTAGGAAACAATTTGATTTCTTGGTTCAGTAAGAAACAAAATTGTGTATCCTTATCTACTGCTGAAGCTGAATATATTGCAGCTGGAAGCAGTTGTTCACAGTTGGTTTGGATGAAGCAAATGCTCACTGAGTACAATGTCCCACAAGATGTCATGACATTGTACTGTGACAACTTAAGTGCTATTAACATATCAAAGAATCCTATCCAACATAGCAGGACCAAGCATATTGATATCAGACATCATTTCATCAGAGATCTTGTAGAAGAAAAAGTGATCTCATTGGAACATGTAGCTACAAATCTGCAATTGGCTGATATATTTACTAAAGCCTTGGATGCTACCCAATTTGAAAACCTAAGGGGTAAATTAGGAATCTGTTTATGTGAAATTTAGCAGTTATGGAGATGTGCCAACATGTCATATGACATCGTGTGGCATGATCACCAGATGGCAACACCAGTCTGGTCAAGCACCTTGTGTATTCCACTCCTAGAAATTCTCCAAGTAACGGCTCTTATAAGAATATCAGCTCACTTTCAGCTATTCATCTTCTCATCATTCTCTCACAACAACTTGCTTGCTATAGCTAACTTTCAGAGATCATCAAACTCAACCAATCTCAATCTCTTTATTCACCACATTCTAAAAATGGCTCAACACCAAAACCCTAACATCTCTGAAGAAATCCTCAACAAGGAAGATATGGTGCATGCAACCCCCATTTCTGTGGTAACCATGGATTCAACTCCAATGGACGAAATCAGAGGAAGTGTTCCTCTTGCTCAAAAGCCAAGAACCCCTACTGTCAGAAGGGCAAAGGAACCTGTTTTTAGTAAAGCCAAAGGGAAACCTTCATCATCAAACAACACTCCAAAAGCTTCTGAATATGTGGATGATTCCATAAAGGAGCTGGTAAATAGGATCCTATCTGAACAAAGAGTGGTAAGTGGCATATCTATTCCTCTGAACACCATGCCAGCTCCACAAGAAGATCAACAAACTCAGGCTGAAAAGGACACTCCTGCTCAACAGGATGTCCCAATAGATGTTGAAACATCTGAAGACCAGCAAAAGGTCTCATCTGATATTGCTGATGATACATCTGAGGACCAGCAAAAGGCCTCCACTGATAGTGATGAAGAAACATCTGAGGACCAGCACAAGGCCTCCACTGAAGATCAAACCTCTGTTGATCCACCTGCTGAAGAGGAGACTGCTCAACCTCCTCCTGTTGTGAACATAGAGCATGATTCTGATACAGAAATCATTGCTTCTGTCAACCCTAGCATAGCCAAAAGGCTTAGAACTAGGAAGGAAAAGAAGAATGCAGGACATGCAACTCCTGAGAAAAAGCAAGCTACACCAAGGAAGGACAAAGCTAAAGTTGTCTTTGGTCCTACAAAACAATGGAGCAAGGTGCAAACACAAAAGAGGAAAGCTGTCACTCCTCCAGATTCAGATGTTGAAGAGGATGTCACAACATCTCCACCAAAGAAGAAACCAACACCCTCAAGGTCATCAACTGCTGTTCCAGAAGCTCCTCTGGACAACATCTCCTTCCATCATGTTTCAAGTGTGAATAGATGGAAGTTTGTTTATCAAAGAAGGGTAGCACTTGAAAGAGAGCTGAGCAGTAATGCACTTGAGTGCACAGAGGTAATTGATCTCATCTCTTCTGTTGGCCTTTTCAAAACTGTATCAAATTTCTCTCCTTGCTATGAGCTGCTAGTCAAGGAATTCATAGTCAACCTCCAAGAAGATTGTGTTGATGGTAAGTCTGCTGACTTTAGAAAAGTATATGTAAGAGGGAGGTGTGTAGAATTCTCTCCTAGGGTTATCAACCACTATCTTGGAAGAGAATTTGATGGTCCAAATGAGTTAGGAAAGACTGATAACCAGGTTTGCAAGGTCATCACTGCAAATCAGGTAAAGACTTGGCCAGTAAAGGGGAAGTTGTCTGTTAGCCTGCTGACAAGGAAGTATGCCATGCTGCATAGGATTGGCACTGCAAACTGGGTCCCTACCAACCATACCTCCTCAATAGCAACTGGGTTGGGCAGGTTCATATATGCAGTAGGTACCCAAACAAAGCTAGATTTTGGAGCTTATATTTTTGATCAGACATTGAAGCATGCTGGATCATCTGCAACAAAGCTGCCAATTGCCTTCCCTTCCTTGCTGTGTGGAATAATGCTGAGTCAGTATCCTGGTATCCTCACTGAGAAGGACACAATTTGCAAAAGAGAAAGCCCTCTGGCCTTCCACTACAAGCTGTTCTTGAGTCATCATGCAGCTGATGTTGAAGCTCCCTTTGGGACATCTGCTGGTCCTTCAAAGGCAAAGTCTCCAATCTCCAAAGCTGCCTTGATTGCTGAGCTGAAAATCACATGCAAAGAACTGGAAGGAAGGAAGCAGAAGCTTGAGGAGATTATCCAAAGGCTGGAGATTGAAGAAAGTGCTCAGAAAACTGCTGCTTCTGATGAGGAGACTGAGGAAGAGGAAGAAACAGATTATGAGGAGTCTGAGTGAAAATTGTATATGAGGAATATGTATGACTGCTTCTGCATTGTAATTTTGAATTAGTAACTTTGGCCCCAAATTTATGTCTAACAAGGGGGAGAACTGAACAACAACAACAATGTATGATGCTGATTACTGATTAATGAAAAACTTCTGTTTGCTTCTGAACTAAAATTGTGATTTTAATGAAAAATTTCTGTTGCAACAAGTCTGAACAAATATAGAATTGAGGGGGAGTAAACTCTCACATGACTCAACAGAAAAGAACTGCTGTACTCTGATAAAAGAACTTCTGCTGCACTCTGATAACCAGAAAAGTATGTTAGCAAAAAATTAGCCAAAGGGGGAGTTTGTAGATGTTTAGAATTGGCAGAATTTTTGACCAACAAGAAATGTTGAATTCAGTTCAGGATGTCCCATCAGATGTTGGGACATTATCAAACAGAGTATAAGTAAATGAACTTAATTCAGGATGTCACACCAGATGTTGGGACATTGTATCAGTTAATGATATAAGTTCAGTTTACAGGATGTCACATCAGATGTTGTGACATTGTATCAGTAAATGAAGTAAGTTCAGTTTTTCAGGATGTCCCAACAGATGTTGTGACATCTCAAACCTGCTACCAGAATTAATTAATGACTAACAGAACTGAGTAAATTAAGGAAAGTTATCTGGAATTAATTATGGAAGGATGAAACAGAATAAGGCGCATCTGTAGGGAGTTTTGTTATGTGTCTTCAGCATAATCAGAAGAACTGAATCACCTAGAATCTAGGAAGTAACAAACCCTAATTCAAGGTGGTGGCAGCATGCGTTTCAGGATTGGATAAACCTACAGAAAGCCCAAAATCCAAACACCTATTTAAGCAACAGAAACTCTCAGAATAGAGTACGAATTTAAGAAGACAAAATAGGGTGTTTTGTATTTTAATAGCAGGTTGTTTTAATTGTACCACTTTATGAGCTTTTAAGCAAAAGTATATTTGTGTCTTGATTGAAACTGTGAAGTAAGATCAAGCTGTTTTGTTTGAAGTATGACTTCAATTTTATTAAACTTGTAAACAAGATCACTGTGTGATTGAGGGGGAGTGAGTTGGTACTCATATCTAAGTTGTGTCTTAGGTAGAAATTGCATTGGGTAGATATTAAGTGAAAGATTAAACTGGGTGGTTTAAGTCTAGAATTAATATTACTTATAGTGGATTTCCTCCTGGCTTGGTAGCCTCCAGATGTAAGTGTGGTTATACACTGAACTGGGTTAACAAATTCCTGTGTTGTTTAATTTTCCTGCACTTTAAGTTTTAGTTAAGTCTTCAAGTGTTTATACATCTCATTCGACATCTCATACCTGATCACAGAATTTCAATTGGCATCAGAGCAGGCACCCTGCCTGTTTATACTGGGTGAGATCTAGGGACTGCAAATTCTGGAAACATGGACAGAGATGTAGGATCAGTAAATAGACCACCTATACTGGATGGATCTAATTATGACTACTGGAAGCCAAGAATGATTGAATTCTTAAGATCACTTGACAATAGGGCCTGGAAAGCAGTCAACAATGGATGGGAACACCCTGTCCAAGACACCAAAGATGGAGCAAAAGTGTTGAAACCTGAAGAAGAATGGAGTAAGGAGGAAGAAGATTCAGCACTTGGCAACTCCAAGGCCTTAAATTCTTTATTCAATGGCATTGATAGAAACATCTTTAGACTTGTGCATCACTGTGAGTTGGCCAAAGATGTTTGGGACACTCTCAAAACAACTCATGAAGGAACATCAAAGGTGAAGATGTCAAGACTTCAACTTCTCACCACCAAGTTTGAAAACTTGAGAATGAAGGAAGATGAGACAATTCATGAATTCTACATGAACATCTTAGAAATAGCCAATACTTCTGGAGCTTTGGGAGAAAAGATGACTGATGAAAAGCTTGTAAGAAAGATTCTCAGATCTTTACCAAAAAGATTTGACATGAAGGTCACAACAATAGAAGAAGCTCAAGACATATGCACAATGAAAGTTGAAGAGCTCATTGGTTCCCTTCAAACATTTGAGATGGGAATGAATGACACAATTGTAAAGAAGAACAAAAGCATAGCCTTGATGTCAAATACTGATAAAGAAGAAGAAAATGATGAATCAGAAACTGATGAAAACTTATCAGAAAACATTGCTATGCTTGGAAGACAATTCAAAAAGATTCTCAGAAAGATGGAAGACAAGTCCAGACCAAGTGGAAGATACACAAACTCTTCTGAGAACAAAAGACCTTATGATAGAAGGTCAAATTATGATGAAAAGACCAGTCAAGAAAAAGGGATTAAATGCCATGGATGTGAAGGATATAGACACATCAGGAATGAATGTCCTACCTATTTAAAAAGGCAAAAGAAATCTCATACCTGATCACAGAATTTCAAATATCTCACTGCCAAAATAGTACCATTACTTCCTATCCTTAAAATGCACTACTTGCTACCAAGACACAATACTTGTTATTCACTTAATAAATTACTACTAGTTACCATATTAATCTTCTGCCAATTTATTATACTAATTAATCTACTAATAATACTCTGCTAAATTCATGTTGCACTGTCATTAAACGAATCTCCAACCTGTTACTAGTTTATCATTGTTAAAGTATTACCACATTGTTTCTAAATTATTCATTTTAAATGTTACTGGTGTTGCTACTAATTAATCGCTATTCTTCTATTTTAATTCTTATTACTACTGCTACTGATAAATTAATATGATCCTCATCTCAATTATGTTCCTGGAAATTAAAGATAGACATACGTGTTCTAAAACTATCAGAAAGTAAAAAAGTATGGCCCTCATCACACTACACACCCACTGGCCATGACCCTCGTCACACACCACCTGTGACTATCGTAAAACAAGGGAGACAATCGCCACTCCCCCAAGACGAACATCTTACTCCTTTTGGGATGGTCTTCCCACCTCAAACTTTGTTCATCTCTGTTTCCTTATTCTACCAGATTCCTCCTTCGGTTCAATCTCAAACAAACACAGTACAACAACAACATAGGAAAATCATACTCAAACAACATAGATTAATTCTTATATGAATAATTCAACAACATAAACTAATTTCAATATCGACCATAACAATCAATACATAGACAGAACAATCATCACAACATCAAAGTAATCAACATCTAAGCCAAGTCAGAATTACCCCAAAGATTAATTCAAAATTTTCCTAAATTCAATACTAGAAAAATAATTAATATTACTAATTTTAATTTTCCAAATTAAAGTTCATAATATCAGCTTTCCAACGCTTCGAACGATGTGTCAAACGGATACACGGTTTAAAAGTTATGAATTTTCCAAGTTTTCCAAAAACCTCAATTTTCCCTACGGGTTCAATTCTATACAACCCCAAAACCCCATCAATTCATCATGAAATTATATACAACCATAACACATTAATCTATGCAACGCATACATCATTCCAAATCTAAAATACATCTTAATTTCATCACTTTCTAACTAATTCATCAAGAACTCATCATAAATCCCTAAAACCTCTTAAGCCACAAACTAATCCACATACTATTTATCATTAACCCAATTATAGAGTCAGAACCTCACCCTTATCTTGGAATGAAGGTTGCTCTATAACTCTCCGATTGAATCTAGCTTTGCCTTTCTTTTTTCTCTTTTCTTCTTCTCTGCAACTTTACGTAACTTCTCCCAAAACCTTATTTCTTGCTTACGGCTACCTCCCCACTAATTCCACTTAAAACATATTCTTCTTTATTTTCTTATACTAATCCCACTACTAATACTTAGTCTTACTCATTTCTCTCTCACCCAATTAATACTTAAATCATATTTTAATTAATAATAATAATAATAATATAATAATAATAATAATAATAATAATAATAATAATAATAATAATAATTTCCATCACCTATTTAATTAGATCAATATTCAACTATTATTATAATTAAGTAATTACTAACTAAAATAATCTAATTAATATTATTCCCCACACCACCAATCTCTACGCTTTTGGTCACACACCCCTACTACCTTAAAGATAATTCTTAAGGCTGCTACCCCTTACGATGGTTACACAAAAAACAACCAAAACACACGATCAATTACATCGATTCATAATAATTTCACGAATAATAATGAAAAGAAAAACGGGTATTACATATTCCGTTATTCAATTCCGAAAAGTGTGAAAGTATTTAGATTTATTGAAATATTTTGAAAGCACAATTCTTGATCAGGTGAAGGAAAAGATAGTTTGTGCATGAAGTAATAATGTAAGACACCTTGGAAATACAACTACAGACATAGTTGAGTCGATCCATACTATTTTGAAATATTAGTAAGGAAAAAGTAAAGGGGATTTGTGTAGAGATCGGGACACCGTGAACCACATGATTAAAAAGTAGCATAATTAGACACATACAACATTTGGTCGGAGCATCACGGTTAGGAACTCATATTTAAACACAACAATTTGTATTATTAGTTGGTTGGTAATATTTCTCGACAGGTTTGAACTATATTTGTCACGGGGCTAACGAGCTGATAATGTAGGCTCCGATAGCACAAAGTACAAATGCACTATTGTGAAAACACATGGTCTCCCATGTGCTTGTGTTATTTCTAAAAAGGTAAAACTTGTTGAACCAATAAGAATAAATGAGGTTTGCTCTCATTGGAAGAGACTTAGATTTGATGATGATGGATGCATGGATGACGGTAAATTATATATCTCTATTTTGACCGAATGAGAAGTGATACAAGAGATTTTCTAAGGCCAATGACAACATGAAACTCCACATCAAAGAACAATTGAGGAAGTTTTTTTCGACTTGACTATACGGTCTCCTTCATATTTTGAACACGTAGACAAAGTTTTTCCCGAATCACCGACTCCAAAATCTAAAAAAAAATGTTCTGAAAGGAGCCTGCATTAGAAAATCACCTCCGACGCTGCTTCCACCGAAGATTTCATTCATTGACGAGATGTCATTTTTATGCACAAATGTATCGAGCGGATCGTCAATGTTGTGGGGGGACAATAATTGTGGTTACCGAGTTGTTTCGACTTTACTCAGTAAAGGAGAAGATAGTCATACACTTGTCCGACATCAACTTATCCAAGAGTTGAATACGCATACAAAATTATACACACAGTTGTACGAAAATAAAGAAAAATACAATGTAGTTTATGAGTCTCTTGTTCCTTGCTTGAGTGGTCTAACACCAGAGGCAAAATGGATGAGATTCCCAAATATGGGTCACCTAATAGCATGTGTATATGATAGAGTGTGTATTGACCTAACCTACGTTTTTTCGAAAACTTTTTTCCCACTATGCACCGCCCACCCCAAAATCCAAATGATCGTATCATGTGTATTGGATGACTTTCAAAATCAATTCATTTTGTTCAAGTTTAATTGAAACCGGGATGACCCATACCACTTACATCACCGAAGTGGATGACTCATTCAACCGAAAAAGTTAAGACGTGACCGAATAGTTTTATGGAAAGGATGCAAGATTTCGAGAGATTGAAAAACATTGAAAAAGAATCAAATGAACAAAAGTATAAGGGGGTACAACCTATAGATTTAGTCGGCGACATATGTTTTGATTTGTTTTGAGTTTTTTTAACCAGACAAATAATTGTATGTAATTATGTCTAAATATAAACGAAGTGTTATATATTCACCTTTTGTTCATATTTTGTCTTTCTGCATTTTTCATATTCCTCATATCAACATGTGTTATCTTATCAATAAAAAAAGGTTATGTTATATGGTTTTGTTTTTAAACTGGTTCAGGATAAATTCTGGAGATGTATCTCCGAAACAAGGTAATCGAACGTTGTTCCAGATATATCTCACACAAACTCGTAATGTCTAAAATGTCACAAATAAAAATCTATTGGTATGTTGCAAATGTGTCATTCTTCGGCTCTACATCGACCGACCGTTCAAGCTCGCCGACTTCACCTCCCTCAAAGATATCAAAGACGAAATCCACCATCTCCTACCTTACAGAGACAATCGAAATATTGTGAAACTCGAGTACCATTCACCTTTGATTGACAACAGAGGGAATATTCAGTTCACTAAGAAGAGGCAACCATGAATGTTGCGTTAACGACAGCTGAAAAGATGACCATGATTGAGAAAGCACACAACGCAATATTATTGAGCCTTGGTGATAAGGTTCTCCGACAAGTATCAAAGGAGACGACGACGTCAGGGTTATGGTTGAAACTTGAAGGTTTGTACATGATCGGATCGCTAGTGAATCGACTCTACCTGAAGCAAACTTTGTATTCATTCAAAATGAGTGAAGACAAAGTGTTGGTTGAGTACTTGGATATGTTCAACAAGCTGATTCTTGATCTTGAAAATATTGATGTAAAAATTGTAACACCCGTTTATTTAATTAAATATAATTGTGGTATATTGTGTTAAGTTGCGTTAATTTAAGTTGATTTCCAAAATATCGGAATATTATGTTGATAATTATAAGTTGGTTTAAGTCGAATTTAATTAATTAAGTTGATATAAGTTGTGGAATACGATATGAAATAATCTCTGGGTATTGTTGGATATGTTGTTAGAATTATTTGGACCATTCGGTTGATAATCAGAAGTTAATCGATTAAGTCGGGAATAAGCATTTATTCATGAATGATTATTCGGTTGATTTGGCGTTGTGGTGAATTAAGTCGTTAAGTCGGAATATTAGTCAGAAAGGTGTTCGTCGGAATTAGCAATTAAATGGGGTTTAAGAATTATGCCCATTAGTTGATTATTAATTGGATTATTATTATTTTTTGATAAAAATAAGGAAAAGAAGAATTAGTCAAAAGGGAATTATTCATAAGAAAAAGAAGAAGTTTCAGTAAGAGGAAGGAATCAGGAAAAATTGGAGAAACGAAGAAAAGTGGAGAAAACGGTTACGAGAAATCGCCGTCGGAAAATCAAGCCGGAAAGTCGATCGAAGATTCGAAGCGGCCACCGATTAAGGTAAAGGTGGGGTTCGATCTTTATAACCAGGTTTGATAAATAATATTGAGATTTGGGTAGTTTAGGTTGTTATGTATTTTGTTGATTTTGATACTGTTATGAATAATCTGTATTTTGTTGTTGCAATGGTTGCCGGTATAAAATTGGTTGTCCGATTCTGATTTTGGTTGATTAAAAAGTTGTTTTTGATTTTGTTGAATTATTTTTGATAATTTTGTATTGAATGAATTTTGGAAGAACTGAGATTGGGGACGATGTATATAAGTTGCAGAGAGACCAGTATAAGAGGTGAAGATACCAAGTGGCGCAAGCCACTTCACAAAGTGGCAGGAGCCACTTCACAAAGTGGTAGGAGCCACATCTTTTGTACCAAGTGGCGCAAGCCACACTCTCCAATGAACATGGCGCAAGCCATGGTAAAATGTGATAGGTGCCACATTTCATGTGTTGGCATGATAGGAAAGGGTGTAGGAATCTCACTATAAACCAATTAGTTTAAGGAAATGAATTCATGTGGAAAACTCATGTAGTTAACTTGTTAATATTTACTTAATTAATTCTAATTTAACCATAACCATTTAGCCATTGTAATTTTCTAGAATGACAATTTTTACTAAAAAGCGGAAATTACACCGAGAATGAGACTAGTTTTCCAAATAATATTATGTTATGTAGTTTGACATAAAAATGCAAATTTAGTAAATTAGCAGAATTTGACAGTAGCCTAAACTCGCGTGACAGAAAAAAATTACCCGAAAACAGAAATTAGCATATTTATAATAAATTCGTGATGAGTCGCAAAATGTTAAAAACAATACCAGTTTACTCGGTTTAGCCGAATTAGGCGGAAAACGTAGTTGTCCGGAATTTAACAAAATTAATCGGGGTAAGTCGGGTAAATTAAGAGTTGGTTTTTATTGCGTTGTTTTGTAAAAAATATGGTGTATAATAGATTTGCAGGTACATTTAAGTTGTTGTATGTTTCCGGTTTACAGAATAATTCTAAGTTGTTATGTTGAAGGCTTTATAAGCCAAAGTTGATTTTAAGTTGCCTATGTCACATAAGTTGTTTGTGTTGCTTGTTATGTTGTTTAAGTTGCTCAAGTTGTTCTGTGTTGTCGATGTTGTTATGTTGTTCAAGTTGGAGACTTAATAGCCAACGTTGATTTAAGTTGTTCATGTTGTATAAGTTGGTTATGCCGTTGATGTTGTATGTTGTTATGTTGCTTATGTTGTTATGTTGTTTGCGTTGTAAAGTCGTGTATGCAATATAGAACATTTGCATATTGTGTCGGAGCGTTGCTCACACCACGTTGGCCTGAATTGACAATTAAGTTGAAAGTTGAAGGCTTATGCCTGGATGCCTCGGTAAATTGGAAAAGTTGATAAGTTGAAGGCTTATGCCTTGCAGATACCTCGATAACCTGGTATACTTTAAGTTGAGAGTTTTACTCCAATGGTACCACATGCATATGCATAATTTAGTCGCATTTGTGTTGCATTATTTATGTTGGATATGTGTTTATGTCGTTCAAGTTGATAAGAGGTACATGTCGTTCAAGTTGATAAGTTGTTACGATGTTTTCAAGTTGATTAAGTGAAATGCGTTGATTAGGCTGATTAAGTAGTTTGTGTTGAATATATGATTATGTTGCTTATGTAGAAAATGTTGATGGATATAATAGTAGTAAAATAAGTTGATAAAAGGTGGATGATTGTTAAGTTGTTGTTTTGGTTGATGTTATGAAGTGGTGAGTTGTTTATGATCCTTATCTAAGTATTGTTTATCATACGTTGTTTATAATTATCGATATCTCACCCCTTCTGTTTGAATGTTACCCCTGTGTTGGTAACATGCAGGTAGCTTGAAGGAAGATGATTATCTTCATTAGTTCGAGTCGGTGTCGGTGCTCTGATACGTAACACTCGAGGAATGGATGCTTAGTTGTTGCTTTTAAGTTGTTTCAGTATGATTATATTGTTACTTAGTTGGTTTAAGTTGAATAACATGTTGTATTTGTTTAGTTGAGTAATTTGAAAATCCGTTGCGTAGTTAAAAAAGGTTGATTTGATTTTCATAAATGAATAAAAGTTGTTGGTTTTAGTTTCTTACGAACCGAAAGTGTTATGTATCATTTCTCATGAAATTAAATGAAGTTCTTATAAGTTGAAAAATGTAGCATCCTGTTTTGTGTACTTGTTGATTGATTTTTTAATACTCTGATGTTAATATAATCACTGGGAAGAAATGGGGTGTTACATTAGTGGTATCAGAGTAGGTCAGTCAGTCCGGCCAGTGTTGTCTAATGTCGTTTATTCCTTAGTGCGCGACATGTGTGTGAAACAATGTCAGCACTGTTTGTTAGTATCTAGTTGTTGTCTGCAGGTGTTGGTTTGGAATTGGGTGGGGGAGAGGTTGCTCCCGGAAGTGATTGTTGGTATGTAGAATCTGATTAAGTTGATGTTAATTGCAAGAGTACGAGGTTGTTGAAGCGAAGTTGTTTCGGACCGACGAAAATTTAGACTCATGAATTCGTATTGGTCGAATTTGAGAAGTGATTGAATTAGCCATTAAAGTTATTAATATCAAGGAATCGGAGTTATTGCAAATTTCCATGATTATTGTTGGTGATTTAATGAGAATTGACAATTAGATCCATAAAATAATTTAAATTACCAATTTTTGAAGTGCATTATCGAATATTTTATCCAGATTTTTATTTAAATTCTCATAAACGCACACAATTATTAATAATAGATTCTAAAACATACCAATTTTTGAAATTCAATTATCGAAATATTTTATCCAGATTTTTTATTTAAGTTCTCATAAATGCACATAATTATTATTAAATATAATTGCCAGATATAATCAAAGGGTGGCAGGAAGAAACCTCCTTCATCCTTATATAGTATTCAAGCCAACAATATTATTTTCTCCGATCCTAAACCTAACCCTACTTCCCTTTTCCCTCCGTCACCGGCTAACCCTAATTTCCTTTTAGCTCCTTTCACATGTCGCCAACTTTGGTAGATTGGTCTTTTCTTCCGCAGGAACTTCTGCAATTAATATCCGAAAAACTCGACGATGAAATCTCCCTTCTCTGTTTTTGCTCCGTCTGTTCCAGATGGCGCTCTTCCATACCAAAACCTAACCCCTTCCACCATTTCACCTTGCTTCCGCACTTCTCCCGCTTCTCAAATAGTTGGGATACCCACACACTCTACAAACACAAGATCTTTCTCATCAAACCACCCACAACACCATCCCAAAAATATCTTTGCCCTTGGTTGGTCAGAATCAGTCTAGCTTCAGCTTCAACCGGAAGAGTCAGAGTCCGAATCCGTCCATCGGCAATCGAAAAAGTTGGAAAATTTGACTTCTGGCACCCCTTAGAAAGAGAAAAGTGGGCGAAGTTGGCGAATTTAGGGGATAAGTGTAAACACCCCAAATTTGCCCTCACCCATTCACACCATGGCTTGTGATCATTCTCATATGCATAAATACAATCATATCATCTCACATCTCATTTTTGATTCACTGGATAGTTTCTAAGGCATCTGCACCTAGGGTTTGTGATCTGAGCAATCCCAAAGCATCTTGAGCTATTCCAAAGGCCACCAATCAACTCAAAGGGGTCCATGTGTGTTCTTACATCATATTCCATCTCCTCAAAGTCAAAAATGCAGAGGAATCACAAGAACTAGGGTTTGAGTGGATGCAGAGCCAGGATGAACTGCACAGTTGACTGAAAATTAGGGTTTTGGTTTCAGAGGCCATCACTCCAATTTTTTTGGTCATTCTTGTTTCCATTGATCTCTATATGGTATAAGGAGTATGCATATCAATTTTCATGAAGAAATTCCATGGGGAAGTCATCTGATCAAGAGTTGACTTTTCAGACAAGTCAGTGCAAAATCAGGGCATCTGAGGCCCCCAATAACCCAACCAATGGGTGATCTTCATCATTTTGAGTGTATATGATCTTTATTTGATCATGGAAGAAGGTTGAAGTTCATGAAAATCAAGAATTTAGGGTTTTTGCAAAGGTTGACTTTTTGGGCATAGTTGACTTTTCAAGAATGCATCATTTTAGGTCAATTTTCAAGCCTTGATTCATGATCAAAAAAGGCTTCAAATGGAAAAACTTTGGTCATGAAAGTTGTAGATCTCATCTTTCCCTTTTCAAAAAGTACAAGAACATGATCAAACTCTTCTTGGATCAAAAGTTATGGCAATGCAAAGTTGGCAAAAATCATTGTTTTTCAAGTTATGCACCAAATGAAAATCTTGCAAAGTCTTGAACCAAAGCCAAATGCAGCCTCTAATCCACTTCAAACCAGCATGTGAACATTCTCTAAGTTACAAAAATCAGAATTTGATCTAGTTTGCCCATGGGTTGGTTTGTGTAACAAGGCATTTTCATGAAAATCCATAAAGCTAACCAAGTTGCAAAACACTCATGATCTTCTCACCAACTTGCTGCATTGATCCTTGAGTCAAGCCAGCCTCTCTCCCTCACCTTTGCTGCGCCAGCCATGCCTTGTACTTGCCTAGACCTTGCCCATGCCCTATCTTACACAAAGTTGACCTTTTATGCAAAAGCAAACTTACCTATCATAGCAGGCCATGTCACATCACAAAACCAATCAGATTTGTTTATGTGTACAACTTGCAAGCTAAACATATCACAAGCCAAGACTGAAACACACACATTCATCACATTGACAAAAACACTCCCAACTGCATAAGCTTTCGAATTCCTTCACACAGCAAGCAAACACTAAAACTCTCTTCACCATTCATCTCACCTCACTTCATAGACAAGAAACCATCCAAAGCACAAGCCTGAAGCAGCCTGAAAACTCCATTACCATTCTTCACTCTCATTCTGCAGATTCATTCGAATCTCCTTCCATAAGCCACAAACAACCAAACAAACCTTGCAAAGCTTCTCTACACATCCTTTGGACCTCAAACCATCATCCACCATGGCCTGAATCCTCCAGAATCACCACAGCCATTGTTGACTAAGCTTGAAGCAGGAGCTTTCGAAACTCACTATCCAGCCAACTTAAACTCACTTTGAGCATTCAAGCATCTTTGGGGGATCAAGTGGAGCAGCTTACATCAAAGGAAGTGGCCAGAAAGTTCCTAAACTGAAAGCTTCAAATCTCAGGTAGCTCGAAAATAATTTTTCCAGAAATCATTTTTATTGTTACAAACCTGTTCTTTGTGTTGTCCTGATCATCCTGGTGCCATTAGTTTTTGAAATGGTTGTGTTTTGAGCATTTAATTGAACTCTGAAGCTTGCGTGACCTAAAACTTTTTCTCTTCGATTCAGTTGATTTAGAGAAAATAAATTTGTTTTAGGTTAGGGGTTTGGTTCGTGAGGATGAGAGGAGCATTTCCCTGGTCTTAGATTTCATTTTTGTTACGTTTTTAGGAAGTTTGAAATTTTCAGGTGAGCTTCTGGCCGGAGAAGACGACCGGAAGTCTTCTCCGGCCACCTGAAAGTCATTTGTGCCCTAATCACACAATTAATGCTAGTTTGAATTTTGGCCGTAGATAGCCTTTGACTCGTTGACTTCCCTCCAGTTTCGATGGCCCAGATGCGTTCGATTAGCCCTAATCATTTTCATTTAGTTAATTAATTCGTAATTAAACTAATTTAATCAGAGCCAACCTGGACCCTTAGATCACGCGCCAGTCAACAGATTTGAATCCTGGGCTCATCTCAGCCATTCGTTCCTTTGACTTTTTAATTTATTCATTTTAATTCATTTCTTTTTCATTTGTTTTGTACAATTAATTTAAAATAGTAAAAAATTCATAAAAATTATGAAACTTTTTCTTAAGAGTTTCAATAATTTTTATGACACAAAAATATTTTATTTTATTTTTTATCATTAAAAAAAGTATTTTTAAATATTTAAAAGAATATTTTTAATTGATTAATGGGAATTAATTAATTAAAATACTTTTAGGTATTTAAAAATTACAAAAAAATTCATGAAATGTTCTAAGACATTTAGAAACATTGTCCAACCTTCAAACCAAATTTCTTTTTTGATCTTGATGCATTTTAAGAATTTTTCATGGAATTAAATCATTTTTTATGCATTATTTTGATCACAAGTTTAAAAATTCATTTCTGCCTATTGGTGAAGGTTGAGACATTGATTCTTCTTGCATTGTTTTCCATTTTGCATGTATTTTCAAGGATAAAAAGGCCATGATTTGTTCTTGCATTTTCAAATTGTTTGGCATTTGTTTTGTTAAGAACCCTAAAAAACCCTAATAACTTAGAAAAATCATATCTTGAGTTTGGTTGAGAGTTGAGAGCTCCCCTTTGGGCAGTGGTTCATCATAGGCCTAGGGTTTCTTTGAGTGCCATTTTCCATTTTTACTTTAGGGTTTTGCTTCTGTTTTTGGTTTGTGTTTGATGTTTGATCCATAAACCCTAATTTGGGCTTTCATTTGCATCCCTCTTGCATTCTCTTGCATAACATGACTTGTCTTTGCATTTTGTGCATTCTTGTGATTCATTTGACATCTTAAGACATGTATAAAGCATCATTGATCATTGCATTACATATTTGCCATGTCATTTGTCTTGTATGCTTCATAACATTTCATGTTTGTTCATGCTCCTTAGCTTGTATCATTTGCATTCATGATCTTGTATGAACATCCCCATTGTCTTGCCTCATGTTTGCAGCACCTCATAACATCATAATCATCATCAACATGCTTCTGGTTTTGCTTAGCATCATATCATTTCATCTCATCTTGCATTGCATTGCATTTTCTTTCTAACATTGCAGGTGGTAAGTAAGCTTGAGAAGTGGATTTGCCTTCACTTCTCATACCCTTTCTTTTCATCTCTCTTGCATCCATTGCTGCATTCTTATTTGTGTTTGAGTTTGAGCTTGCTCATTCTTCTTCTTCCCACTTTCTTTCTTCAAGTGACTTGACTTCTTGAATGAAGCAAGTCACTTTGCTTCTCTTGGTCTTGTTCATCTGCTTCCTGGTGGTTCTTCTGAAGATTGTTCTTGCAAACCTCACAAACCTTAGGATCATCCAAGCATGACAATGAATTAGGGTTTTGATTAGTCCCCCGTAGTTTTACCTTTGTGTCTCTCTTTGAGTCCTCTCTTCCCATCTCATAATCAGGGACCAAACCCTAAAGGCTTTAAGACTTTGTGATTAAGCTTATGCCTGCATCCTTCTCTTAGGATGGAGTGTATAACTTTAATCCTAAGTCTTGAACCCTTAAGGTGTTTAAATCTCTTAATCAATTCACTTAATAAATATCAAGACATCACTTGTAACTTGGGCCTTGCATTAGGGTTCTAATTCTTCCTTAAGTGGTTAAGAAGGACTAACCCTAGTGTTAATGGACAAGTCCCCCTCAAGTTGTCTTACAAACCATAAAAAAAAAAAAAAAACACTTCATCATCATACCATTAAATAAAATCCACTTAATCAAAGGCTTGTTTTGTCATGGGTTTAATCCCTAATCATGGATTAAGTTGAGGAGTTTTTCTCAACTTAAACATTCTCATCTATTATCCTTCTTTTAGGATGGTGTAATGAGTCTGTTTAATCCTTGATTATGGCTTAACCTCATTACTCAACACTAAACAAAAACACCAAAAACATCTAAATAATCACAAGTAGGTTAATGATCTTAATCCTGCATCAAAGGTGATTAAGTGTGAGAATCTGACTTCACACTTAAGGTATCCTCATTACCCCTAAACAGAGGGAAGATGTGATGAGTTTACTAACCCATTGGTTTAGGCTTAAGCTCATTATCTTATGACAAACTTCAAAAAAAAAATATAAAAGACTGAAAACTCAAAAACAAACAATAATCGTCTCCTCCGGGATTCTTTTCTCATCACCTTCACTCACAAACGAGAACTCGCTTCTTCCGTCTAATGCAAGATAGTTTGCACCTGAGCCAGACAGGTCATACACTTGAGCATAGACAAGCAGGCAGTTCACAAGTCAATCCACCTTTCAGTCTCTTTGGGTCGAACTACGGTGTTCTGACTTCCTCATTGCACGAGAGGATACGTAGGCATAACTTAACGGTTATCGAACAAAAGTCTCTGTATATTCCCCCTCTTCCAGCTTCATTCTCTTGAGCCTCATGATCTTGAGTATACTCTTTTCCTTACACTGACACTTTCATACTACACATCACATTTCTTTACACTGACACCTGTACATCTCTTTCCAGCTATTTCATACACAGATTGCACTGACACTACCCCTTTAAAACACAAATCTTTTAAGCGTGGATCCCGTCGAGTACGGCGGACAATCTGGGTGCTAATACCTTCCCAGGTTGTAACCAACCCCCTTTCTCAGTTTCTCTGGTTCGCAAACCGTCTTATCCATCTTTTTCTAGGTCTATGCAGCATTGCCTTTCCTCCGGGATAAAAATGCCTAGCTGGCGACTCTATTCATTCTCCAGTGAGTTCACGGCTGTGTGTTCTCACTGTTCCCTTCGCCGACCGTTCGCGTCTGTACCCCTCTTGGCCCCGTGTCATTTGGTGGGAGCGACAGCTTGGCGACTCTGCTGGGGACCCTTATACTGCAACCAGGGCTTCTGGTTCTTTTTGTGGGTTCCTCCTAGCGCTTGATTGATTTGTGTTTACCGGGGTGTTATGTGCTTGTATGTGCTTGTATTTATTTTTGTTTATTGCCTTATGTACAGTTGATTTATTGCTTTCTTTATAGCTTTATATTTTTCATACTGTCATACTGTGCTGGCTGGATCTGGTTTTTCTTTGGTGGGTGGGTGTTCTATTGAGAGTTAAGGTCCTATACCTGGGACCTGAGTGACACCTAGGCTAGAGTGAATCATATTCTTTCCCATTCCATTTCGGTCTGGTGCGGGAATATGAAACACGGTTCAGATATGGGTTTCTTCTTGAGAACTCTGTGTTGCAGATTTCCTGCAATGCTAGGGCTATCTGGGAAGCCTGCTAAGTCTGGATGACCTTTTAGTACTGACCTTCAGAAACTGAGGTGAATTAGAGGAGGAATTGTTATGGTTATTGTAAACACTGCACCTCCGGGTTAGAAGTGTTTACACTTCTCATAACGGATCCAAGTCTGAGGATCCTTGTTCTAGATCACCACCTGTGAGGGGGTTGGGCTGTTTACAGGTTTGCAGGTACCTTGACCTCAGAATACCCTATTACTTTGACTTTGTTAAGAGTACTCCATGTTGGTTAGTTCTTGTGATTCTAAACCCTGGACATGTGGCTCTTTATTTGAGTCCCCCACCCTGGTTACTGGATTTTTAGACCTCCATCTGGAATTCTTGAACACACATGGATCTATACCAAGGCAGTTAATCAGATCCAGCTCAGTCACCAAACCCTTGCATTTCATTTGCATACATACTCATTGCATCATATTAACATGTGCTTATTTGTGTTTCAGGGTATCCACCTTCATCTCTGGTTTTGGTTTTGACCCCATCTTTAGTTCTGACCTATCTCTACCAGCATCTTGCTTCAGTTTGTCAGCCATATACTTCAGTTACTTGCACCAGCCAATCAGTGGCTCATTCTTTCAGCATCTTCATCAGCACTCTACTCAGTCTTCAGCATCATGGCTCCAAAGAAAAGCAACATCACTTATCATTTTTTCCAACCAGACTTATCAGACATCAGGAGGATCCAAACCCTGATCACCCCAGATTACATTCCTCTGTTCAGAGAGCATTATGGAGATATACTGGACATGGTCATGGATCTGGACCCATCTCAGAGAAGCCTCATCCACACCTGCATTCAATTTTATGATCCTCCATTGAGATGTTTCACCTTTCAAGACTTTCAGTTGGGTCCTCTTTTGGAAGAATACTCATCATTGACTGGTCTACCCATCAAAAGAGAGGTCCCATTCAACCCTGAAATGGTCTTTCCTAGCAATGGAGAGGTAGCAAAAGCTTTACACCTGGAGCCTGCTTTGATTGAGCAGCATATGACCTCCAAAGCTGGAACCCTTGGTTTTCATCTTGACTTCCTGATTTCTCAAGCTAGTCTGAAGGCCTCCCTGGGGGATTGGAAAGCTGTTTGTGCTCTGTTGGCCTTAAGTGTATATGGAATTGTGCTATTTGCAGATGAGCCTCGATTCATTAGCAAAAATGCAATCCATCTGTTCATCCTGAAGAACCCTGTGCCAACTTTACTGGGGGATCTCTATTACTCAGTCCATCAGAGAAATGAGAAGCAGAGGGGAAGGTTAGTGAGGATTTGTGCTCCATTATTCCATGCTTGGCTTCTCAGGCATCTACCCAGGACAGATGCATTCCTAAATCCTCATCAGCAAAGCAACTGGGCTAAGAGGCTCACTACTCTCACTTCAGCAGACATCAGATGGTGTACTCAGAGCACCAAGGGCAGAGACATGATCACCAGCTGTGGGCACTTTCCCAATGTGCCTTTGATAGGAGTTAAGGGAAGTATCAACTACAACCCTCTGCTGTTCAGAAGGCAATTAGGCTATGCACTGGTCCATACTCCTAGGGAGCAAGATTTGGTGGAGACCCTCTACTGTGAGAACAAGATTAGTTTGACTGTTGTTAGGCAGGCTGCCTGGGCCTGGGATCATGTTCAAACCAAGGGAATCACCATTCTGGGGAAGTGCAATAATGTGGCATCAGTCCAATATTATGAGTGGTCCCATGCTAGGGCCCAATTCTCTGGGATGCCCTTCACCATAGAAGACATGCCTGAGTCATCTTCAGCACCACCCCCTGCCACTATCAGTTTGGAAGAGTTTGAAAGCTTGAAGGAAAGAAATGAAAAGTTAACCCAAGCCTTGCAGAAGACCCTCCGGGAGAGGAGTGAAGGTGTGAGGGAAATTGAGAGATTGGAGAAATTGAGGGTAGAACACTTGACTAAGATTGAGAAGTCTGGAGATTATATCAACAAGTCTAAAGCTGGTGAACAGATTCTGAAGAATGCTTGTAAAGAAGCCCAGTTCCAAAGAGCAAGAACAGACTTGTATTTGAAAGAGAGTCAGGCCAGGTGGGTCCGGATCACTGAGGCCCGTACTCTAGAAGACAAGAAAGCTCAAGACAAGATGGAGCAGATGGAAAAAGCCCTGGCAGCAGCCCAGGAGGAGATATCAGAGCTGAAAATCAAAGCAGGATTGAAGAGGTCTAAGGACCAAAGTCAGAGCAAGAAGTTGACTGCAGCTGTTGCAATAAGAAACCTTCTCATCAGAAGTCTCACGGAGCATCCGGCTGATCCTGTGACCAAAGCACTTCTCAAGGAAGTTCGTGAGGATGAGTTTGGCCTTGGAGTTTGATCATTTGCTTGTTGTTGTTCCTTTTCCATGTACTTTTGCTTTTTGTGATGTGTTTTGGCCCCTTTGAGGGTTTGTGTTGTAAAATGAACAAGTTGTATTATTTCACCTTTGTAATATATTTTGTGTTCACATCAAAAGCAACTTCAACAGCATCATCTTCAAGGGTCTGGAAGGGTCAAAACTGAAGACCAAACCGGATACCTTGAGAACAAATAAGCATAACTGCATTGCATGCTAACCCTTTTGTTTGTTTTGTAGGTTTTTGTTTTGTTGTTGCTAACCTCTGTTGTGATGCTCAGGAATTATTGCTCGCCGCCGGGTATTTCCTCTCAACAGGCCACACAGGTATCCAACTAGAAACAACCTTCCGGGAATTCAGATGGATCAGATGCAACAAGACCTTACGGAGGTCAGAAACCAGATGGCAAACGAAAGATTAGAGATGAGAACGCAGATGACGCAGTTCATGGAAGTTATGAACAACATGGCTCAGAGCCAGGAGAGACTAAGGGCCATGGTGGAGAGGCAAAATCAAGAGGAGCCTCATGTAGGAACTGCAGGCACCAGTAATAATGAAAGGGTGCAACCACATGTTAATCCCCCTGTGTTTGGTCCACATCTACATCCTGAGGCCAACATCCCAGTCAACATTCAAGGGACAGCCACTGCAGCCAGAGTACTTCAAGAAGATCCTCAGGAGGACCAGTATACAGTAATGGGTGCCGGAGAGGAAACATATGATAGACGGTTGGAAGAAATAGCTGAGAAGTTGAGATCACTGGAGTCTCAAAATTCTTTGGGCTTCGACGTCATGGACATGGGTTTGGTAGAAGGGGTCAGGATCCCCCACAAGTTCAAGCCTCCATGTTTCGAAAAGTATAATGGGACTTCATGCCCCCGAACTCATTTGCAATCATTTCTGGGAAGGCTGAAGGCCTATACAATGGACGAGAAATTGTGGATGTTCTATTTTGAAGATAGTTTGACTGGAGCATCAAGAGAATGGTACTCTCACTTGACAAGAGCAACAATTAGATGCTGGAAGGACCTGGCAGAAGCCTTCATCAGACAGTATCAGTATAATCTAGACATGGCACCCAACAGGACCCTCCTAATGGGAATGTCACAGTCTTCGAGGGAGAGCTTCAGAGAATATGCTCAAAGATGGAGGCAATTGGCTGCTGCCGTTCAACCACCAATGTCTGAGAGAGAAATGGCAGACATGTTTATGAACACTCTTCAGGGAACCTATATTGATAGGCTAGCTGCTTTCTCTTCCACTAGCTTTGCGGATGTTGTTATAGCTGGGGAGAGAATTGAAAGCCTGTTAAAGATGGGTAAGATCTCAGACAATGGTGCAAGCTCGTCCAGTGGTACAAGAAAGCCTTTCGCAGGCCCGAGAAGAACTGGCGAGACCAATGCCATTCACACCAACAGGGGTAGGCCCCAATATGCTCAGAGGACAATAGCAGCAGTCACTATCCCTGCTCCAGTTCATCCACAGCCAATCTATCAACCTCCTCAACAAAACTTCCAACAACAACCTCAGTATCATCATCAGAATCAGTATCCTCCAAGAAACTACAACAACAACAACTCCAACAACAACAATCAACAGAGGCCATTCCAACAAAGGCCATCCCAAGCTAACCGAGTGATCGACCCGATCCCAATGCCGTATGCTGCCTTGCTGCCACAACTTCTGAAACTCAACCTGGTTGAGCTAAGAACGTTGGCACCGCCGGATCCCAACAGTCTACCAAGGAACTATGACTCCAATGCTAGGTGTGCTTTTCATTCAAACGCACCTGGTCACAGTACAGAAAAATGCAGAGCTCTGCATATGAAGGTACAAGACTTGGTAGACTCCAAGGCTCTGAATTTTGCACCTCCGCCCAATGTCAATAAAAACCCAATGCCAAACCATGGTGGTCCTCGAATTAATGCTATTGAAGAAGACCAACCGTCTTATTTAATAACCAGTGTGGATCAGATCCGGACGCCATTGGTGGAAATCAAAGCTCAACTCCGTGAAAACAATATATTCCCGGGGTGTGAACTAGGGTGCCCATATTGCAATATTTCATGGAATGGGTGTGAAGATTTAAGGAATGGCATTGACGGCCTTATTCAGAGTGGCTTGCTACAGATCTCTACATCATTTCCGACAAATCCGGCAACTTCATCAACAACGGTTTCAGACACTCCTACAAATACAGCAACTATTGTTCCCGACAATTCATCAGCACCATCAACAAGTACTTCACCTGTCCTCCCAAATGATCAGTTTTCAGCAGTTTCTCCTGCTACAACTTCAGCTTCATTCCATTTCGACTCTCCATCAACAACAACAACAACAGTCCTTCCAACAGAACCTCCTACAACACCAGCAAACAATCATGAAGATGTCTCTACTGTTACCATATTCTATGATCCTGAAAATAATTCCGCTTACCATTCAGAAGGTGCTGCTCCCGCCAGAGCACCAGTTACAATCTTTTACGAACCACAAACAATTACAATCCCTTCAGCAGCAGCAATCAGTCCAGTCACTGTCACGGTGCCTGGACCAATACCATATGAAAGCAATAGGGCCATCCCTTGGCACTATGGCTCTGACGTGTACTGTGAAGGGAAAAGAATCACTCTTGAAACAATAGCACCTGCACCACAAATAGATAATGTGGGGGGAGGCGGAGGCTTCACTCGAAGCGGACGTCTCTTTGCTTCACAAGTTCAAAAACCTACTGCCGAAGCAGAAGCTGCTGCCAAAGCAAAGGGTAAAGGCCCGGTGCAGGAAGATCCAGCTGCCAAAGAAGCCCTGAAAACTCCATTTGATCAGGAAGTTGATGAGTTTATGCGGATCATCAAAAAGAGTGACTACAAAATTGTGGATCAGCTTCACCAGACGCCATCCAAAATCTCTATCCTCTCACTGCTTATGTGCTCCGAAGCCCATCGGAATGCACTACTTAAAGTCCTGCACGCAGCTTACGTGCCTGAGGAGATTACTGTCAACCAATTGGAAACCGTGGTTGGAAATGTTACTGCTAGCAATGGGCTAGGGTTTACCAATTCTGACTTGACAGCGGATGGCCGCAATCACAACAAAGCCTTACACATAACCCTGGAATGCAAAGGAGCTGTCCTTTCTCATGTGCTGGTGGACACAGGTTCTTCCCTGAATGTCTTGCCAAAGAAGGCTTTAGTGAAGCTTGAATATGATGGACTGGCATTGAGACCCAGCAACCTGGTAGTAAGAGCCTTTGATGGTTCTAAGAGATCGGTGCTGGGAGAGATTGAGCTGCCCGTGACAATTGGCCCGCAGACCTTTAAAACTATCTTTTATGTGATGGACATTCAGCCCGCCTACAGCTGTTTGTTGGGTAGACCCTGGATTCACGCCGCCGGCGCAATAACGTCTACCCTTCACCAAAAGTTAAAATTTGAGTGGGAAGGTCAAGTTGTCACAATCTGTGGGGAGGAGGACATTTTCGTTAGTCATCTGGCTACTTATAAATACATTGAGATGGATGGGGAGATCCATGAAACAATGAGCCAAGGTTTTGAGGCCTTGAACGTCAATGAAGCATCTGCTGTATCTGGTACTCCAATGTCATCTTACCAACAAGCCCGGAAGGTTGTTGAAGAAGGAACTGCCCTAGGCTGGGGCAAGGTCTTAGCTGTGGAGGAAAAGAAGGACAAATTTGGGTTGGGTTACAGACCAACTCAACATCAAGCAAAGGCTGCTGCAGAGCCTGGTTTTGTCAGTGGGGGGGATGCTTACCCCCGATGCTATCAACTGTCTGGAAGACGAGCTGGAAGAGGAGCGCAATCTGGAGAATTGGATTCGTCCGAAGATCCCGGGGAGCAGTGTCTCGAACTGGTCTTCCCAGGAAATTATAAGTGTTACTCGAGCAGAGTAATTATTATTTCCTGTATTTTGTATAGCATGCATCCAAGTCTTGCATCTTGCCCAAGATGACAAGACTCATTTTGTAACCAGGGCCATCTGTACTTTTGTGCAAACAAGATCAAATTAATGAAATATCAGACGTCTTTTTGCAAACGAGTCCTTTTCCTTTTATGCTCACTGTTTTTCCACTTTTTCTTTTTGTACAAAAATAAATGGCGGTGTTTTCAAAATGGTAACTTCATTTCACTGTTTTCTAAAGCAAGATTAAAATCAATCACTAAAATGAACCAACTTAACCCTTGCAGAGAGTGCCTTCCAGACTGCACCGACAACAGCACGGCTATGACATCGTATGACTTTGACAATCCGATCAATCAAGCTGATGAAGGGATTGATGAAGAGTATGAGCTTCCTGAAGAGCTAGCCAGGTTGTTAAGGCAAGAGGAAAAGGTTATTACTCCTCATCAGGAGGAGATTGAAGTGATTAACCTTGGTACAGACAAAGACGTGAAAGAAGTCAAAATCGGGGCCTGCCTGCAAGACTCAGTGAAGAGACAGTTGATAGATCTGCTTCAAGAGTATGTTGATGTGTTTGCTTGGTCGTATCAAGATATGCCAGGGTTGGATACCGATATAGTTGTGCACAAGCTGCCTCTGAGGGAAGAATGCCCACCAGTGAAACAGAAGCTGCGCCGAACTCGCCCAGACATGGCTATGAAAATCAAGGAAGAGGTACAAAGGCAATGGGACGCCGGGTTCCTTGCTGTAACTAGCTACCCGCCGTGGGTTGCTAACATAGTACCTGTGCCTAAGAAGGACGGCAAAGTAAGAATGTGTGTTGACTACCGGGACCTGAACAGAGCCAGCCCGAAAGATGACTTCCCATTACCTCACATTGACGTGTTGGTGGATAACACGGCTCAGTTCTCGGTATTCTCCTTCATGGATGGATTTTCAGGATATAATCAGATCAAGATGTCACCTGAAGACATGGAGAAGACAACATTCATCACACCCTGGGGCACGTTCTGCTACAAAGTGATGCCATTCGGACTGAAGAATGCTGGTGCCACATATCAACGGGCTATGGTGACATTATTCCACGATATGATCCACAAAGAAATAGAATGTTACGTGGATGATATGATCGCCAAGTCCCTTACAGAGGAAGATCACCTGGTAAATCTGCTCAAGTTATTCAAGCGTCTGAGGAAGTACCAATTGAAGTTGAACCCCAACAAATGCACATTCGGGGTGCGATCCGGTAAGCTGCTGGGCTTTATTGTAAGCGAGAAAGGGATTGAAGTTGACCCTGATAAAGTCAAAGCTATTCAAGAAATGCCTGCGCCGAAAACTAAGAAAGAAGTTTGAGGGTTCTTAGGTCGATTGAACTACATCTCACGGTTCATATCTCACCTTACAGCAACCTGTGAACCCTTGTTCAAGCTGCTAAGAAAGGAACAAACGGTCAGGTGGAACGAAGATTGCCAGAAGGCTTTTGATAAGATCAAGGAATATCTGCAGGAACCTCCAATCCTCATGCCGCCAGTTGAAGGAAGACCTCTGATCATGTACTTGACAGTGTTAGAAGAGTCGATGGGGTGTGTGCTGGGCCAGCATGACGAGTCTGGTCGAAAAGAGTATGCAATATACTACCTAAGCAAAAAGTTTACCGACTGTGAACAACGTTATTCACTGCTCGAGAAAACTTGCTGTGCTTTAGCGTGGGCTGCTCGCCGACTGAGACAGTATATGTTGACCCACACTACTTTATTAATCTCAAAAATGGATCCAGTTAAGTACATTTTCGAGAAGCCAGCTCTTACCGGACGGGTTGCAAGATGGCAGATGATTCTCACAGAATACGACATACAGTACACATCTCAGAAAGCCATCAAGGGCAGTGTACTATCTGAACATCTTGCTGAACAACCCATTGATGACTACCAACCTATGAGGTTTGACTTCCCTGATGAAGACATCATGTTCATTAAAGCAAAAGATCACGAAGAGCCTATTCACACCGAAGGGCCTGACCCAGAAGAAGAATGGACTATGATGTTTGATGGGGCTGTTAACATGAATGGTCGTGGTGTTGGTGCAGTACTTATTACACCCAAAGGAGTTCACATGCCTTTCTCGGCAAAACTCATTTTCAACTGCACTAACAACGAAGCTGAATACGAAGCTTGCATTATGGGTCTTGAGGAAGCCATTGACCTCAGGATCAAGACATTGACCGTATTCGGAGATTCAGCTTTGGTAGTCAATCAAACCAACGGGAAATGGTACACCCACCAAGATCATCTGATACCTTACAGGGATTATACAAGAAGGTTATTGACTTTCTTCACAACAGTCAAGCTTGAGTATATCCCTCGGGACGAGAATCAGTTTGCAGATGCTCTTGCTACCATTTCATCCATGATCAAAGTTCAAGCCGCTAACTTCATACCTCAGATTTCAGTGTCCAGACTCAACAGACCAGCATATGTATTTGCAGCGGATGTTGTAAAAGATGATAAGCCTTGGTTCCATGACATTAAGTGCTTCTTGGAGGATCAAACATACCCACCTGGGGCATCTTCCAATGATAAGAAGACTTTGAGAAGGCTCGCTGGTAGTTTCTTTCTGAACGCTGATGGGTCTTTGTACAAGAGGAACTTTGACATGGTACTCCTCAGATGTGTTGACAAGACGGAAGCGGATTTGCTGATGCATGAAGTGCACGAAGGATCTTTTGGTACCCATGCTGGAGGGCATGCCATGGCTAAGAAGTTGTTAAGATCAGGCTATTATTGGATCACAATGGATGCAGACTGTTGTGCTTACGCCAGAAAATGTCACAAATGCCAGATCTACGCAGATAAGGTGCATGTGCCTCCCAATCCTTTGAACATCATGTCTTCGCCATGGCCCTTTGCTATGTGGGGCATTGATATGATCGGCAAGATTGAGCCAACTGCGTCAAACGGTCACAGATTCATCCTGGTCGCCATTGACTATTTCACCAAGTGGGTTGAAGCAGCTTCATATGCAAATGTTACAAGGCAGGTGGTAGCCCGATTCCTGAAGAGAGACATCATCTGTCGGTATGGAGTGCCCGAGCGAATCATTACTGATAATGGTTCCAATTTAAACAACAAAATGATGGCAGAGCTGTGCCGGGACTTCAAGATCCAACATCACAATTCTTCTCCTTACAGGCCAAAGATGAACGGCGCTGTCGAGGCAGCAAATAAGAATATCAAGAAGATTGTGCAGAAGATGGTAGTCACCTACAAAGACTGGCATGAAATGCTACCATTTGCCTTGCATGGGTACCGCACATCAATCAGAACATCCACTGGGGCAACACCGTATCAACTTGTGTGTGGTATGGAAGCGATCCTACCTGTTGAAGTTGAATTGCCCTCTCTACGGGTATTGATGGATGTTAAACTGAGTGAAGCAGAATGGGTACGGTCCCGATACGAACAACTGAGTCTGATCGAAGAGAAAAGATTGGCTGCAATCTGCCATGGGCAGTTATATCAGAAGAGAATGAAGAAAGCCTTCGATCAGAAAGTCAGGCACCGAGAGTACCAAGTAGGAGATCTTGTGCTGAAAAGAATCCTCCCTCCTCATACAGACTACAGGGGCAAATGGACTCCAAATTATGAAGGACCATTTGTTGTAAAGAAAGTTTTCTCTGGTGGAGCACTGATGCTCAGCACCATGGATGGTGAAGATTTCCCATCCCCTGTGAATTCAGGTGCAGTTAAAAAATACTTCGCATAGAAAATGACCCGCTGGACATAAAAACAGAATGTAAGTCCAGGCAAAAATAGGGCATCCCGGCGAGTCAAAAACAGAATAAAAGACTCGGGCAAAAGTAAAGGAAAATAAACAAAAAAATGTACACCCGCTGAGTTGAAAAGCCGCATTGGACAGCTCAGGCAAAAATGGGTATCCCGATGGATTGAAAACCCGAAAGGGCGATCCATGCAAAATAAGGGAATAAGCGAACAACTGCATTCTGAATTCGTCTGTATCACCTACAACTTGGTAAGCTTCAAAGGATCAAGCTTTAATCAGAATCAACTCTCTCCAGAAAGCAAGACGAGAAGGACGTCATTGTCATACGAGTCGTAGCAGGAGAGGAAGCTCCTTAAAGCGTCGTCAACACCGCCAGCACTTTATTTCTCAATTTATAACAATCTCCTCATTTCAGGAGATATGTTTCTCTGACTGTATCTCGCCAATTCAGGGCACATGAATTAATAAAATCAGATTTTCAGTCATGTTTCGTCTTTTACATTTATGTTTTGCAAAGAGTCGTCTGATATCTCTAAAAAAAAAAAAAAAAAAAACAATTGCATAAGTACAGATGCCTTTCTCTAAAAATGAAAACACATGCTTACAGGGAATGTGATTACTCTCGAAAGTACTTAACTCCTATGACGGAATCCAGTAAGGGATACCTCGGGACCTTTTGTACGTTTCCTTACCTTTGCAGGATTGCAGGTATCCAGAACGCAACCTGGGGCATGCAGGTTACGTCTCCGCAAGTAGGCGAATCATTATCAACTCGGTCTATCTTCCACATGGCACTAGAAGGTGCCCATTTCCCCAACGGAGCTGCCGAATCAACATGCACTCAATCTCAGCATCCAAGATGCTCTCCCCAGCTGAGTTGCCTCTCACTTCCCCAGCCGAGTTGCCATTCTTCCTCAACAGAATGCAGAAATCAGGGAGCCATCTCCCCACAGAGCTTCAGCCTCTATCCAGAAGAGCAGCGCATGAAGGATCACAACAGAGTACAAGAAGCTTCTACAAACCCCAGCTGGGTCCCGTACTTTCAAGGTTATGTCTACCAGTGACATGTATCCCCGAGCAGATACATCATTGGATCTACCAATGATCTTACCCCCAGCTGGGACGTCCATTTCAAGCAGATCATCCAGAGATCTTCGCAGCGTGGGGATCCGAATCCCGGATCTGCGCCCTTTTGCATAATCATAGCATTCGCATCATATTATACCCTCAAAGCGTAGCATTCCGTCTAATACGGAGCATTACGGCAAAAATCAAATGCATGGCATAATCATAAGTCATGTTGTGAATTGAACGCTTGTGACTAGTAACCATTCATCAGGATACAGATTACTTTCCCCAGAGTCCCCATCAGAGCCCCAGCAAAAGCAGTTGCCTCATATTCACAAACACCCGTATATACACTTTTTGGCACCCGTCCGTGTCATCTTTCCCCACAGGTCGCCTGGGTACCCTTTACAAACAAATCACCCTCATTACAGATACTTCCTGACACCCGTCCGTGTCATGTCCCAGCAAAAGCCAAAGACATCCTCTTTGCACACACATATACTTATATACACCCTTTTTGACACCCGTCCGTGTCATATCCCCAGCGCAGTCGCCTAGATACTTGTTAATATTATACTTTTCTCTCTTGACACTCGTCCGTGTCACTCTCCCCAGCGGTCAAATTACTCATTAATACAATACTCACTACTCATGGTACGCTTATACAGATACTCGTCCGTATCTTGTATACATCACCACTCATATCCCCACAGATTCGGCAATAGTCCTTGTTCTCTGTTAACCAGTTGGTACTCGTCCGTACCATCATCTCAGAACATTGCGTCTGGTGCTTGTTTCTACATGATACTCGTCCGTATCATAGTCTTAGGGATGCTCGTCCGCATCTTTAATCCATACACCATGTCAAACACTTATGTCTTCTTGAATATAGATACTCGTCTGTGTCTATTATTTTCCAGAAGGTTTCTTTCAGATGCAACACTCGTCCGTGTTCTTTGTTAACCAGTTGATACTCGTCCGTATCATCATCTCTGAACACGTGTCAGTATTTGTTTCTACACGATACTCGTCCGTATCATAGTCTTAAGGATGCTCGTCCGCATCTTTAATCTATACACAATCCCCCAAACACTTATACCTTTTGTTTCTTGGATGTAAACGCTCGTCCGTGTTTACATTATCCCCAGTAGATCACCAGCAAATTTTCTTTTTATCTAACACTCGTCCTATGTTATGATACCTTTGAGAGCAGCCGTACCCTGCTGAGTGGTCGTCCTCCACTTCTTGATGGTCGTCCTCCATCATGCTCATCCGATGGCCGTCCCCATCGTTGTTTTAGCAGCCGTCCCCTGCTAGGTGGTCGTCCTCCACCTTTTGATGATCGTCCTTCATCACTTTATCCAATGGCCGTCCCCATTGTTGATTTTGGTTATCTAACACTCGTCCTGTGTTATGATAAACCTTTGAGAGCAGCCGTACCCTGCTGAGTGGTCGTCCTCCACTTCTTGATGGTCGTCCTCCATCTTGCTCGTCCGATGGCCGTCCCCATCGTTGACCTTTTCTATCCGATGGCCGTCCCCATCGTTGATATTTTTGGCAGCCGTACCCTGCCAGGTGGTCGTCCTCCACCTTTGATGGCCGTCCCCATCATTTTTATACCCAACAGAGCAGCCGTCCCCTGCTAGGTGATCGTCCTTCACCTTTGATGGCCGTACCCCATCATCTGTTTATTTCATTTATTCTTTAACCCGATGGCCGTCCCCGTCGTGGTCCCTTTTCCTTTTTAACCCGATGGCCGTCCCCATCGTTGGTTACTTTACCTTTATGGACTTGATGGCCGTCCCCGTCATGCTTCATTAATCCTCAGAAATTTTACAGTTTTATCGTGATGGCCGTCCCCATCATGATTTTATTTTCCCCAGCTAGTCGGCCGTCCCCGTCTTAGCTTTACTTGTTTTTCCCCAGCTAGTCGGCCGTCCCCGTCTTAGCTTTACTTTTTATCCCCAGCATGTCGGCCGTCCCCGTCATTGCTTTATACACTTTACCAGCATGTCGGCCGTCCCCGTCATCGCTTTGTTTCACATACCACTTTACCCAGCAGTCGTCCTCTGCTCGACGGTCGTCCTCCGTCGCCCATACTTTGCAATATACTTTACAATCTATATCCCTTTTCTTCTTCATTCTGTGAGTACAAATTTTGGACTGTCTTTGGTATTCAACCACAAGTTATCTTGTTTGGCCTGTTAAGCCGTCGCTTACAACCTGCACAGCTAACTCATGTTTGAATAGGGGCAGCTGTAAACACCCCAAATTTGCCCTCACCCATTCACACCATGGCTTGTGATCATTCTCATATGCATAAATACAATCATATCATCTCACATCTCATTTTTGATTCACTGGATAGTTTCTAAGGCATCTGCACCTAGGGTTTGTGATCTGAGCAATCCCAAAGCATCTTGAGCTATTCCAAAGGCCACCAATCAACTCAAAGGGGTCCATGTGTGTTCTTACATCATATTCCATCTCCTCAAAGTCAAAAATGCAGAGGAATCACAAGAACTAGGGTTTGAGTGGATGCAGAGCCAGGATGAACTGCACAGTTGACTGAAAATTAGGGTTTTGGTTTCAGAGGCCATCACTCCAATTTTTTTGGTCATTCTTGTTTCCATTGATCTCTATATGGTATAAGGAGTATGCATATCAATTTTCATGAAGAAATTCCATGGGGAAGTCATCTGATCAAGAGTTGACTTTTCAGACAAGTCAGTGCAAAATCAGGGCATCTGAGGCCCCCAATAACCCAACCAATGGGTGATCTTCATCATTTTGAGTGTATATGATCTTTATTTGATCATGGAAGAAGGTTGAAGTTCATGAAAATCAAGAATTTAGGGTTTTTGCAAAGGTTGACTTTTTGGGCATAGTTGACTTTTCAAGAATGCATCATTTTAGGTCAATTTTCAAGCCTTGATTCATGATCAAAAAAGGCTTCAAATGGAAAAACTTTGGTCATGAAAGTTGTAGATCTCATCTTTCCCTTTTCAAAAAGTACAAGAAAATGATCAAACTCTTCTTGGATCAAAAGTTATGGCAATGCAAAGTTGGCAAAAATCATTGTTTTTCAAGTTATGCACCAAATGAAAATCTTGCAAAGTCTTGAACCAAAGCCAAATGCAGCCTCTAATCCACTTCAAACCAGCATGTGAACATTCTCTAAGTTACAAAAATCAGAATTTGATCTAGTTTGCCCATGGGTTGGTTTGTGTAACAAGGCATTTTCATGAAAATCCATAAAGCTAACCAAGTTGCAAAACACTCATGATCTTCTCACCAACTTGCTGCATTGATCCTTGAGTCAAGCCAGCCTCTCTCCCTCACCTTTGCTGCGCCAGCCATGCCTTGTACTTGCCTAGACCTTGCCCATGCCCTATCTTACACAAAGTTGACCTTTTATGCAAAAGCAAACTTACCTATCATAGCAGGCCATGTCACATCACAAAACCAATCAGATTTGTTTATGTGTACAACTTGCAAGCTAAACATATCACAAGCCAAGACTGAAACACACACATTCATCACATTGACAAAAACACTCCCAACTGCATAAGCTTTCGAATTCCTTCACACAGCAAGCAAACACTAAAACTCTCTTCACCATTCATCTCACCTCACTTCATAGACAAGAAACCATCCAAAGCACAAGCCTGAAGCAGCCTGAAAACTCCATTACCATTCTTCACTCTCATTCTGCAGATTCATTCGAATCTCCTTCCATAAGCCACAAACAACCAAACAAACCTTGCAAAGCTTCTCTACACATCCTTTGGACCTCAAACCATCATCCACCATGGCCTGAATCCTCCAGAATCACCACAGCCATTGTTGACTAAGCTTGAAGCAGGAGCTTTCGAAACTCACTATCCAGCCAACTTAAACTCACTTTGAGCATTCAAGCATCTTTGGGGGATCAAGTGGAGCAGCTTACATCAAAGGAAGTGGCCAGAAAGTTCCTAAACTGAAAGCTTCAAATCTCAGGTAGCTCGAAAATAATTTTTCCAGAAATCATTTTTATTGTTACAAACCTGTTCTTTGTGTTGTCCTGATCATCCTGGTGCCATTAGTTTTTGAAATGGTTGTGTTTTGAGCATTTAATTGAACTCTGAAGCTTGCGTGACCTAAAACTTTTTCTCTTCGATTCAGTTGATTTAGAGAAAATAAATTTGTTTTAGGTTAGGGGTTTGGTTCGTGAGGATGAGAGGAGCGTTTCCCTGGTCTTAGATTTCATTTTTGTTACGTTTTTAGGAAGTTTGAAATTTTCAGGTGAGCTTCTGGCCGGAGAAGACGACCGGAAGTCTTCTCCGGCCACCTGAAAGTCATTTGTGCCCTAATCACACAATTAATGCTAGTTTGAATTTTGGCCGTAGATAGCCTTTGACTCGTTGACTTCCCTCCAGTTTCGATGGCCCAGATGCGTTCGATTAGCCCTAATCATTTTCATTTAGTTAATTAATTCGTAATTAAACTAATTTAATCAGAGCCAACCTGGACCCTTAGATCACGCGCCAGTCAACAGATTTGAATCCTGGGCTCATCTCAGCCATTCGTTCCTTTGACTTTTTAATTTATTCATTTTAATTCATTTCTTTTTCATTTGTTTTGTACAATTAATTTAAAATAGTAAAAAATTCATAAAAATTATGAAACTTTTTCTTAAGAGTTTCAATAATTTTTATGACACAAAAATATTTTATTTTATTTTTTATCATTAAAAAAAGTATTTTTAAATATTTAAAAGAATATTTTTAATTGATTAATGGGAATTAATTAATTAAAATACTTTTAGGTATTTAAAAATTACAAAAAAATTCATGAAATGTTCTAAGACATTTAGAAACATTGTCCAACCTTCAAACCAAATTTCTTTTTTGATCTTGATGCATTTTAAGAATTTTTCATGGAATTAAATCATTTTTTATGCATTATTTTGATCACAAGTTTAAAAATTCATTTCTGCCTATTGGTGAAGGTTGAGACATTGATTCTTCTTGCATTGTTTTCCATTTTGCATGTATTTTCAAGGATAAAAAGGCCATGATTTGTTCTTGCATTTTCAAATTGTTTGGCATTTGTTTTGTTAAGAACCCTAAAAAACCCTAATAACTTAGAAAAATCATATCTTGAGTTTGGTTGAGAGTTGAGAGCTCCCCTTTGGGCAGTGGTTCATCATAGGCCTAGGGTTTCTTTGAGTGCCATTTTCCATTTTTACTTTAGGGTTTTGCTTCTGTTTTTGGTTTGTGTTTGATGTTTGATCCATAAACCCTAATTTGGGCTTTCATTTGCATCCCTCTTGCATTCTCTTGCATAACATGACTTGTCTTTGCATTTTGTGCATTCTTGTGATTCATTTGACATCTTAAGACATGTATAAAGCATCATTGATCATTGCATTACATATTTGCCATGTCATTTGTCTTGTATGCTTCATAACATTTCATGTTTGTTCATGCTCCTTAGCTTGTATCATTTGCATTCATGATCTTGTATGAACATCCCCATTGTCTTGCCTCATGTTTGCAGCACCTCATAACATCATAATCATCATCAACATGCTTCTGGTTTTGCTTAGCATCATATCATTTCATCTCATCTTGCATTGCATTGCATTTTCTTTCTAACATTGCAGGTGGTAAGTAAGCTTGAGAAGTGGATTTGCCTTCACTTCTCATACCCTTTCTTTTCATCTCTCTTGCATCCATTGTTGCATTCTTATTTGTGTTTGAGTTTGAGCTTGCTCATTCTTCTTCTTCCCACTTTCTTTCTTCAAGTGACTTGACTTCTTGAATGAAGCAAGTCACTTTGCTTCTCTTGGTCTTGTTCATCTGCTTCCTGGTGGTTCTTCTGAAGATTGTTCTTGCAAACCTCACAAACCTTAGGATCATCCAAGCATGACAATGAATTAGGGTTTTGATTAGTCCCCCGTAGTTTTACCTTTGTGTCTCTCTTTGAGTCCTCTCTTCCCATCTCATAATCAGGGACCAAACCCTAAAGGCTTTAAGACTTTGTGATTAAGCTTATGCCTGCATCCTTCTCTTAGGATGGAGTGTATAACTTTAATCCTAAGTCTTGAACCCTTAAGGTGTTTAAATCTCTTAATCAATTCACTTAATAAATATCAAGACATCACTTGTAACTTGGGCCTTGCATTAGGGTTCTAATTCTTCCTTAAGTGGTTAAGAAGGACTAACCCTAGTGTTAATGGACAAGTCCCCCTCAAGTTGTCTTACAAACCATAAAAAAAAAAAAACACTTCATCATCATACCATTAAATAAAATCCACTTAATCAAAGGCTTGTTTTGTCATGGGTTTAATCCCTAATCATGGATTAAGTTGAGGAGTTTTTCTCAACTTAAACATTCTCATCTATTATCCTTCTTTTAGGATGGTGTAATGAGTCTGTTTAATCCTTGATTATGGCTTAACCTCATTACTCAACACTAAACAAAAACACCAAAAACATCTAAATAATCACAAGTAGGTTAATGATCTTAATCCTGCATCAAAGGTGATTAAGTGTGAGAATCTGACTTCACACTTAAGGTATCCTCATTACCCCTAAACAGAGGGAAGATGTGATGAGTTTACTAACCCATTGGTTTAGGCTTAAGCTCATTATCTTATGACAAACTTCAAAAAAAAAATATAAAAGACTGAAAACTCAAAAACAAACAATAATCGTCTCCTCCGGGATTCTTTTCTCATCACCTTCACTCACAAACGAGAACTCGCTTCTTCCGTCTAATGCAAGACAGTTTGCACCTGAGCCAGACAGGTCATACACTTGAGCATAGACAAGCAGGCAGTTCACAAGTCAATCCACCTTTCAGTCTCTTTGGGTCGAACTACGGTGTTCTGACTTCCTCATTGCACGAGAGGATACGTAGGCATAACTTAACGGTTATCGAACAAAAGTCTCTGTATATTCCCCCTCTTCCAGCTTCATTCTCTTGAGCCTCATGATCTTGAGTATACTCTTTTCCTTACACTGACACTTTCATACTACACATCACATTTCTTTACACTGACACCTGTACATCTCTTTCCAGCTATTTCATACACAGATTGCACTGACACTACCCCTTTAAAACACAAATCTTTTAAGCGTGGATCCCGTCGAGTACGGCGGACAATCTGGGTGCTAATACCTTCCCAGGTTGTAACCAACCCCCTTTCTCAGTTTCTCTGGTTCGCAAACCGTCTTATCCATCTTTTTCTAGGTCTATGCAGCATTGCCTTTCCTCCGGGATAAAAATGCCTAGCTGGCGACTCTATTCATTCTCCAGTGAGTTCACGGCTGTGTGTTCTCACTGTTCCCTTCGCCGACCGTTCGCGTCTGTACCCCTCTTGGCCCCGTGTCATTTGGTGGGAGCGACAATAAGGTTTTGTTATGGGGGCAAGGTTATTCGTTCACTGCCTCTGCCTCGGATTTGGGCTTTGACAGTGGGAATTTTGTGATTTATTTTAATGATAATTATGATGCTATGGGTGAAATGTGTATTTTCACTTGGACCAATGACGGAATTTGCGTTTGTCTGATGATTATCAAGATTACTTCAAGTTGTTCTGGCCACCTCCGGAGTGGATCACCAGTAGATGTTTGTGACAGAGTAAGTTATTTGCATTGAAATTTCCTAATATAATAGTGATTGATAGTGTTTATTAGTTATATTTGTGAACTATTATTGTTGTTATTTAACATTTCCATATTTTCTTTTGTAGGTATTGGAGAATTCTAATATGTCTGTTAGCTCTATTACCGGTGATGCAATGGCAGATCTTTGATCTTTGAATATGTTTTTCTTGGCCTTAGGCATTATCTTTGATCTTTGAGAGATAATTGTTGATGAATTGCAAGTTGAGCCAAAAAGTTTAAGTATGTGATAAAAAAAATAAATGAAATGGAGATTGGATTTTTAGGAAAAGGAGTTGATACCCTATCTATAATCAAAGTGGTATGCAATGATGCATATGAGCAAAATTTTATAGGAAACTTTAATTGAAATAAAAAATTGCTAACTCATGTTCCTCTTAACTCTTTCATTTTGTTGAAAAATCTAATATTTTTGGATGCATAAAATTGTTACTGTGATATAATATCTTTGATGAGAGTAAAAATCAGGGTCGGTCCTGAGTTTTTAGAAATCCTGGGCAAATAATAAAAATTGTGTCTGATAAGTGCATTTTGATACACATTCCTCTATGTTTACACTTATGCATTTCCATTCTTTACTTTGGTTATTTTTCTATTTTAACGTATTTTTATAAATTAGTTTATTTTTGCACTTATTTGTTTTTCGCACTTTATTTTCAGTATTAGCAGTCTGCACTAAAATGATCATATCTGGAGCTCTGGGAATCGGCTAAAGACGTTCTACCAGTCGATGGAAAGCTAAGACAATCAGACTGTAGCAGACCTAAAAAAGTCGTTGAAGTTGCAGTATTAGATATAATTTGTTTTAGGTCATTTGTTTTGGGTCTGGGTTATGTTTTCGAACCAATTGAGTTAAAACCCGTGATTTGATATTTCTCCTTTAACCTAGCAGCCGTGTGACTGTTGGGAGGACCTTCTGGACACTATTCACGATTTTTAGGCCATTTCTGATGTACGGATTCCATACTTTGAGGTTTTTTAATCTTTAATCCAGTTTCTTTTCCCTTTTCAATATTAATTTATATGCCTTGTTTGCTTAATTCAAGTTACATAGAATACTATTGATTTATATCGATTGATTGATGTTCCTTGAGTTTTAGCGTAGTTTACCGTTGCTTAATCATTAGAGTGACTATGTTAGAATCACGTTTGCTTAATTTGTGATTGTGCTTATCTGTTTGCTTTATTCGAAAAATAGGAATGCAATCTTATAATGTCAATTTCGCTTGTTAATTGGTGTTGTAATCGGTAGAGGAATAGAAAACGTTTAGGAGATTGAAGTTTATTGAACCAATGATAAGTCGGTACCCGAATCAGTAGAATTGTCGTTTCAGCTTATTTGTTAATCACTTATTTTAATCCGTTTTTATAATTCGACCTTAAAATCAACCCCGATTAATCGTTACTATCATTAGTTAATAAGATCAAGAATCCTTGTGAGAAGATTCGAGTCATTGTCGCTATACTACGTTTTAAAGAAAATTACTCGTTTTTGATCCGTGCGCGACACACAGATCATATTGGCGCCGTTGCCGGGGATTCTTGTTGTTATTAACCGAGTCATAGGTATAGTTTTCTTGCTAGTTTTTTTTTTCTTTTCTTTTTTTGTTTTGTTTGTTGATTTTCAGGGTTGCAATACCGTTATAAGTTTTCCAGCCTTTCAGGTAAGTTGGAAGCCACTGTTTCGATTTGCTCTGAATTTTTTTCCTCAAAATCGCAAATTTTGCGTTTTTCTATTTTATTTGATTTATTTTCTCTTTTCATATTTTCAAAAAAATCTAAAAAAATTTGTGCGAACTTTATTTGATTTATTTAGATTTTTAGCGTTATTTTTATATATTTTTAAATTTTATTTTAATCGCTTTTTCCATTCTTTTTAAATCTGCAGTGATTTTATTTGATTCTGTGTTGAAATTTATAATCATATCATAGCTGATCAAAGAACTCTGAGAGAACTGGTTGCACTTGTGAATTATAATTCTTTATGTATTGAATATCCTGATGTTGTTGATGCACCTTTCGAATTGAAATTTGGTTTAACACACTTGTTGCCAAGTTTTAATGGTTTTGCAGGTGAGGATCCACATAAGCATATGAACGAATTTCAGGTTGTGTGCTCTGCACCTTCTGAACCTTCACTAGAGGACCTTATCAACCAAATGGCTACAAATAATGTCAAGTTTCAACAACAAATAGATTCTAATTTTCATACTTTGCAAATACAACTTGATCAACTTACCATTTCGATGAATCCCATGCAGCAAGCTCAAGGATCAAACCAATGACCCTTGCAGCTGATTTTCCATCATTGTCTGATTTTGATGATGTTTACTCTTGTGATGTTTATACTGACATTAAAATTTACTTTGTTTGTGCTGAAATTGAGGTTGCCTTGCAAGTTGACATTCTTACTGAAGATGAGGTTGAAAATGAAGTTGTTCATGTCAATGAAGCTCTCGACACCCCGATTTTCCGGAACAAACCATCCATCGAGAAATCACCCTCTTTAGAGCTGAAGCCAATTCTTAATAATTTATTTGAATTTGAGCAGGAAGATAAATCATTATAGGAACATAAGAAGGGAATTGGATGAGCTTTGATTGACACTTGTGATATTAGCCCATCCATGAGTATGCATAGGATCTCAATTGAAGATGGAACAAAATTCATGAGGCAGCCCTTTAATCCTTTGATTTTTAAAGTTGTAGAAAAGGAGATCACTATCATGTGCACATTCAACACTTTTACTTATCGAAGATTCTTCTTTGATCCTGGAATAAAAGGCGAAGGCACTAATAAAAACTTCAAGATTAATGGATACTACCCAAAGCTACTCTATGGGATCCACACTTTGGAACAAGAGACTATAGAAGAACTTTCTTTAGGAAATGTTGCTTATGTGATCAACTATCCACCTTGACTACTCGGATGTGTTCTTACCTTTTTCTCCCTCTTATTTTATATTTATGTCCTTTCATTGAGGACAATCCTTGTTTTATGTGTGGGGGAGGGAATATTTATTTTCTTTATTTTTGTTTGTTTTGTTCAAGTTTATTCAAAGCAATCATTAATTCAAAATAATATTTAACAACTAGTATTAACTCAAAATAAACAAAACGAACACAACAGTTCTCAAACGTTCTCATCCCGATGTTACATGACACAGAGAAGGACACCACACCTAGCTTATTCTTGAATATCTACAGGATGACATAATGTACCATCACCAAAGGTAGACAGGTGTAGCAGTAAAATCATGAGTGTAAGTTATTGATTAACTTAACTCAAGGTACACAGAGTCGCCACCGCGCTTTTCTTTATTTCCAAAAGGAAAAAGGTAAAAGAACGAATAAAAACCTTAGGAATCTAGAAGCAAAAGCTAAAAGAAACAAACAGAGAATGGGTAAGGGGATTGGTTATGAACCGGGAAGGTTTTACGCACCCGACTCGTCCGTGGTACTCCACGGGAACCCTTTGAAATATTTAATGCATTTTTGGTTTGAAATGGTTTTCTTGAAAAAAAGATTGAAGAGATGAGAAGAAGAATGTTTTTTAAGATTTTGGTGTTTGAAGAGACGAACGTCTCATGCCTACGTACCCACAAAGTGCAATGCGAGATCAAAACCCCGTAGTTCGTGGTACAAATTGTGAAAAGAAGAATGAGTTGAATTGATTTTAAAATGTAAAGATAAGTCGTCATTCTTTAGCGAATAATTCCGCTAGAAAGAATGAATCATATCTAAACATAAAAAAAAGTTAAAAGGAAACGTGCACGAGGGCACAAAACAATTGAATGAGTTTTGAAAGTTTTAAAGTTTTTTTGAGAAGAAAGTTTCGATATGCTTATGTGGTTTAGAATTTATTAAGAAATGAAATGAAAAGGTAAAAATCACATGACCTAAGTCAAGGTTTGATTGCGAAAGTGTTTGAAGTTTGAAAACTAAGAAGATTTTGAAAATAGGAAGAAGATTTGAAAATTGAAGAAGATGGGAAGAGATGAAGGGACTATCCTAAGACTTGAATTAAAAAGTTAAAGGAAGGACGATCAAACCATATGGAAAGCATTCTTTGAAACAATCGGATTTCCATCTTCATAATCAAGTGAACTCAATCGGAGCCAAAGTCTTCAATCCATAACAACTTGAGCAAAGGGAGAGATCCTAAAATCTAAGTCCAACTTCCAAGTCCAATGCTAAGGATAGTAACCATAGTCCGAAATTAAAGTCACCAATTTTTTAGATGTTTAATCCATTATTAGTGTTTTTACGTCCAAATGGACAAAGGAAAAATCACAAACATAACAATATAAACAATAAGCAATATGATGAATGATATAGTATAATAAGCATAATAAGAGAGATAAGGAACGAGAAATTGAAATAAAGAGGATAAGGTGCGAGAGATTGAATTAAAATGTTAGTATATTAATATTATAACAATATTTACATAATAAGTGGTATGATGAACTTAATCAAGCACAACCACGAAACAAAAATAACAAAATCGAGGCAACCGGATCCAAGTGGATATCATTCCGAATCGGGACAAGTTTAGGTCTATGTTAAGCAATCGCCGAGTAATTTACGGAGTAATTACCCTACAAATGAGGCCGGCCACCACTAATTAAAGTGGAAAATATTCGTGTTAATACATGTTAGAGAAACGATATTATGAATCGTTCTCCGGAAACATGCCACACTAAAAGAAAAAAGAACGGTCTAATCTTAATCGAGATTTTCGTTGAATTTATCGAAAGCAACCTATCACGATCTCAAAGTATGGAGAATGATCCAAATGATTATTCATCCATAGATTTGAAATAATAAAGATTAAACCTATTCGAAATTCAACAATCAAGAATCGGAGATTGTCATCGACCAAAAATAAAAGATGAAGAAAAATGGATCTAAAAGTAGATCCATAAAAGAATTAAAATATTTTTTTAAATTCTTTTCTTAAATCTCTTTTCCTAACATCTTTTTTAAAATACTTTTCTAAATCTTTTTACTAAAATATATTTTCTAAAAAAAACTCTTATATCAAAAGATAAATTAGAAATAAAACATTTAAAAGAAACCAAAAGGAAATAAAGAATGAAAATAAAAAAAGGAAATAGAAAGGGAAATGGAGGGGAGATACACGCAGAGGCTAGGAGGTTGGATTAGCAGAAGGATCCATATCCACAAACAAAGGCCCAGTCACATAAAACATATGACTCTTTTATTTTTAAGAACATAAGGTCAGATTTCACATAAAATAAAAAGAAAAAAAACGTAATCACTTCTTCTTCTTCTTCGCTAAACACGCTTACGGGCTTACGGACCACTGCTCACCGTTCTTTCTCAAGCAAAACGGCAACAAACTCTTCCTTCTACAAAAACCGCGAATGGCATCGGAGTACAACACCAACTGTCAATCCGCCGTGGATTCCCTTTTCAATTAGCTTTGAGTTTTTCTACCTTTTCCTTTTTCATTTGTAGGTCATGGATTCCAAGATCTTGTTGTTGTTGATTTGTTGTTGAAGACGATTTTTGAGGTATTTTCAGAAGAATGGATTGAAAGAAGAGAGTGGTAGGTTGAATTGAATATTATTTGGAATGAGTTGAAATGGAAGAAAGTTGTTGTGATTGAAGCTTGATTTTGTTCTGGTGAAATTTTTACAGGGTTTTTGTGGCTTTCAAGCTTGAAGAAGGAATCAAGAGAGTGTTGTATTTATAGCAAAATTGAAGGAAATGTGAGATGTCGTTTTGATCGATTTTATGACGTTTTTGCAGTCATGAAATTTGCGTGTTCATAATCGTGAAAGAGAGAAGTCGTTTGGTGTTGAGGGCCTGCGTTTTGAATGCTTATGGTTCGCGTTTTGGTTCACGAAGGATGCGTGATGCTGATGTTCATGTGGCTGGCGACTTGCAAGTTGTCACGTGTGAAGGCTGTTTTGTGTTTGATTGTTTAGGCTGCAGCTGAAATTGTTGTTTTGAGTTTGTGGGCCTGCGGCTTGTGAAGTTTGGTGTAGATGACGTGATGTGTGAGCTGAGGGAGTGAGAAGTGAGCTACGGTGGGAAGCTTGTTGTTCGGCTGCGGAAGGCTAGTGTTGCCTTGGCTTGTGATTTGCTGGGTGATACAGCTGATGTTTGCTTGGATGAAGTTGGATAAGTGTGATGGCTGGATGAAGCTGGTGTACGGCTTGTCACGTGGAGTGAAAGGCTTCCTGCGGCTTGTGGTTGTTTTGCTGGGAATGCAGGGATTTCCTTTTAAATGAATGGGCCAATGGGCCCTTTTCCCATGCAAATGTACTAAAAAAATGGACTTTTGATAATTATTTTTTGGATATTTCTTTGGTAATATATATATATTTTTTTAATGAATTTGGTGATAGAATATGGGCTAAAAAAGGGTAAAATGTTTAGAAATTGATAATGGAATAAAAAAATGGATGGAATAATCGGCTCAATTAGAAAAATGGATAATGAATTAAATTTGGAAAAAAGGAATTGGATGGAAAATATGAATTGAATATAAGTGAATAGAAATGGAAAGAATAATCGAGATAAATTGGATGACAAAAAAACGAGATGTGAATGGATATAGATAAAAATGGATAAGAAAATTGGAATGAGGATGGATAAATGGACATGAATTGATGATTTTAAGCCCACCACAAACCCTTGATTTTTCTTGCACAAACCTCTGATAAAATAAACACAGCCATCACTAAGCCACTGAACAACTTGCCACTTCAACCACAATCACTGAAATCGTCTGAATATTGTCCTGATAAATCGAATTCATGCTGAGGAAAATAAATCCTCAGATGAACTGGTGAACTTGAAGATTCACACCAAACTTTGCATAAAACACAGCTTGAACTTTTGAATTCGCATTGTCTGAGAAATAAACCACTGACGCACATGAATTGCAGTCAAAACAATCTTTGGATAGTTTGACCAAGATTAGGTCTAACATCCATCTGAATCGAATTGTAACTGAACAAACGCATCTGAATTGAAATCACTGCCCTGTTTTTTTGAAATCCTGCAACACAGAGAAGAAGAAAACGCAACTGCAACATATTTTTGGTATTTTGGTTAGAGGTTAGTAAATATAAACAAATAAAACAAGTAAAGGCAAGGTGATCCCCTGCGAGACAAAGACCTGCACCTGAAGAAAAAAAAACTAACAGTGCGTGATCTTGTTTGTATGCAAATGCAGATGAGATGCGGAAAATATTAGGGTAAAAAATTAGGGTCTGACAGATGCCCCTATTTAAGTTTCTTCAATACAGAGATAATGAAGATTGAAATCTTCGTTTCGACAAGATGGAAGATACTTAAATATCAAAAAACCCAATTTTTGATCCTAAGATGCCAAAAACTGGAATGAAATGAAATAAACGATATGAAATGAACAATATGAAAAGATATAGAAATGATTTGAAAGTAATATGAAGCACATGAAATGCCAATGAAAGGTAGAGAAAATATGTTATGAACACATATGAAATGTTAGGAGGATAATATGAGATGATATGAAATGTCTATGAAATGCAGAGAAAAATATGTGAAATACAGAGAAATCCGTGAGGGACGAGACGACACATGAAATAAAATAAACGCTGGGGATAAGAAGCATGAAACTCCTACAGGGAAAAGCATCATGCTAGAGACCAACACATGGCTTAGCCAAGACGAAAAATGTCCAAGAATGGCAATTGGACAGAAAACATCACAACATCCAGGAATGGCACTGAATGAAATGGGTAATATTCGGGAAAATATATCAGCTTAATGATAACTCCAATCATGGAAATCCGAGAATGGCAATCGGAAGGAAAATGATCACAACATCCAAGAATAGCAATCGGATGAAGTGTGAATCACATCATTCATAAACAACACTAAATGAGATGGAAAAAGGTTCGGGACAGTACATCAAATCAGTGATGACTTCACTAAGGACATTCGAGAATGGCAATCGGAAGGAAAGTGATCACAACATCTGAGAATGGCAACCAGATGAAATGTGAAGCATAACATTCAGGAACAGAACTGAATGAGATGGGAAAAGGTCCGGGACAGTACATCAAATCAATGATGACTTCACTGTGGACATCCGAGAATGGTAATCGGATAAAAGGGTGTAATATCTGAAAGAGACAACAAGTATATGAAGGAAAAAAGTTCTGGAGAGACAGACAAATGCCAAGTAAGTTGGACTTTGACCAAAAAGTAAGAGCTTGAAAACAACAAGACTTCGAGAAATGCATATGAGGACTAAAACACTCAGTATGCAGACCTTTACGAAAATGGGGACTAAACCACCCAAGAACACGCATAATGAGGACTAAAACACTCAACTATGCAAAGGTTAACAAAAATGGGGAATAACACACCCAAAGAGGATGCATAATAAGGACTAAAACACTCAAATATGCAAACGTTTTCGAAAATGGGGAATAACACACCCAAGAATACGCATAATGAGGACTAAAACACTCAAATATGCGAACACAAACAAAACTAGGGAATAAAACACCAGAGAGAATGCATAATGAGGACTAAAACACTCAAATATGCAAACGTTAACAATAATGGGGAATAACACACCCAAGAAAACGCACAATGAGGACTAAAACACTCAAATATGCAAACACAAACAAAACTGGGGAATAAAACACCCGAGAGAATGCATAATGAGGACTAAAACACTCAAATATGCAAATGTAAACAAGACTGGGGAATAACACACCCAAGGAGATAATATGAGAGAAAATGTTGACAACCAGTTTAGACTCTTAGAGGAGTGGAAAAGATAGAAGACCGATTCCTCAACACGGAAGTCACTGCCATTCTGCTCGGAAATTAGAGATGCTACTGCTAAACAAATCTCTGTCACACCAGTAAACTGTACCAAGTTGAAAATCTTTTGAGAGAAGTCATGCAAAGCTGCTCGGGGATTCTTGAAGAAAGTTGCCCCAAGTTCAATGACTGATGAAGGTAAACTGATAATGGATTCAGTTCTTGCTTACTGCTGGAGAAAATAATCAGATCTTTGAAATAACTGTTAAGAAAATAAACTGCTCATGGCTTCAGTTCTTGAGATGAATGCTGAGAAAATAACCCAATATGAAACTTGCAGAGAATCTTCTGACTAACCAACTCTGAGAATAACTTGCACAAAGCGACAACTCTTGAATCATAGGTCCTGAGAAGAACCTGCCCCTTGATAAGATCACTGACCAAGTTTTCTTAACTGTTTGAAAATTCCTAAATGAGGAAAGTTTATTTGCAAATAAAAATGTTTGTACAAACTTGGTAATTTTAATGCAAAGTTCAATGCAAAGTTTGAAATCGAGAATCATTTTTGGAATGAAATTTATTGATGTAAAGTAAAGTGAAAACATTGTCAAAACACGGCGGTTGAGACAAAAATTAAAGATACAGCAACGGTAAGAAACAGATGATTGGTAAAGAACTTGGGAGTCAATTTACGCAACCTCGTTGTAGTATGCTTTTCAAAAGAGACCTGGATTCAATTAGGACTTTTGAAGGTTGTAACGTGGTCTGGTTCACGGTTTATGAAACAAAGGATATAGGCTCAAAGTTTATTTGTACCCAACCCAACTTCGTGATGAACTCCAGTCCTACATTCAAATAATTCAGCCTATGCATTCAAGTTCCAAGCATTTGGGATTGCACAGATGAAGATGGTTCATAAGCCAACGGTCTTTGAGATAACAGTCACATCTTTCCTTTTGTTATTTCTGGTGAGGACTTTGGTAGACTCAATTTATTTTTACTGAGGATTTTGATGACCTCTTGACAAATGTTTCTTTTTATTATCCCTAACTTTTGCCTGAACTGTGTCATTTGATCTTACAGCCAGTGGGATGCCCCAGTTTTTACCTAAGTCTCCTTCAAAGGTTTTGAATTAGAGGGCTTTGATTTTTTCCAATAATATTTTTTAATATCACCATTTTTTTTGAAAGATAATGACTGCATGGATTAATGATTACAACGAACCATGATTGGCTTTTAAATTGAGAAACATCTTCAACACTTCTTTGATGTGTGTGAAGGAAAGCTTGAGATTGCAACCTGTATTGAAAAATGTCTTGAATGATTCTCTTGTACTTGAATGCACATTCGAATTAATTGAGAACTACCCATCCCCGGGTTAAAATTGAGGTTTTTTTTTTCGAATAGAAAGAAACTCCAACTTCAAGGCTCAAAGGGGTTGACAAAGGATTAACTTCCTTATTTCTCCAGTGTTTGGGATTTGAAACAATTCCTGTATATCATCAACCAAGTTTCAATTGAAAGCATAGCAACAACAGTTATGGGTATCTCGTTTTCATCATCCTCCCTCCAATCATTGTGAAAACTTGAGAAAAGATAAATGAACTTTGAAGTAAAAAGCATAAAGATGCAAATAGTAAATGAAATTGAATCAAAACAAAGCAATGCTCATTTCATTAAAATCAACATGCAAGTACAAACAAAGTTTAAAAGCAAACAAGTCAATACAATTGAAGAAAATTTCAAACATGAAGAAACAATGGCCTAGTGATCCATCAACAACAAGGATGAGTTGTCCCGACTGATATTCTGGCTTTGAAGAAAATTAACAGTTGAAGTCCTCTAGAAGATTCACTTCCCAAGCTTCGGCAAAGGATTGTTGATAACATTGGGATTAAGGTCATTAAAATAAAGGATGTTGTTCCTGATAAGTTCTTGCACTTTAGCTTTCAGTGCAAAGCAATGTTCCGGGTCATGACCAGTTCCACCTTGATGAAACTCACAGCGAAGATCCGATCTATAACCAACTGGAAGAGGATTTGGAACAGGAGGCGGAGGCCTAGTAGTAATTAAACCACTCTTAATCAAAGAAGGAAACAACTCAGTGTAAGGCATCGGTATAGGATCAAATTTTGGCCTATTGCGATATTGATTTTTTCCAGCAGCAGGATGAGGAGTCTGAGCTTGAGCTCGAATCTGAACTTGAGCTTGAGCTGGTTGAGCTTGACTTTGAACTTGAGTTTGAGCAAGTTGAGTTTTAACAACAGGAGCAACTGCAGCTACATATGGTTGAACATATCGTTGTTGCGGGCGATAAGGCCTCCTCTCAGTTGAAACAGCATAAGCATCACCATCTCTTCTCTTGTGAGGATTCCCAAAAGACTTTCTTGCAGCATTAAGAGCTTCAGAATTGGCAATCTTACCCTTCTTAATACCTTCCTCTAGTCTTTCTCCAATAGTGACTAAATCAGAAAAACCTGATGAAACACTTCCTACCATTTTCTCCCAAAAGAACGGTTGAAGAGTGTCCATGAACAAACCAGTTAATTCTTTCTCGGGCAAAGGTGGCTCCACTTGAGCAGCTAGCTCTCTCCAACGCTGAGCATACTCTTTGAACGATTCTTTCTCTTTCTGTGACATGTTTTGAAGTTGACGACGATCAGGCGCCATATCCAAATTGTACTTATACTGTCTTACAAAAGCATCAGACAAATCCTTCCAGCTTCGGATGTGACTCTTCTCAAGTCCAACATACCACTTCATGGAAGCACCACTCAAACTATCTTGAAAACAGTGAATAAGCAACTTGTCATCTTTAGCATGCGCAGCCATTTTGCGACAATACATCAGCAGATGAATCTTTGGACAAGTATGACCATTGTACTTCTCAAATACAGGAACTTTGAATTTATCAGGAAGAACCAAGTCGGAAACCAAACACATGTCTATTGCAGCAGAACCAAAGACATCTTTTCCTTCAAGACCTCTTACCCTCTTCTCAAGAGTCAAACATTGTTCTCTAACTTCATCTATATATCCAGGTTCACCCTGACTTTCAGCTTGTGGACCAGCAGCTTGGTACAAGAAAGGATATTTCTGATAAGTAGTCTGAGCAATAGTGTGCACAACAGGTTGAGGTTCGACAAAAGTCGGAGCTGAAAAGACTGGCACAACAGATGGACCACCTATCTGAGCAGTAGCAGAAACTGGCACATAATCCGGAGGTAACCCATATTCTGGCCAAGTAGAAACTGGTTGCTGAACAACAGGAGGATCAACAACAGCAGTAAAAACTTCAGAGATAACAGTCCTTTGAGGTGGTTCACCTCGAGCAATCAGAACTTGCATCATTTCAGTGAGCCTGGTCATACCAGATTTCAACTCATCAATCTCCATTCGGACTTCCATGTTATGCTGTTCTTGGTGTTCCATTCTCAATCTGATAGCTCTCAATCTGTTAGCAGCTCTAGTACCGTATCTGTGGTGAGGAGTCAGCTTGACGGATCAACAGACAACTGAGGAAAGAAACAACCGAGATGAGTTCCCACACAACTCGAATGAACGCAAAAATATGCGAGGATGCAATGATATGCAATGTTCACTCCCATTTTTAGAAAAACAACTCGATTATTGCAAACATGGTCAACATCAAGAATACTGTCATGAAAAATCTTGACAAAAAGGAATATTTACTTTTTCCAATATTTGCAATAATCAGAATTATTTTCCTTAAAAAATGGTTGTGAAGATGATCATGATGAATATGTAGATGCAACAACCACAAACAAGATCACGCAAAACACACAAGTTCAAAGGTTCGAATCACGAGCATGGAGTCAAGGTAACAGAAGACCAACCCACACAGGCATGTACTAAGGTTTGTCTTCATTGTACCTGCAAAAAACCAAAAGGGTGCTAACAGAGGTTCCCGGAGTTAACAACCATCTTTAGAATATCATCGGTACGTTGGATTACTCCCCAACCGATAACATTCTTAAAATAGACCTCGTCCGAGTGTAGTATCGCGTGACAACCACCTTAGGTTTACACCCAGATAGTTTCCGCACTACATTCCTAAATTGGCTTAGATTGGTTAAGGGTTCTACGGTCCTCAGTATGATCAGCTCAAGGTCGGAAAATAATGCCACGTACGACTACTCGTCATGACATTGATAATCCAAGAGAGCCTAACTGAGTGGAGATTATCAAACTGATATCGCTTTGGACTACTCCATCGCATATCGCTTCGAATATCGTCGTCCTATCATAAGTTCCACTCAGATCCGGGTTAGGATCTATCTCACAGAGGATCACCAAACCGAAACAGAACAAACAAGTAACAAGCAAATCAAACTAAAGCAGTAAACAAATCAAAGTAGGCCGAATCCACTTAGAGATTGACTCCCCAGCAGAGTCGCCACTTTTTTGTAGCGGTAAAATCATGAGTGTAAGCTATTGATTAACTTAACTCAAGGTACATAGAGTCGCCACCACGCTTTTCTTTATTTCCAAAAGGAAAAAGGTAAAAGAACGAATAAAAACCTTAGGAATCTAGAAGAAAAAGCTAAAAGAAACAAACAGAGAACAGGTAAGGGGATTGGTTACGAACCGGGAAGGTTTTACGCACCCGACTCGTCCGTGGTACTCCACGGGAACCCTTTGAAATATTTACTGCATTTTTGGTTTGAAATGGTTTGCTTGAAAAAAAGATTGAAGAGATGAGAAGAAGAATGTTTTTTAAGATTTTGGTGTTTGAAGAGACGAACGTCTCATGCCTACGTACCCACAAAGTGCAATGCGAGATCAAAACCCCGTAGTTCGTGGTACAAATTGTGAAAAGAAGAATGAGTTGAATTGATTTTAAAATGTAAAGATAAGTCGTCATTCTTTAGCGAATAATTCCGCTAGAAAGAATGAATCATATCTAAACATAAAAAAAAGTTAAAAGGAAACGTGCACGAGGGCACAAAACAATTGAATGAGTTTTGAAAGTTTTAAAGTTTTTTGAGAAGAAAGTTTCGATATGCTTATGTGGTTTAGCATTTATTAAGAAATGAAATGAAAAGGTAAAAATCACATGACCTAAGTCAAGGTTTGATTGCGAAAGTGTTTGAAGTTTGAAAACCAAGAAGATTTTGAAAATAGGAAGAAGATTTAAAAATTGAAGAAGATGGGAAGAGATGAAGGGACTATCCTAAGACTTGAATTAAAAAGTTAAAGGAAGGACGATCAAACCATATGGCAAGCATTCTTTGAAACAATCGGATTTCCATCTTCATAATCAAGTGAACTCAATCGGAGCCAAAGTCTTCAATCCATAACAACTTGAGCAAAGGGAGAGATCCTAAAATCTAAGTCCAACTTCCAAGTCCAATGCTAAGGATAGTAACCATAGTCCGAAATTAAAGTCACCAATTTTTTAGATGTTTAATCCATTATTAGTGTTTTTACGTCCAAATGGACAAAGGAAAAATCACAAACATAACAATATAAACAATAAGTAATATGATGAATGATATAGTATAATAAGCATAATAAGAGAGATAAGGAACGAGAAATTGAAATAAAGAGGATAAGGTGCGAGAGATTGAATTAAAATGTTAGTATATTAATATTATAACAATATTTACATAATAAGTGGTATGATGAACTTAATCAAGCATAACCACGAAACAAAAATAACAAAATCGAGGCAACCGGATCCAAGTGGATCTCATTCCGAATCGGGACAAGTTTAGGTCTATGTTAAGCAATCGCCGAGTAATTTACGGAGTAATTACCCTACAAATGAGGCCGGCCACCACTAATTAAAGTGGAAAATATTCGTGTTAATACATGTTAGAGAAACGATATTATGAATCGTTCTCCGGAAACATGCCACACTAAAAGAAAAAAGAACAGTCTAATCTTAATCGGGATTTTCGTTGAATTTATCAAAAGCAACCTATCACGATCTCAAAGTATGGAGAATGATCCAAATGATCATTCATCCATAGATTTGAAATAATGAAGATTAAACCTATTCGAAATTCAACAATCACGAATCGGAGATTGTCATCGACCAAAAATAAAAGATGAAGAAAAATGGATCTAAAAGTAGATCCATAAAAGAATTAAAATATTTTTTTAAATTCTTTTCTTAAATCTCTTTTCCTAACATCTTTTTTAAAATACTTTTCTAAATCTTTTTACTAAAATATATTTTCTAAAAAAAAAATCTTATATCAAAAGATAAATTAGAAATAAAACATTTAAAAGAAACCAAAAGGAAATAAAGAATGAAAACAAAAAAAAAAGGAAATAGAAAGGGAAATGGAGGGGAGATACACGCAGAGGCTAGGAGGTTGGATTAGCAGAAGGATCCATAGCCACAAACAAAGGCCCAGTCACATAAAACCTATGACTCTTTTATTTTTAAGAACATAAGGTCAGATTTCACATAAAAGAAAAAGAAAAAAAACGTAATCACTTCTTCTTCTTCGCTAAACACGCTTACGGACCACTGCTCACCGTTCTTCCTCAAGCAAAACGACAACAAACTCTTCCTTCTTCAAAAACCGCGAATGGCGTCGGAGTACAACACCAACCGTCAATCCGCCGCGGATTCCCTTTTCAATTAGCTTTGAGTTTTTCTACCTTTTCCTTTTTCATTCGCAGGTCATGGATTCCAAGATCTTGTTGTTGTTGATTTGTTGTTGAAGACGATTTTTGAGGTATTTTCAGAAGAATGGATTGAAAGAAGAGAGTGGTAGGTTGAATTGAATATTATTTGGAATGAGTTGAAATGGAAGAAAGTTGTTGTGATTGAAGCTTGATTTTGTTCTGGTGAAATTTTTACAGGGGTTTTGTGGCTATCAAGCTTGAAGAAGGAATCAAGAGAGTGTTGTATTTATAGCAAAATTTGAAGGAAATGTGAGATGTCGTTTTGATCGATTTTATGACGTTTTTGCAGTCATGAAATTTGCGTGTTCATAATCGTGAAAGAGAGAAGTCGTTTGGTGTTGAGGGCCTGCGTTTTGAATGCTTATGGTTTGCGTTTTGGTTCACGAAGGATGCGTGATGCTGATGTTCGTGTGGCTGGCGGCTTGCAAGTTGTCACGTATGAAGGCTGTTTTGCGTTTGATTGTTTAGGCTGCAGCTGAAATTGTTGTTTTGAGTTTGTGGGCCTGCGGCTTGTGAAGTTTGGTGTAGATGACGTGATGTGTGAGCTGAGGGAGTGAGAAGTGAGCTGCGGTGGGAAGCTTGTTGTTCGGCTGCGGAAGGCTAGTGTTGCCTTGGCTTGTGATTTGCTGGGTGATACGGCTGATGTTTGCTTGGATGAAGTTGGATAAGTGTGATGGCTGGATGAAGCTGGTGTACGGCTTGTCACGTGGAGTGAAAGGCTTGCTGCGGCTTGTGGTTGTTTTGCTGGGAGTGCAGGGATTTCCTTTTAAATGAATGGGCCAATGGGCCCTTTTCCCATGCAAATGTACTAAAAAAAATGGACTTTTGATAATTATTTTTTGGATATTTCTTTGGTAATATATATTTTTTTAATGAATTTGGTGATAGAATATGGGCTAAAAAAGGGTAAAATGTTTAGAAATTGATAATGGAATTAAAAAAATGGATGGAATAATCGGCTCAATTAGAAAAATGGATAATGAATTAAATTTGGAAAAAAGGAATTGGATGGAAAATATGAATTGAATATAAGTGAATAGAAATGGAAAGAATAATCGAGATAAATTGGATGACAAAAAAACGAGATGTGAATGGATATAGATAAAAATGGATAAGAAAATTGGAATGAGGATGGATAAATGGACATGAATTGATGATTTTAAGCCCACCACAAACCCTTGATTTTTCTTGCACAAACCTCTGATAAAATAAACACATCCATCACTAAGCCACTGAACAACTTGCCACTTCAACCACAATCACTGAAATCGTCTGAATATTGTCCTGATAATTCGAATTCATGCTGAGGAAAATAAATCCTCAGATGAACTGGTGAACTTGAAGATTCACACCAAACTTTGCATAAAACACAGCTTGAACTTTTGAATTCGCATTGTCTGAGAAATAAACCACTGGCGCACATGAATTGCAGTCGAAACAATCTTTGGATAGTTTGACCAAGATTAGGTCTAACATCCATCTGAATCGAATTGTAACTGAACAAACGCATCTGAATTGAAATCACTGCCCTATTTTTTTGAAATCCTGCAACACAGAGAAGAAGAAAACGCAACTGCAACATATTTTTGGTATTTTGGTTAGAGGTTAGTAAATATAATCAAATAAAACAAGTAAAGGCAAGGTGATCCCCTGCGAGACGAAGACCTGCACCTGGAAAAAAAATAAACTAACAGTGCGTGATCTTGTTTGTATGCAAATGCATATGAGATGCGGAAAATCTTAGGGTCAAAAATTAGGGTCTGACAACATGGTGAGTAAATTCACATTCAATATAAATAATATAAACAAGGAATTACAAGTCAACATGCCTCAATAGATAAATCATTTCAAGTCTCACCCTGTATGCATAGGATTTTCGACAGCATGAGTTTGGTCCATAAAAGTTTTAATAGCTTTTTTAAAGATCTTTTGACGAATTGATCACTCTTTCTTCCAAACATGTTTAGAATCTCGAGAAGGTTTGTGATGATTTGTTTGATAAGTCGAAAGTGGTTTGTCGAAAGAGGCGCTGGATTGCTGGCTTGAAGTTCTTCACACCACTAAGGATAAAAAATTTGTTGTTATTTCGACAATGAAGAGCTTCGACAAAGGAGAATCTGATAGAAGGATTCTTGGATTTGAATTGGAAATCAACTTGATGTCACGAAGAGACACATCGTTTCATCTGTCGAAGAGCATTTTTTGCACGAATAACTGTTTTGTTTGGTAAAAAGGGACGTGGAAGGTTTTCAGAAGACATTAGCATGCACAAGGCCAAGTGGCATTTGTTTAGGATTTGACCGTTGTTCGACGGTTATGATATTTGTATATAAATAGGATAGTTTGTTTTGTGAAAAGTGTGTGAAAAATATTGTACAAATTCCTGTAAATTTCCTCAAGTACTAGTGTGTAAAGAGAAAAGAGAGATCATTTTGGAAATGTACGTATCAACACCAATTTTATTTCAAGTTATAAAAGTTTTAAGTTTCTTCTTTAAATCTTTGTTCTTCATTTTATCATTTGCTTTCTATTCACATTTCCAGCAATTTCATATTTTAGTTAGTTTATATTTAAGAAATTCTTTGTCTTCATGTCAAACTTTAGTTTTCTTTTATTAAAGTCTTCAAACGCGTTAGTAGATTCAAACATATAAACACCTTCAATTTCAATATAAATAACAACAATTAGTTTACTCTAGAACATTTCGACAAAAATATATAAACATCACGTTTAGATTATCTTTCATTTGATTCTTAGCACGCGACGTCCTAAGACTTGTTTGGTTGGTCCTGTCAGTCACCCTTTTCTAAGAGATTTGGTTAACCAGAGATTGTTCTCCAGAAACACCAACGAACAAATTGGTACGCCCAGTGGGACCAGTGCTTTAAGAACAGACTACATATGTTTATAACGTTGTATGTTTCTGCGTAGCGGAAAAGTAGCAGAAAATAACGTAGAAAGACCCAGGCGGACTAGATTTAGGAAGATGGCTATCCCACCGCCAGAAAATAATGAAGAAATTCCAGTTTCCACTACCATTCCTTCGACAGGAGGGAATGTGGAAACACTAATTTTGATTTGTTCAAACTTTGCAAGATCATAACTCTCTCAATTTTGATGATATGAATGAGTTCCACCTATGGATTTGAAGCTTAAGATGCCCTCTTTAATTGGCTCAAGATAGAATTTTGATATCCCTCATATTTTGGGAGAAAGTCTCTCTTGAAGTTGCTGCAAAAATGGGCAAAACTTGCCATTTTTGGAAACCCTAATTTTCCAAAAATGGTAAGTTTTGGTTTTCTTGATTCCTCCATCATTTCTTGATCAAATTTGAATCATAAGATCCTTGTAACCCTAATTTCATGATTTTGATCTCAAAAAGTCAAGAGTTGACTTTTTCCTCAGCATGGTTGACTTTTCTCCAATTCCCTGATTTTCAGTCATCTGGCCAATTGAACCTCTTCCAAAATGTTTTCATGGATGAAATTTGAACCCTAGGCACTTGGCATCATATATAAGACAATGAAATCCACTTTGGATCAAAATTTCATTGAGAAGCCCAGCAGAAATGAAACCCTAATTTGACCCCCTTTTCATTAGGAGATGTTGCACTGCTTGTCTTCTTTGATTAATTCAAATTTTTTCATGGCTTGTGGCTTCAAGTGAAGACTTGCGGGATGTTGTGAACCCTTTGCACAAGGTTGAGAAGCTTTGTGGGTCTTTGGTTGCCTTTGTATAGCCTTCAATTGCTCCAATCAATGATCACATGCCTATGCCTCAGCTATGATGCACATGATGCAATGTTTTTGATTATTTCATGAATTTTTTTATGCTAAATGCTATGCAAAATGTTGAGGAAATAAGAATGGAAATTTTGAGATATTAAAGAAGGCTCGAGCATTTCCATTAAAGATTATCTACATATTTTGATTTACTATTTAATTAATTAGTGTTTTTATAAGAAAAAAGAGAGGGGAAAAACATGTTCAGACAAAGAAAACAATGTTGTTGCTCATGATGATGTGTGTTGTGTGAAGGTTTGGGTGATGATCAAGGAATGTCACAAGTTTCTAGACAACAAGAAGGCTTGAGTATTTCTATTGAAGATTACTATTTAATTAGTGTTTTTTTTTTAAAAAGGGAAAAAACATGCTCAGACAAAGAAATATGCCAATTATATACTTGGATACCATTTGTGTTAATTATTTAATAAACAAACCATTAAACTGAGAGTGTTTAAAAAAATGAAAGATATAAACATGACAATTGACAATAGTAATTTCCCATTTACAGAAACATATCATTATCATTCTTATTTTTTACTCATCATTTGTTATAAAAGATATTTTCATTCATTATGTCTTCCACATAATAACACTTGAAGTCACTTTCACTGCATCTAATGCATAATTTTAAATACTTTATCAATATCAATACTCAATAAAAATAATACGTGTTATTTTATATACTTTGAAATAAAATTACAAAACAAATATTATTTTATAAATTTAATATATGAATCTTCATTAAGAATATTAAATTTTATTACAATAGTATATTTCATTCAATTTTTTTAGACTAGAAGAGATATATAGCTAATTAAGATCAAAATTATCTATAATCCTTTGAAATAAAATATTAAGCTATTTCACATTAATAATAGTTTTCTATTAAAAAATCATATTTATAAGATTTTGAAAAAAAAAATCATTAATTGTAGATGTAACAAACTATATAATTTTTCAAATAAAATAATTAATTATAAATAAAGCTATTTAATATAATTATAAATAAAATCAATAATTCTTCTACTAGTTTATTCACAAAAAAAAAAGCATTATAACTTTCCGTGGAAAGAAAAATTAAGATTGGGCAAAAAAAACGAAAGGTAGTGAAAGAGGAGAAGCTAATCCATGTCGAGTGTGAAGATGATCGGCGTGATAGGCGGTGGTCAGATGGGATCAGGAATAGCCCAACTGACGGCCATGCACGGCATCGATGTCTGTCTCGTAGATGTCGACCGTCAAGCTCTTTCAACTGCTTCTTCATCTATCTCTTCTTCCATCAACCGTCTCGTTTCTAAATCTCATCTCTCTCAGGCTACGGCTTCTGAAGCTCTCAAACGACTTCGTTTTACCACTGATTTAAACGATCTCTCACATGCCGATTTCATTATTGAAGCTATTGTTGAATCTGAAGAGGTTAAAAAATCTCTGTTTCTTCAATTAGATAAGATTGCTAAAACTTCTGCAATTTTGGCTTCTAATACCAGTTCTATCTCCATCACTCGTTTAGCATCTTCTACCACAAGGCCAAAACAGGTAATAGTTCCTTTTTATTCTTTTTATGTGCTTACCATTAGGTGAAGTATTTATGGATTTAAAGTTGTTGTGTTAGGTGATAGGCATGCATTTTATGAACCCTCCACCAATTATGAAATTGATTGAGATTGTGCGTGGTGCTGATACTTCTGATGACACATTTGCAGCTACAAAAGCACTCTCCCGGAGGTTCTAATCTTCACTTCTGATGCCAATCAAACTATCATTCAATAAATTTGGATCTTCATTTCGATGTTTGTTTGTTGCAGGCTTGGCAAGACAGTGATAACTTCCCAGGATTACTCCGGCTTCATAGTGAACAGAATCCTTATGCCTATGATAAATGAAGCATTTTATACTCTATACACTAACGTTGCAACCAAAGAGGATATCGACACCGGAATGAAGTTGGGTACAAACCATCCAATGGGCCCTTTAGAGCTTGCAGACTTCATTGGATTGGATGTATGCTTGTCTATAATGAAAGTTCTTCATGCTGGTCTTGGGGATGATAAATATGCACCTTGCCCTCTACTTGTGCACTATGTTGATGCTGGCAGACTTGGAAGAAAGCGTGGTATCGGTGTCTATGATTATAGTAAACAGCCAAACACTTCTAAATCGTCTTCTCGTCTTTAAAATCTTTGCTTTCGTTGGAAGAGTAAGTTGTCAACATGAGGTACACTACTGAAATAGAATTGAATGAAGTTTGTCATGTGATATCCCTTTTACTCATTCACTACTATTGATTCGTGCTAATAATCATGTGATATACGTTAAATTACACACTCAGTTTATTTTTTGCTTCCATAAGTTGAAATGAAAATGCTGAGATATACTAGTTTGCATGCTTACTCCTATCATGGTTAAAATGAAGATCAATGCTCTTAATGTTTTTTGTCCTTGTGATATTTTTGTACCATGATAGTGGCAGATTGAAAATAGAACTTAGTTAAAAAAATTGAGTAGTTAAAACTATCTATCTATCCATGTTTCAGAATAACTTGTTGACTATGTTGAAGTTTTATAATATTCAAATTGCAGTGCATACAGCTAGCCTTATAACAAATCAAGGGCAATGCTTTGTTTCTTTCTTGTTTATTGCGGTTCCGAAATGCACAGACGAATGTTTTATAGCGGTGGCCTAAAATGCTTTGTTTATTTCCATGTATTGAAGTTGATTTTCGGTGTTTCTCCTCCTTTTTTGGCATGTTAATTGAATTCATCTACATTTCAACTAGTTTATGCAATCAGAGCAAATCAAAATAGTTTAAGAAACCGGCTCAATGGTCTCGGTGTCACCTAAAAATGTTTCTTTTGAATTGCAGTGTTTATTCATAATATTTCTGAGCTACTTCATGTTCTTATTTAATATTTCGATATTTTATTTTGGTATTCGTGAAGAATTCTAATCCAATAACTAAGATTTGTCGCAATTGAGGGTCCTGGTTTACTTTTCTTGTTTGGTAATGTACAATGGGGATTGTGGTTTTATACTGTTTCATGCTCAATCAAGGAATTACTTGATTAAATTTCGTTCATCAAAAAATGAACCTTTCTTTAGATTCCCTCACATTTTTGTTTTTGTTTTTGCTTTGATTGTTTTTGCATCAGTTACATCCTCATGTGTACTAATCTGCAAAACCGACTCCACTGCAAAGTAAGAAATGCTAACTAATTTTGTTACACTAATTGACTCAGTTATAACCAACTGTGCTGAGTTGGAACGTTAAGGTCCATTTTCTTTAACATCACCCCACAAGCTGTGAACCTTTGTAGGTGGATCAGGGTTTGAATGTGTTTTAGAAATTAGAACTGATTTCAGTGTCATTAGGTGATGTATTTTTAGTTGAATGAGGTAAGATAGGCTTGGGTGATAGAAGTTTAGCTGGTGTAGATGCTACACATGGGCTATAGTTTGGGGGTGAAGGTGTGGATCCTGTGAATACAGGTTCAGTGATGGCAAGGATATTTGAACAAATTGTATCACTTTGTGGAGGATGAGGTTTCATAGTTTCAGGCATGCAAATATGTCTGCATAAATTCAAATTTATATGTAAGTATGGTTTCATGGAAAGTAACATTTCTATATGTAAAAATCCTTTGAATATGCATTTCTTGGCTTTAGGCATCAACTTGAGTGTGAATGACAACGGGGCGGGTCGGGGATGGGTTTTACCTCCCCAACACCCAAATCCGAATCCCTAAACAATCCCTATTCCCCGCTCCAAACCCAAACGGGGATGAAGAATTAAAACCTAAACTTGTTCCAAACGAGTTTGGGTTGGGTTCGGGTATCCGTATTCCACCACCATCCATTTTCGTAAAATCAATTTTTTTTAAAAGAAATATTTATTTTTTTCAAAATCAAATTAGATTCAAAATAATTAAATAAAACAATCTCAATAAATTTTGTATACAAATTTCAAATATTTTAAATAATTAATACAAATTAAAATATCAAAACATTAGACACATATTTAATATTCCAAATTAACAAAACTAAATAATAATATATATAATGAAATAAATGGGAAATAAATGAGACGGATTCGGGATGAGTATTAGTCTTTCCATTATCCGACCTGTTTCCATATTATTCAATCAGGGAAAACCCAAATCCGAATTCAAATTCAGTCAAAATAGATTTTTTATGTCAATATCGGGGTGGATTCAGGTGGATATCAGTGGGTATGAGTTTTATTGTCACAGAGATAATAGTTGATGAATAGAAAATTGAATCAAAAACTTAAGTTATGATTTGGATTAAAAAACAAGAAAGTAAATGATATGGAAATGGTTTTTTAGGAAAGGGGTTGATACCTTATGTATGATAAAAATGGTATGCAATGCAATATAATATTTTTTTTCTCAACTCTTCCATAGGAGAATCTCACTATGTGCTAACCATTTTTGAGTTAGACCATTTCATTCAGATTTTTGCTTTGACTTTAAATAACAATAGAATCGGTATCCTAGATTGAGTTAAAAAAAAAAAAAAACTAAAACAATATCATAAATATAAACTGAGCACTCTAGATTTTTTGTCATTGATCAACAACTTGTACAACCCACTATTTTATAATCATCATGCTGCGGTGTATTTGTTTCAAGGTTTAAAAAAATATTCTAGGGAATATGGCTATGAGAATAATATATACTCATGTTTGATTTAAGTTTTATAAAATAATTCCAAGGTATTTTTTATTTCAAAGAATCTTATTTACACATGATTTTTTTTTTATTCCAAGGCTTAAAGGGCGGAAATATAAAATTTTCATAGAAATAAATTTAACTAATTATAACTTCCCACTATCATTCACATTTACTATTACTTTTATAATATTAAATTAAATAAATTTCATAATTATTCCTAGGAATCTAAATTTTTACCAAACATTTAAGTTGGAATGATATTCCCAAGAATAATAATTCTAAGAATATGATTCCAAGGAATATAATTTTAATCCTTGAAACAAACACACCCTTGATGTTCAAATTCTAGAAAAAAAACACATTTTTTTTATAATACACTTTGATGAAGTACAAAGTTTGGAAACTAATTAAATTGATATGAGAAATGTGAAGAAAATGACATTTGAAAACTATCATCTATTATTTTTACAAATTTTGCAGTGACACATTTGAAAACTTTACATTGATAGATTGTGAACCAATCTAGTGATAAACATATGTGATCCCTAGCAAATTAATCCAAGACTTTCATAGGAGAAAACTTAGGAACCCATAGATTCTCTTTACAAATTAACTCAAGACCACATGTAATAAATATAGAATCCCATCGGACTCTCCTTGCAAATTAACTCAAAACTTTCACAGGGAACAAAGCAAGAACTCATAGGGCTTCCTTGCAAATTAACCAAAGATTTCCAACTGGAGAAAACACAGGAACTCATCAGACTTTCCTTGCAAATTAACCAAAAACTTCCACAGGGAGAAAACGCGGGAACTCGTCGGGATCTCCTTGCAAATTAACCCAAGACTTCCTTAGAGAGCAAACGCAAGAACTCGTTGAGATCTCCAATTAACCCAATACTTCAACAGGGAGCAAATACAAGAAACCACTGAATCTTACTTTTGCTTAACTACATGTCTTAAGTGAAGAACAATAGAACCCACTAGGCTCTTTGTGTAAAATAAAGCTCTCAGTGTGAGCTCAAGGACAAAAGTCACTGAACTCTTCGTGTAAAATAAAAAATCTATCACTATGAATAAAATGTGGGAACCTTCACATGAAGGGAAATTTGCGATCTATACGCAGCGGAAAATAAAATTTCCCTTTAGCGATCCTTACGAAAGATCATGATCTGCGATAAAAAGGTTACCTCTTGTGGCGATGAAATCTTTGATTACGAATCGATGGAATGATCACGAGCGTTGTACGATGAACAACGCCTCTACTCAGTCCACACGAAGAGCTTCCTTCAGTTACAGTGCTAGTTGATTACGATTGAAGGTTTTGATTGAGGGAGAGAAAATAGAATACGACTAGGGTTTTTCAACAACTCTTTTGCTTTTGCACAAGGGTTCTATTTATAGAAGTACTTGTGTGGGCTACAAGCTAAAAATTCCATTTAAGTGTATGTACACCATATCTTATGATGTACTGTTTATCACTTAAGCACATGGTAACTTACCATATTCCGTATTCCACTTAAGTGCACTGTACCTTACGGTGTTGTATATTTAATTTAAGTGCATTGTACCTTACGGTGTTCCTTATTTACTCTACCTCTTCTCTAACTGTCCTTATGTGTGTGACCATGTAGGATTTCACGACGTTGGCAATTATATTAAATCATGTATTTAACATAATAAATAGTGAGCGGTATCTAGCAACACATCACTGCTATCCAAGTTACAAAATTGTCATGTGATCTGACAAAACCTTTTTATGATAGTAATTGTGTGTACAATTACCCTTTTGCCTTTATGTATATATTAAATACAAGGCATATACTGTGTCATCCTTGCCCAGTTCAATATTTGGCCCTTAGACATTTATTCTGTTATGCGGGATGGGAAAATTCCATCTAGGTTACTAATGTCCCTCAACATGCTTTGTGAAGTACCCATCAACTGTCTTTATGATCATCCAGCTACGGACAATGTTTGATCAGTAATAAAGTAATTGACTCTACATCTAGGATTCATAGTAGTTTCAGGTCGAAGGGTGGTATACACCACTATCACCATGAGAGTAACTTAAGACACTTTGCATAACATTCTATGTAGTACTCTCATAGTGAGTCAATCCATTATAAATATTACTTCTAATATTCATACATATGTTAAGACTTGATAACTCCTTATCCATGATCCATGAGATGTGATCATCAGTTTATCCACATAATAGTCTTAATCCTTTAAGGCTATCCCCTTTCACATTAAAGCTCGACTATGGATACCTTAAGAATAATTTCCTTATGTTTAATAGAATCTCATGATTAAGTCACACTTAATATTTCATTAAATGGACTAGATATTCTAGGGACTTTATCATTTTGGATAAACAAACATAATAAAAAAATGTCTTTTATTATTAATAAATAATTCGATACAAGTACCAAAAGTATTGGCCTCTATGGCTTACACAACAATCTCCAACTAGCACTAGAGCTAATCAGACATACCCCTAATACCCATAGATCTAGTATGGCCATCATGCTTATGTTGCGCAAGAGGTTTTGTTAGTGGGTCAGCAATATTGTCAAGTGTAGGTACTCTGCATATCTTCATATCTCCACAATCTATTATCTCTCGAATGAGATGATAATGTCTAAGTACGTGTTTGGATCGTTGGTGAGATCTAGGCTCCTTAGCTTGTGTGATGGCACCATTGTTATCACAATAGAGATCAATGGGATCCACAATTCTTGGGACTATGCCAAGTTCACTAATGAACTTCTTGATCCAAACAACATTGTTTGCTGCATTTGAGGCAACAACATACTCAGCCTCGGTTGTAGAATCAACAACTATTTCTTGCTTTGAACTTTTCTAGCTCTCAGCGCCACCATTTAGGCAAAACATATAACCAGATTGTGATTTAAAGTCATCCTTATCTGCTTGGAAGCTAGCATTGGTGTAACTAATTACCGCGAGCTCTTCCAGACCTCCATATATCAAGAATGATTCCTTAGTCCTTCTTAAGTACTTAAGGATATTCTTGACAACTACCCAATGAGCATCATCGGAATCAAATTGGTACCTACTCGTTGCACTTAAATCATACGCGACATTTGGTCGATTACATAATATGGCATACATGATAGATCCTATTGCAGATGCATATGGAATCTTATTCATGTGATCCCTTTCTTCCTTAGTTGAAGGGGATTGTGTTTTTGATAGAAACATGCCATGTTGCATAGGTATGAATCCTTTCTTGGAATCATGTGTCACACCCTAAATTTTGACCCTAAGATATGTACATCATCAGAAGAAATCCACTGGGCAAAGGACTGTGCCAGACTGATTTGAACAGTATCCCAACAATGAATCAGGATTCTTGAATCCCTCGGAGGATTCAGGAAAATGACCAATCATTAATACATAATATTTTCAACCTTTCAATCATTATCAAAAGACTAAGGAATCTCAAATGATGGAAAATCTTTCAAAGAATGTACAAAAGTTTCAGTGACCTGGGCCCCGAGCCATCACAATCACCAGTTAGGGTTTTAGTCATCTGAGCCCTCCAAATGAAATTTTTCATGGGAAAAGGAGCCAAGGCCTCCACATAGCATCAAGAATGTTGACATCACCATGAAAATACATTTACAAGTATAAAAGGTGCAGAGATCACAAACTGCAAGATTAGGGTTTCACAGTGCTCAGATTAGGGTTTTTGACTAATCAGGGAACTAAATTCAAGATTTTCATATGGACAAGAGTCTATGCCACAGGGAATGGTTTAAATAGATCATATCCATCATAGAAGTCCATTCATAAGGACAAAATACCTCAGAGGATGTCCAGTTGAAAAATCAGAAATTCAGGGGTATCTAGTGTAATTTCCATATTGACTTTTTGACCCAAAATGATCCTCATGACCTATATTTCAAGAATATATAGTCTATGAATGTATTTGATCACAAAAAAGTAAGAATTTCAAGATAACATGTAAAAGGAACAATCTTTTAAACTTATAAATTTTTCTAAGTTATGGGGAAAAGTGTTCAAGTAGCATACTTCCAAGCATCATAATAACTTGTGATTCAAGCATCAGATTTTGGTGAACCAAAGAAAAAACGAAAGATCTTGCAACAATATATAAATTATTTAACTAGGAGAAACTCCAATTCCTCGTGAATTTCAATTTGAAGATGGATCAAAATCAAGAGAAATACTGATTTTTCAACACTTAGAAAAATCTGCCTAAGTGTAAAATCAGCAAAACATCCAAAACTTGGAGGATTTTCACCAAGTTCCAAGCTGATTCAGATCCCTTTCTAAACACCAATGTTGTTGAAAATATTGCCAACAATTCAAAGAACCAATGTGCATGAAAAGATCTTTCTTGTACATGAAGAAATCATGGATCAAAGTGAGCATCAAAAGCTGTTTGGCAAAAAACAGATTTTCCACAACTTTGTGAAATCTGATTTTTTGAAGCAAAGTACATTGTCAAGTGGATTTAAGCATCTTAACAATGATTACAAATCAGAGCCAACCTGCAAATTCATGATTGCACCATGGAATTCACCAAAATGACATTCCAAAATTACAACATTATGCATTTTGATACAAGGGCCACAAAGCTTCCAAAAGGCATATTCTTGGATATCTTGCTCAACAAGCAATAGTTGGACACAATCCAAGTATCAAATTTATGAGGAGTGTGAATTTTGCTGCTGCATAGCTGAGGTATTTCACAATTTCATCATTTGACATGTAAGAAATATTTTTCACAAACCATGACTCACCATTGTGATATTTTCACTTCAAATCTTGGAGGCCAAGTTTGCTCAACATATTTGCCTATAAATAGAGACCTCATTCCATCATAAAAATTACACCAAAGCCTCTGATCTCCAAGCTTTCTCTTCCCTGCTCTCAAAGACTCAAAACTAAATATTTTGAGCAATCACCACCGGGTTTTGAAACATCACATATGATGTTTATGAGGTATTCAAACACTTATATCACCTCTGAAACACTCCTAACCCATAATCACACTTCAAAACCTCAAGAACACCTTGTTTCTACAACTTGAAGGCCACAATTTGATCCATTCAAGTCCAAGTGTTCCAACACACTCCATATGGTGTACGGAAGCTGTCTAGATCATCACAACATCTGTTTAAATATTTTATTTCATGAAAAAATATCCAAAAAATATATTTTATAATATATTTATTATTTTCTTAAAGAATTAATTTTATTTGTTTCTAAACATTTTTAAATTCAATTCTTTCAACCCTAATTTAGTTATTATATACAAAAGGGAGATCCTAATGGTTTATGTGGCTTTTTAATCCTAAATAGAAAGGAAAATAAGAAAAGAGAACTAGAACTCAACTTACTTCCTAAGGAAGTTAAGTTGTTTCTAAGAAAAGGGAAAGACTATACAAGTAGAGTACAAAGTGCTAAAGCAACCACATTTATAATGCATAAAGATATGAGAAAGAAGTAATACTTACCTCAATCTTTCCCCCTACAAAACAAATGTTAGCTTTACAAATCATATAAACACATAAAGCATGGCAACAGCTTAAACTAGCTCAAACTAGCTAAGGAAATGGCATTAAGAACCTCCTAGGATTGAGACCTAAAGATAAAGGATCTTACATGATAACAAGATTCTAAAGTCAGTAGCTAAAACCTATTAAAGTATTCCAAGGTGGTAAGATCAAACCTTAACAAACTATGTCCAAATGGAGTGCTAAACTCTAATAGAAAGCAAGGTAAAGTTAGATGAAGAAAGTTGAATGAAAGTACAAGGAAAACACAACTTGAAAGCAAAGGGATGATAAGGGAATAAGTTATATGTGGCTTACCTTGCCCCCCTACAAAACAAAGATTAGTGCCAAAATAATTTGCATATTGGAAACAAAACCAAAGCATAAAGGCAATTAAACCTTACACACATCCTATAATGGAACTATGGTTCAAAACAAGACCTAAGTCTAGAGGTGAAGGTACCTAAAGTTTATATGACTTCTAAAGTAAGTAGATACATGCTATAGGTCCCTAATTATTCTAGGATACCTCACAAGCTCAAACTATGTTAAATTATGTACAAAGAGTTCACATAAGTTCACCTAAATGCAAGTTAGGGTTCAAGGATGAAGTATGAGTGCATATGGAATACAAGCATGAATTATTACATGAAATGATTATCAAAGTCAGTAGTGAATGCATATGAATGAGGATGAATGATCATACCCTCATGGATGCAATGGTTTAGTCCTATGGAGTAGGGATAAGAAGATGTGAGAACAAATGAACACACATCGCATATGATCACAAAGAATGCAAGTTAAGAATGAATGACATGTAAATGTGAATGAAGTGATTATGGGTAAGTAGCATACAAGTTATTAGATTTCATTAGAGTGCATGAATAGCCATTTTTGATTTCCAAATAATTCATATTAACAATTAGAGGAGAAGAGAAGCTAGTTTAGGTTAAACTATTTCACATAAGAATGCACTTAGGAACACAAAAACATACAAAATGAGTATGGTTCAAAAAGTGACCTCTAACTGGAATTAATGACCTAAAAATGACCTATTATTAACTCCTAAAAGTTACCAAAATGTGTCTCAAGCAAATGGCATGAATTCCTTCCTAACATTTAGGTTATGGAGCAAATAAGCACATAAATCAGCCTATGATCTAGATGACATGGAAAAATAGCAAAAAGGCTTTAAAAATTATGAAATTAAATTCATGGAATTTTTAAGTCAGTATCTAACATGGTCTAAAAGGATTTCACAAAATTATGCACCAAAGTGCCAAAACAATTACTTAACGATTGAGATAACAAGGCATGATCGTCGAAAAATAACTCCACAAAGTGGATCCAAAAGGGAACCAAAAATTATGAAAAAAATGCCTAAGGAGCATAAAAATGTCACAAATTCCAGTGTTTAATCACACACACAAAATAGGTCTCACACCTATGGGAAAAAATCGTCTTTGGCCCCTTATATCAAAACCATTCATTTTGGGACAAATTGGAATGAAATCCAAATTAATTACTAAAACCCTTCAAATATGGAAACAAAAAAGTATAACAAATTAATTAAGAGGATGAAGGTTACTCATGAATTTTTCCAGAATTTTATCACACCTAAAACTATTTTTGATAATTGTGATGAAACGAGCAAAAAACGGTGTTCTAAGGGAAAGCGAGAGGAAGTGAATTCTACAATCCGTAACCTAATCCCTAAGCTCCGAAATCGACACATATAATCAAAAATCATAAATAAATCCAGTGCCTCAGGTGGTAGGGCTCAATATACACCTTAAGTTATATGATCCTAAGCCGCATACTACTAAAATGGTGCGTTAAAGTTGAAAAAAGTCGAAATTACTTACTTTATCGAAGTACCGATTCTTCATATAAAAGAAACCCAAAAAAACTTCATGCCAAGTCTTGTAATTGAAGGAAAATTGCGATCTTAACGCAGCGGAAAACAAAAATTTTCCTTTAGTGATCCTTACGAATGAGCATGGTCAGTGATAGAATCGTTACCTCTTTGTGGCGATTCAGATCTTTGATGCAGCGATCACAAGCGTTGATGAAGTGCAACGCCTCTACTCAGTCCACACGAACAGCTTCCGGTCACAGTGCTAGCTGCTTACGAACGGAATTATTTGAGTGAGAATCAAAAACGAAATTGCATCAAGTAAAAGCTTCATCACAAGGGTTCCTTTTATAGACTCTCTTGTGGGCTGCGGGCTAAAAGCCCAATTCACATGATCCATAATAATATTATATATTATTATAATAACTATTATTATAATAAATATATTTATTTTATTATTATTTTATAACCATTATAAAATAACAATAATTATTATTATATTATCCGAATTTCTATTTTTCACTTAAGTGCACCGTACCTTACGGTGTTCCTTTGATTTCTCTATCTCTCATCAAACTGTCCTTATGTGTGTGACCCTGTAGGATTTCGTAACGTTGGTAATTATATTAAATTATATATTTAACATAATAAACAGTGAGCGGTATCTAGCAACACATCACTGCTACCCAAGTCACGAAAATGTCATGTGATCTGACAAAACCTTTTTTCGTGATAATATATGTTTGTACAATTACCCTTTTGCCCCTATGTCTATATTGAACACAAGGCATACACTGTGTCATCCTTGTCCAGTTCAATATTGGGCCCTTAGACATTTCTCCTGTTATGCAGGATTGGCAAATTCCATCTAGGACACTCATGTCCCTCAGCATGCTTCGTGGAGTGCCCATCAACTGTCTTTATGATCATCCAGTTACGGATAATGTTTGATCAGCAATAAAGCACCCGACTCTACATCTAGGGTCCATAGTGGTTTCAGGTCGAAGGGTGGTAATACACCATTATCACCATGAGAATAACTTATGACACTTTGCATAACATACTATGTAGTATTCTCATAGCGGGTCAATCCGGTATAAATATTACTCCTAATATTTATACCTATGTCAAGACTTGATAACCCTTTATCCATGATCCATGAGATGTGATCATCAGTCTATCTTCATAATAGTCTCAATGCTTTAATGTTATCCCACTTTGCAATAAAGCTTGACTACGGATATTTTAAGAATAATGTCTTTATGTTTAATGGGATCTCATGATTAAGTCACACTTAACATTTCATTAAACAGACTAACTATTCTAGGGACTTTATTATTCTGAAAGACAAACATAATAAAGAAATGCCTTTTATTATTAAACGAATAATCCGATACAAGTACCAAAAAGTATTGGCCTCTAGGGCTTACACCAACAATCTCCCACTAGCACTAGAGCCAATTAGGCATACCCTTAATACCCATAGATCTAGTATGACCATCATGCTTCTGTTGCGCAAGAGGCTTTGTTAATGGGTCAGCGATATTGTCAAGTGTAGGTACTCTGCATATCTTCACATCTCCCCGATCGATTATCTCTCGAATGAGGTGATAACGCCTAAGTATGTGTTTGGATCGTTGGTGAGATCTAGGCTCCTTAGCTTGTGCGATAGCACCATTGTTATCACAATATAAACCAATGGGATCCACAATGCTAGGGACTATGCCAAGTTCACTAATGAACTTCTTGATCCAAACAGCTTCCTTTGCTGCATTTGAGGCAGCAATATACTCGGCCTCAGTTGTAGAATCAGCAACTGTTTCCTGCTTTGAACTTTTCCAGCTCACAGCGCCACCATTGAGACAGAACACATAACCAGATTGTGATCTAAAATCATCCTTATCTGTCTGGAAGCTAGCATCAGTGTAACCAATTACATCAAGCTCTTCCTGACCTCCATATATCAAGAATGAATCCTTAGTCCTTCTCAAGTACTTAAGGATATTCTTGACAGCTACCCAGTGAGCATCACCGGGATCAGATTGGTACCTACTCATTGCACTTAATGCATATGAGACATCTGGTCGAGTACATAACATGGCATACATGATAGATCCTATTGCAGATGCATATGGAATCTTATTCATGCGATCCCTTTCTTCCTTAGTTGAAGGGGATTGTGTTTTTGATAAACACAGACCATGTTGCATAGGTATGAATCCTTTCTTGGAATCATGCATATTAAAGCGTCTCAACACTTTATCTATGTATGTACTCTGACTTAGGCCAAGCAGTTTTTGTGATCTATCTCTATAGATCCTAATTCCTAATATATAGGCTGCTTCACCTAGGTCTTTCATAGAAAAACAATTCCCTAACCAAGTCTTCACTTGTTGCAAGGTAGGGACATCGTTTCCAATGAGTAATATGTCATCTACATATAATACCAGAAACACGATCATGCTCCCACTAACCTTCTTGTAGACACAAGGTTCATCTTCATTTTTGATGAATCCATATTGTTTTACGGTTTCATCAAAACGAAGATTCCAGCTTCTGGAAGCTTGCTTTAATCCATAGATTGATCGCTGTAACTTGCATATCTTTTGGGCATCTTGTGGTATGTCAAATCCTTCAGGTTGTGTCATGTACACATCCTCAAGAAGATTCCCATTAAGGAAAGCAGTTTTGACATCCATCTGCCATATTTCATAATCATGATATGCAGCGATGGCAAGTAAAATCCGAACAGATTTAAGCATTGCAACTGGTGAAAAGGTTTCATCATAGTCAACCCCATGAATTTGTTTATAGCCTTTTGCAACCAGTCTTGCTTTATAGGTATGTACCTTACCATCCATGTCAGTCTTCTTCTTGAAGACCCACTTGCATCCTATAGGGTTAACTCCTATAGGAGGTTCTACCAAGGTCCAAACCTGGTTTGTGTACATGGAATCCATTTCAGATTTCATGGCTTCTAGCCACTTCTCAGACTCAGGACCAGTTATGGCCTCTTTGTAGGTCACAGGCTCATCTTGATCCATGAGTAATACATCACCCTGATCACTTATGAGATATCCATATCTCTCAGGTTGGTGACGTGTCCTGCTTGACCTACGCTGGTCTTGTTCTACTTGAGCAGGTTGCTCTTCCACAACTACTTGTGTTTCCTGCTCTAGTTCCTCCATAGGTGTTTCAATGTTTTGTGATTCTTGAATTTCTTCAAGCTCTATTTTCCTCCCACTGTTTCCTTTGGAAATAAAATCCCTTTCCAGAAAGACTCCAGTTCGAGCGACAAACACTTTGCCCTCAGAAGGATTGTAGAAGTAATATCCTCTTGTTTCTTTAGGATACCCCACAAATAAGCATTTGTCAGATTTGGGCTCAAGCTTGGTTGAAATTTGTCGTTTGACGTAAACTTCGCAACCCCAAATCTTCATGTAAGACATATGTGGTTTCTTACCACTCCATATCTCATATGGTGTCTTATCAACCTTTTTGGATGGAACACGGTTAAGTGTGTAAGCTGCTGTTAATAATGCATGTCCCCAAAAGGAGTTTGGAAGATCGGCGTGACTCATCATGGATCGGACCATGTCTAACAAGGTTCGATTTCTTCTCTCAGATACACCATTCCATTGTGGTGTTCCAGGAGGAGTAAGTTGGGATAGAATCCCATACTCTTTTAGATGGTCATCAAATTCTAGGCTTAAATATTCACCGCCTCGATCTGATCGAAGAACTTTAATATTCTTCCCTAGTTGGTTTTGTATTCATTCTTGAATTCCTTGAACTTTTCAAAGGACTCAGATTTGTGTTTCATTAAATACACATATCCGTATCTACTGAAGTCATCAGTGAAAGTGATGAAGTACTGAAAACCTCCTCTGGCTGGTATGTTCAGTGGTCCACATACATCAGTATGTATGAGTGCCAAAAGATCATTAGCCCTTTCACCTTTTCCTGTGAATGGGGACTTTGTCATCTTTCCAATTAAACAAGATCTGCATGTGTCATATGATTCATAATCAAAAGAGTCCAAGAGTCCATCTTTATGGAGTTTGGAAATGCGTTTCTCATTTATGTGGCCTAATCGACAGTGCCAAAGGTAAGTTGGATTCAACTCATTAGGTTTCAACCTTTTAGTATTAATGTTATAAATTGGCATTTCAAGATCAAGGACATATAGTCCATTATTCATTTTTGCAGTAGCATAGAATATATCATTCAAATAAATGGAGCAACAATTGTTCTTTATTATGAATGAAAAACCAAACTTGTCCAAACAAGAAACGGAAATAATATTCCTGCTAATTGCAGGTACATAATAACAGTTCTCTAACTGAATTATTAAACCACTAGGTAAAGTTAAAACATAAGTTCCTACAGCTAAAGCAGCAACCTTTGCTCCATTGCCAACTCGTAGGTCAACTTCACCTTTTGCCAAATCTCTACTCCTTTTTAGCCCCTGCACATTAGTACAAATGTGAGAACCGCATCCAGTATCTAATACCCATGATGCAGAAGTAGATAAATTAATTTCAATAACAAAAATACCTGAATTTGAAGTCTCTACTCCATTTTTCTTATCTTCCAGGTACTTTGGGCAATTTCTCTTCCAATGTCCGGTCTTACCGCAATGGAAGCAAGTGCCCTCCTTTGCTATTCCTCCACTAGGCTTCAAAACAGGAGGAGTGGGTTTGGGTTTGGCAACTTCCTTGCCTTTCCCTCTACCACCCTGTTTGATGGGCCTCTTGTTCTGTTTCTTTCCATTACTGACCATCAGAATGGATTTCCCTTTTGTCTTCATATTCTGCTCAGCAGTTCTCAACATGCCTAGCAGTTCTGGAAGACTTTTGTCCAAGTCATTCATATTGAAATTCAGGACAAACTGACTGAAGCTCTCTGGCAACGATTGCAAGATCAGATCAATCGCAAGTTCTTTTCCAAGGGGAAACCCTAATCTGTCAAGGTTCTCCACATACCCAATCATCTTGAGTACATGGGGACTTACAGGGGCTCCCTCAGCTAACTTGCTGTTAAAAAGGGACTTTGAAACCTGAAACCTCTCATTTCTTGCTTGCTCTTGATAAAGCATTTTCAGATGTCCGATCATATCGAACGCAGACATGTTCTCGTGTTGCTTTTGCAACTCAGAGTTCATGGTAGCAAGCATGAGGCAAGCGGTTTCATTGGCATCATCGAAATGCTTCTTATAAGCATCTCTTTCTGCCTTTGATGCAGAACTAGGAGGTTCCTCCTCAGGAACTGGTGTCTCCAAGACATACAGCTTCTTATCGTGCTTGAGGACAATCCTCAGATTACGGTGCCAATCCAGGAAATTTGTCCCAGACAATTTTTCCTTATCTAGGATGGATCGCAAAATATTGTTCGATGTGTTTGTTGTCATGGTAATCTACAAGAGAAATATGAAAATATAAGTATCATTAAAACAACATATTTAATTAGGCCTTTAATCAAATATGCTCCCACTATTTTATTCAAAACAAATGACCCTCATCATTTGATTCGGAAAATCCCGTTGGAAGACCTTCTAGTGGGTCGAGATCCATGTTTCACTTTGTTTTAAGTCAGCGTTAGGCTGATTACACAAAACTAAGTTATTTAGGTAGGAACTCCTTCCAATTGTATCTCATACAACTCTCGAATATTTTCAATTGGGTGAATAACTCCTTATTCTGATCCATCACATGAATCATTCCCAATTCTTGCTTCTAAACATGTATAATCTTATTATAATTTGTTTAGTTAAGTTTGACCCATTGTTTTAGCAATTGGATATTACAATTATCCCATCACACCTTACTAATATAGAACATGCACCTCGCGTAGGCGAAACCTACAATGCTCGATACTAGTCTTGATGAGTGCTAAAAATTGGAAAGCATAAACTTAATATTTAATTTTGAGGGAATTTGTTATTAGTTTGATCTCACCGGCTTAACATGCAAAACGTCTCTCACATGCATCAACATACAATTACATGCATCAACATACATATAAAAAAGATACAATTATGGCCCCTAACGCAATTGTTCTCTCAAGCCAATGAGAGAACCTAAGCTAACCTAATAACGATCTAAGCTTCTCCAAGCATGATCTCCAAGGTTATCCTCCTTTAATATTGAATACTTCCTTTTTCTTCATAACATAATATTACATTACATATAAGAATACTCGTTTTACATACGAGGGAGTGAGATGAGAAAAGAAGTTACATAAAGAGATTGAGAGAGAGGCACGACTCGCAGGCCGTATTTAAAAATCCCAAAACAATAATAAAGGATAAACTAAGGCCATAACTGATCACCACAAATAAATAATAATAAACACACTTTTATTATTAGTTTAAAATTCCGATAATTAAATAAACTAAATTAAATTTCGGCTGATTGATCACACTTTGCAGACTTAGCCGGGGGTTCCGCTGCCCGGTCAGCGGACGGTGGTTCCGCTGACCGTTCAGCGAACGGGGGTCAAGGGGGCAGCGCCTCCTTGCGGGGTTGTTAGGGGCAGCGCCCCGACGAAAAATTTTATGAACACTTCATTGTATTTCACGTCGTTTCCTGCACAACTTTTGTGCATTTACAACCCCAACCGGAAAAGTCTGCGGCAATACAACACTTGTACTGCCATTAATCCTAATGCAACAATTTCATGCCGTCAAACACAACTCGATTGATAACTCAATATGATAGATCAACATGTCATTGCTTCACCATACTAACGTCGGATTCCGAAGCGAATGAAAATGATGATCTTTCAAAAGAATTACAATCCTTATGTGATTGAATGGATGAAATCAAAACAGTATATCCCATATACCATCTTTGCATCAGAATTTCTTATATCTTATATAAAAGTGATCGATCTAATTGTGTAACCTATGGATGATCAATGTATCGCACAACTTCACCATACTAATGTCGGATTCCGAAGCATAATCAACATCAATCATCCAAATCGTACACAACAGATGCCAAATTTAATTAATCGTTTATTGTTAAATTCGTTCTGTGTTTTAATCGAATCAAATACAGAAAAAAAAACGGAAATTTAACAGCTATCAGATCCATGGTTTCGTAAGTGGCTCTGATACCACTGAAGGAAAATTGCGATCTAAACGCAGCGGAAAACAAAAATTTTCCTTTAGTGATCCTTACGAATGAGCATGGTCAGTGATAGAATCGTTACCTCTTTGTGGCGATTCAGATCTTTGATGCAGCGATCACAAGCGTTGATGAAGTGCAACGCCTCTACTCAGTCCACACGAACAGCTTCCGGTCACAGTGCTAGCTGCTTACGAACGGAATTATTTGAGTGAGAATCAAAAACGAAATTGCATCAAGTAAAAGCTTCATCACAAGGGTTCCTTTTATAGACTCTCTTGTGGGCTGCGGGCTAAAAGCCCAATTCACATGATCCATAATAATATTATATATTATTATAATAACTATTATTATAATAAATATATTTATTTTATTATTATTTTATAACCATTATAAAATAACAATAATTATTATTATATTATCCGAATTTCTATTTTTCACTTAAGTGCACCGTACCTTACGGTGTTCCTTTGATTTCTCTATCTCTCATCAAACTGTCCTTATGTGTGTGACCCTGTAGGATTTCGTAACGTTGGTAATTATATTAAATTATATATTTAACATAATAAACAGTGAGCGGTATCTAGCAACACATCACTGCTACCCAAGTCACGAAAATGTCATGTGATCTGACAAAACCTTTTTCGTGATAATATATGTTTGTACAATTACCCTTTTGCCCCTATGTCTATATTGAACATAAGGCATACACTGTGTCATCCTTGTCCAGTTCAATATTGGGCCCTTAGACATTTCTCCTGTTATGCAGGATTGGCAAATTCCATCTAGGACACTCATGTCCCTCAGCATGCTTCGTGGAGTGCCCATCAACTGTCTTTATGATCATCCAGTTACGGATAATGTTTGATCAGCAATAAAGCACCCGACTCTACATCTAGGGTCCATAGTGGTTTCAGGTCGAAGGGTGGTAATACACCATTATCACCATGAGAATAACTTATGACACTTTGCATAACATACTATGTAGTATTCTCATAGCGGGTCAATCCGGTATAAATATTACTCCTAATATTTATACCTATGTCAAGACTTGATAACCCTTTATCCATGATCCATGAGATGTGATCATCAGTCTATCTTCATAATAGTCTCAATGCTTTAATGTTATCCCACTTTGCAATAAAGCTTGATTACGGATATTTTAAGAATAATGTCTTTATGTTTAATGGGATCTCATGATTAAGTCACACTTAACATTTCATTAAACAGACTAACTATTCTAGGGACTTTATTATTCTGAAAGACAAACATAATAAAGAAATGCCTTTTATTATTAAACGAATAATCCGATACAAGTACCAAAAAGTATTGGCCTCTAGGGCTTACACCAACAGTAATCTCCCATGAGCAAAATAAATGCTCATATTCCATATTCTCTTTGCGAATATCCACCATAATCGAAGATCCAAATCGATCAAAAATGGCTCATGAACCATTTTAATCCAAAATTAATTCACAACAATTGACTAAAATCATCAACGAAAATTTTAATTAAAAATTACCAAGAAAATGGATTAAGATAATCCACAAAAAATTATTTAACAAGAATTAATTAACAAATTTCTTTTAACAAGAACATTAATTAGAAATTTCTAACACACAATAAAGAACAAAGGGTGCAGTGGTAAAATTCTGGTGCTAATAACAGCCCAATGACTAAAAGCCCAAACAAATCTTCAGCATAAGGAAGGGTGCAAATCGGAAAAAAGGGAGTGCCAATATATCTTGGCCTATTCTGATGAAGCCTCATGTAGGGGTGGGGTGTGAAATTCTGTGATCAGGTATGAGATGTCCTAAGAGATGTCCCAACACTTGATAGGACACTTGACAGATTTAACCAAAACTTAAATAGCAAGAAAAGTAAACAACACAGAAGTTTGTTAACCCAGTTCAGTGTATAACCACACCTACATCTGGAGGCTACCAAGCCAGGAGGAAATCCACTATAAGTAATATTAATTCTAGACTTAAACCACTCTGTTTAATCTATCACTTAATAACTACCCAATGCAATTTCTACCTAAGACACACCTTAGATAAGAGTACCCTACTCACTCCCCCTCAATCACACAGTGATCAAGTTTACAAGTTTACTGAAATTGAAGACATCCTTCAAACGAAACAGCTTGATCTTACTTCACAGTTTCAATCAAGTCACAAATGCACTTTTGCTTAAAAGCTCATAAAGTGGTACATAAAACACAACCTGCTATTAAAACACTAGACACCCTATTTGGTCTTCTGAAATTCGTGCTCAATTCTATGAGTTTCTGTTGCTTAAATAGGTATCTGTAATTTGGGCTTTCTGTAGAATGATCCAGCCCTAATGCGCAGCAGCTTCCTCCTTGAATTAGGGTTTGTTACCTCCTAGATTCTAGGTGCTTCTAGGTCTTCTGTTTTAATCTGAATCTTCAATATAAAACTCCCTACAGATGCGCCTTGTTCTGTTTTTATCCATCATTAATTAATTCCAGATAATTCTCCTTAAATATCTCTGATCAGTTAATCAATAATTAATTCTGGTAGCAGGTCTGAGATGTCTCAACATCTGTTGGGACATCCTGAAAAACTGAACTTAAGTTATTTACACAATGTCCCAACATCTGATGAGACATCCTGAAATAAGTTCATATACTCTGTTTGATAATGTCCCAACATCTGATAGGACATTCTGAACTGAATTTAACATTTCTTGTTTGGTCAAAAATTCTGCCAATTCTTAAACATCTACAAACTCCCCCTTTGGCTAATTTTTGGCTAACATCTTTTCTGGTTATCAGAGTGCAGCAGAAGTTCCTTTTATCAGAGTATAGCATTACTTTTCTGTTGATTCTTATTTGAGATTACTCCCCCTCAAACATATATGTATCCAGTCTTGTTCCAACAGAAAAACTTATTCAGTTCAGAAGCAAACAAACATAATTAAACAGCAATATAATTTGTTGTTGTTCTCCCCCTTGGTAGACACAAAATTAGGGGCCAAAGACACTATTCCAGAAATACATTGCTGTCATTACATTTGCCTCACATACATTGATCACTCAGATTCATCACTCTCAGTTTCTTCACCAGCTTCTGTTTCTTCATCAGCTTCACTGTCTTCATCAGCTTCACTGTCTTCATCAGAGGCAGCTTTCTGGTCTTCTTCACTCTCCAACCTTTGAATGAGTTCCTCAAGCTTCTACTTTCTAGCTTCAAGCTCTTTGCAGGTGCTTTTGAGTTCAGCAATTAAAGCCTTCTTGGAGATTGGATTCTTAGCAGTTGAAGGACCTGCAGATGTCCCAGAAGGTGCTTCAACATCTGCAGCATGATGACTGAGGAATAACTTGTAGTGAAAAGCCAGGGGGCTTTCTCTTTTGCATGTTGTATCCTTGTCAGTGAGAATGCCAGGGTATTGATTGAGCACTATACCACACAGCAATGATGGAAAAGCTATTGGCAGCTTTGTTGCAGAGGAGCTGGCATGCTTCATGGTTTGATCAAAAATGAAAGCTCCATAGTCCATCTTGGTTTGAGTTCCCACAGCATATATAAACCTGGCTAGACCAGTGGAGATTGAAGAAGTGTGGTTGGTAGGCACCCAGTTAGCTGTACCAATCCTGTTTAGCATGGCATACTTTCTGGTAAGCATGCTCACTGAGAGCTTTCCCTTCACAGGCCATGCCTTGACCTGGTTTGCAGTGATCACCTTACAGACTTGATTATCTGTCTTACCTAGCTCATTTGGTCCATCTGTTTCTCTTCCTAGGTACTGATTTATGATTTGAGGAGAAAACTCTACACATTTTCCTCTAACAAAAACTTTTTGAAACTCAGAGGACTTACCATTTGAACAATCCTCCTGAAGATTAACAATGAACTCTTTGACAAGAAGTTCATAGCATGGAGAGAGATCTGAGACTGTCTTGAATAGTCCTGCAGCAGAGATGAGGTCAATCAGTTCAGTGCACTCAAGTGCATTGCTGCTCAGTTCTCTTTCTAGGGCAACTCTTCTTTGGTACACAAACTTCCACTTGTTCACACTAGAGACATGGTGGAAAGATATGTTGTCTAATGGAGCTTCTGGAACAGCTGTTGAAGCCCTAGATGGGGCTGATCTCTTCTTGGGAGGAGATGTTGGGACATCTGATTCAACATCTGAGTCAGATGGGGTGACAGCTTTACTTTTCTGAGTTTGGACTTTACTCCATTGTTTTGATGGCCCAAAGGTAGCTTTAGCCTTGCCTTTCTTTGGACTAGCATTCTTCTTCTCAGGAATGGCAGGTTCAGCTGGCAACTTTCCTTTCCTGGACCTTAGCCTTTTGGCTATGCTGGGTTTAACAGATGCTATGATTTCTGCATCAGAGTCCTGCTCCAGGTTGACCACTGGAGGAGATTGAGCAGCCTCCTCTTCAGCTGGTTGATCAGCAGGGATTTGATCTTCATTTGATGCTTTGGTCTGATCCTCAGAGATTTCTTCATCATTTTCATTTGAGGCCTTATTCTGGTCCTCAGTTTGTTCCAACTCAACATCAGATGAGTTCTTTCTCTTATCTTCAGATGTTCCAACATCTGTTGGGACATCTTGTTCTTCTGCAGCTTGAGCTTGTTCTTCTTGAGGTGCAGGCATGGTGTTTAGAGGAACAGAGATCCCACTCACCACTCTTTGTTCAAAGAGAATTTGGTTGACAATCTCCTTGATGGAATCATCCACATAGTGTGAAGATTTTGAAGGCATGTTAGCAGGAGAGGGAATGCCTTTGGCTTTGCTTCGTACTTGATCTTTAGCTCTCTTTGGAGTTCTTGCCTTTTTAGTGTGAGAAATGTTTCCCCTGAGTTCGTCCAATGGTGTTGATTGCATTGGTACCACAGAGATGGGAGTGGCATGAACTACATCTTCCTGGTTGAGAACTTCTTCAGTTGTGTTAGGGCTTTGAGACATTGTTGAGGAAAATGGATGAACAGCTTTAGGGTTTATGATTTCTGTAGGATAGCTAGTTAATGTGATTCGCTTGTGATAGAATGATGAGAATCTTGATAGCTGCTTATAAACATTTACTAAATAAGTAGTCGTTACAGTACAAATGATTAGGAATGGAATTCCCAAGGAACTTGTCCAGACTGGTTTTGCCATCTGGAACTTATGCCATACAATGTCATATGACATGTTGGCACATCTCATTAACTGCTAAATATCACATAAACAGATTCCAAGTTTGCCCCTTAAGTTCTCAAATTGTGTAGCATCCAATGCTTTGATAAAGATATCAGCTAACTGCAGATCTGTAGCTACATGCTCCAATGAAATCACCTTTTCTTCTACAAGATCTCTGATGAAATGATGTCTGATATCAATATGCTTGGTCCTGCTATGTTGGATAGGATTCTTTGATATGTTTATTGCACTTAAGTTGTCACAGTACAATGTCATGACATCCTGTGGGACATTGTACTCAGTGAGCATTTGCTTCATCCAAACCAACTGAGAACAACTGCTACCAGCTGCTATATACTCAGCTTCAGCTGTAGATAAGGATACACAATTTTGTTTCTTACTGAACCAAGAAATCAAATTGTTTCCTAGAAAGAAGCATCCTCCTGAGGTGCTTTTTCTGTCATCAGAAAACCTCCCTCCATCAGAATACAGAAGTATCATCCCAAAGATTTGATAATTGGTGATCCCAACAGAGGTGTGAGTTTTTCTGGATTCTTCTGTCCTTGTATCAGTTTGAGTGAAGTTATAATGATCATCCTTTTCTTCAGCTTCAATCTTGATATCAGCAGATGTTCCAACATCTTCTGGGACATCTGTAGGAGCATCATCAATTATCACATTTATGGACTCCATGATAACCTTGGTTCTAGAATTAAATACTCTATATGCTCTGCTGTTTATAGAGTATCCAAGGAAAATCCCTTCATCACTTTTAGGATCCATTTTTCTCCTTTGCTCCCTATCTGCCAGAATATAACAGTTACTTCCAAACACATGAAAGTACTTAACAGTGGGTTTTCTGCCCTTCCAGACTTCATATATTGTGGACAAAGTTCCTTTTCTCAAGGTAACTCTGTTATGGATGTAGCAGGCAGTGTTCATAGCTTCAGCCCAGAAATACAGAGGTAACTTTTTAGCATGGATCATAGCTCTTGCAGATTCTTGAATAGTTCTATTCTTCCTCTCAACAATCCCATTCTGTTGAGGAGTGATTGGTGAAGAATATTCATGATTGATTCCTTCTGAAGAGCAGAAATCTAAGAACTTTTGATTCTCAAATTCTTTTCCATGATCACTTCTAATTCTAATCACACAGCTGGATTTTTCCCTTTGTAATCTTTGACATAATTCTTTGAATACATCAAATACATCAGACTTTTCTTTGATGAAATTTATCCATGTATATCTTGAAAAGTCATCAACCACAACATAGGCATACCTCTTACCACCAAGACTTTCAACCTGCATAGGTCCCATAAGATCCATATGTAAAAGTTCCAAAACTTTGGAAGTTGTCAGATGTTGGAGCTTTGGATGGGACATCTTGGTTTGCTTGCCTATTTGACATTCACCACATATTTTGCCATCATCAATCTTCAGTTTAGGAATACCTCTTACAGCATCCATAGATATGATCTTCTTTATGCCTCTGAAATGAAGATGACCTAGTCTTTGGTGCCATAGTTTCACTTCTTCTTCTTTAGCTAAAGAGCAAGTTGAAGTGAGACTGAAGTCTTGTGGTTCCCACATGTAACAGTTGTCTTTAGATCTGGCTCCTTTCATTACAACCTCTTGTTCATTGTTAGTCACTATGCATTCAGTTTTGGTAAAGTTTACACTGTACCCTTGATCACATAACTGACTTATACTGATCAGGTTAGCAGTTAAACCTTTAACAAGCAGCACATCATCTAGTCTTGGAACATCTTGACAGTCCAAGGTTCCAACTCCCTTGATTTCTCCTTTAGCTCCATCTCCAAAGGTCACATACCTGGATGAATGTGATTTTAAGTTTACTAGCAAATTCTTCAATCCAGTCATGTGTCTTGAACATCCACTATCAAAGTACCAGTCTTCTTTAGCTGATACTCTCAGTGATGTATGTGCTATGTATGCAGTATTTTTCTTTGACCAGATGAGTTGAGATTTCTTTTGATGCCTCTGCCCTGTGTGTTGTTTATCAGCTGATCTCCAAGATTGATTGTTGATCTTGTTCTTGGGTATGTGACTTTGATCAGTTTGAATGTTGGCTTTTGGTCTTCACACTTTCTTGATGACCTCTGTCTTTTGCTTAGGAGATTGCTGATTTCTTTGATGTCTATGCAGCACTTTCTTGGTACCTTCTACTTTCTGCTTGGAAGGTTGCTGATACATCTGATTTGGATATCCATGTAGCTTATAACAATGAGGTTTGATATGTCCAAATCTTCCACAGTGATGGCATCTCCATCTTTGATACTTCTTCTTCATTTTGTTCTTTTCAGAATGTTGAGACATCTGTTGGAACATTATGTTTGACTTTGTGTTTCTTTCATGATGTTGAAGCATCTGTTGGGACATCTTGTTAGACTGTATGGATTTTGAAGCTGTTTTGCTAGAGCTAGCTTCATCTTTATTTGCTCTGTTAAATCCCAGTCCACTTTTATCCCCTGAGTGCTTATTGTTGTTGAGAATCACATCCAGTGTATTTGAGCTGCTGTTCAACATTCTAACAGATTTGGACATATGTTCCAACTTGGAGTTGAGAAGACTTACTTCACTTTTCAAGGTGTCAATGATTTCTTGATCATTTGCTTTTTCATCTTCTAATGTCTCATTCTGCTTCTTTAGCTTTATAACCTCACTGCATATTTCAGAGCTTCTTTTGTATAGATCTTTGAATGCTTGCTCAAGTTCTTCATAAGTAAGCTCTCCACAACTGGAATCACTATCATATTCACACAGTCCAGCTAAAACAGTAATATGCTTAGCTGATTCTTCTTCTGAATCTCCTCCTGAGTCTTCATCAGACCAGGTTACAGATAGTCCCTTCTTTTGTCTTTTTAAGAAGGTAGGACATTCCTTCTTGATGTGTCCATATCCTTCACATCCATGGCACTTGATTCCTTCTTGACTAGTCTTTTCAGCATAATTTGACTTTTTATTAGCATCATAAGGTCTCCTGTTCTCAGAAGAGTTTGTGTATTTTCCACTGGATTTGGATTTGCCATCCATTCCTCTGAGAATCTGTTTGAATTGTCTTCCAAGCTTAGCTAGGTTTTCTGATAAGCTTTTACCATTTTCTGATTCATCATCTTCTTCTTCATCAGTATTTGACACCAATGCTATGCTTTTGTTCTTTTTAACATTTGTGTCATTCATTCCCATCTCAAAAGTTTGAAGGGAGCCAATGAGTTCTTCAACTTTCATGGAGCATATGTCTTGAGCTTCTTCTATTGCTGTGACTTTCATGTCAAATCTTTTTGGCAAAGATCTGAGAATTTTTCTAACAAGCTTTTCATCAGTCATCTTTTCTCCCAAAGCTCCAGAAGTATTGGCTATATCCAAGATGTTCATGTAGAACTCATGAATTGATTCATCTTCCTTCATTCTCAAGTTTTCAAACTTGGTGGTGAGAAGTTGAAGTCTTGACATTTTTACTTTTGATGTTCCTTCATGAGTTGTTTTGAGAGTGTCCCAAACATCTTTGGCCAGCTCACAATGATGCACAAGTCTGAAAATGTTCCTATCAATGCCATTGAATAAGGCATTTAAGGCTTTTGAGTTGCCTAGTGCTGAATCTTCTTCCTCCTTACTCCATTCTTCTTCAGGTTTCAGCACTTTTGATCCATCTTTGGTGTCTTTGACAGGATGATCCCATCCAACATTTACTGCTCTCCATGCCCTGTTGTCAAGTGATCTTAAGAATGCAATCATTCTTGGCTTCCAGTAGTCATAATTAGATCCATCCAGTATAGGTGGTCTATTTACTGACCCTATATCTCTGTCCATGTTACAGAATTTGTTTTCCCTAGATCTCACCCAGTATAAACAGGCAGGGTGCCTGCTCTGATGCCAATTGAAATTTTGTGATCAGGTATGAGATGTCCTAAGAGATGTCCCAACACTTGATAGGACACTTGACAGATTTAACCAAAACTTAAATAGCAAGAAAAGTAAACAACACAGAAGTTTGTTAACCCAGTTCAGTGTATAACCACACCTACATCTGGAGGCTACCAAGCCAGGAGGAAATCCACTATAAGTAATATTAATTCTAGACTTAAACCACTCTGTTTAATCTATCACTTAATAACTACCCAATGCAATTTCTACCTAAGACACACCTTAGATAAGAGTACCCTACTCACTCCCCCTCAATCACACAGTGATCAAGTTTACAAGTTTACTGAAATTGAAGACATCCTTCAAACAAAACAGCTTGATCTTACTTCACAGTTTCAATCAAGTCACAAATGCACTTTTGCTTAAAAGCTCATAAAGTGGTACATAAAACACAATCTGCTATTAAAACACTAGACACCCTATTTGGTCTTCTGAAATTCGTGCTCAATTCTATGAGTTTCTGTTGCTTAAATAGGTATCTGTAATTTGGGCTTTCTGTAGAATGATCCAGCCCTAATGCGCAGCAGCTTCCTCCTTGAATTAGGGTTTGTTACCTCCTAGATTCTAGGTGCTTCTAGGTCTTCTATTTTAATCTGAATCTTCAATATAAAACTCCCTACAGATGCGCCTTGTTCTGTTTTTATCCATCATTAATTAATTCCAGATAATTCTCTTTAAATATCTCTGATCAGTTAATCAATAATTAATTCTGGTAGCAGGTCTGAGATGTCTCAACATCTGTTGGGACATCCTGAAAAACTGAACTTAAGTTATTTACACAATGTCCCAACATCTGATGAGACATCCTGAAATAAGTTCATATACTTTGTTTGATAATGTCCCAACATCTGATAGGACATTCTGAACTGAATTTAACATTTCTTGTTTGGTCAAAAATTCTGCCAATTCTTAAACATCTACAGGGTGGAACGAAATTGAGGGCGTATGAAGTAAATCCATGGTGGAACAGAATTATAGGCCCAATTCGATTTATGGATGAAACCCTAAAAAATTACCCTAATTCTTCTTCTTAGAATCCACCGCTCTTCTTCTCCCTCATCCACAACATTTCCATGCCTCTTCAAAGCAAACACGTCGGAAACGCCCTTTAATCCGCCGCGAATCAAACACCGATGCTCTCTCACCACTCAATCGCAGCAAGCCCTTCAACGCTCACACAAGAAACGCCGTCGTGATCAAGACGTCCTCTTCGCTACACCCTCTGTTAACGAAGCTTATTCTTCCTCACGATTTCGTCGTTGTCGACATCTCGCCTTTAAACAGAGCCGCTCTGAAGTCGCTTAAAGTTTGACGTCGATGAACGAAACTTCACAGTTCATGTACTGAGTTGTCATTTTTGTTGATATGTGATTGAGTTCTCGTGGTGTGAATTGATTTGTAAGTCCTTGAAGGTTTGAGTGCATTGATCGCGACATTGCAAGATTCAGTGCGAACTACGGAATTCCTGATTGAAGATTGTTGATGTTGATGTGTTTCTCGTGTAAGTCTCTGAACCAACCTTCTTCTTCTACCCTTTCTGGATCTGTGATTTACTAGTGTTTATCCGTGGGGAATTCGTTGAACTGTGATATTGCAGGGTCGATGACGTTGAGTGTTCTTAAGTATGTGTTATTATCCTTTGAACCATGAGTACTGTAGAGGATTGAAGGCCAAGATCTTTGTGATTCTGAATGCATATCTTGGTTCTGAATTTGATGAGGTTTTGGTGACCACGGTGAATCGTTGAAGAATCTTGATGAAGCTTCCACGATGAGATGCTGAAGACAATACAATTTTTTTCGCGATTGATGATGCGTTCAGAAGTGATGATGCATGGATTTTTTGATGAAAGATGATGAACATAGGAGATGGAGATCGATGAGAGGTGAGGAAGATTCTGTGACGAATGCAGAAGAATTGTTATGATAGCTCAAAGATGAAATTGATAAAGCTTAGAGCTTGTTCAGAGTTTCGATGAGGATGATGATTGAAGAGAGAGTTCTCGGTGAATATGATTGAAGATTGAAGGTGTGAAGGTTGATCATGAATCGAAAAGAGCCAGATGAAGTTATGTTGAGCCCTTTTTCCCGTTCTGTTTCTGTTATCTGTAACTGTTTTGTGATTGAATGATGAAGAGTGGTGTCGAGAACCAATCGAGAGATCCCAGAGATTCTGCTTGTAACTGCTTTTATCACTGAAGTTTTTCTGAGAAAATGTTATGGAATTCTGATATCAGTTTGTCACAGATTTTCTCTTATTATCAGTTTTTTATCAGTTAGGATTTCTAACTGATTCTTCTGTTGAAGGATCCCTTTTTTCTTTCTGTAAATCAGTTTTTTTTGTTATATTCAGCTTTTTCCTTGTAACTGATTTCTTGATAAGTTATTGAATTATCGATTTTGTAACTATTTCTTGTAACTGACTTCTGTGATTTCCTTCTTCTGTAATTTTCTTTTGTGTATCAGTTTATCATAGCCTTTTTTATGTGTTTTGCCGGATATCATTTTTTTTTTGTTTTGAATGAACTCTGAGTTTGTTTTTTTTAGCAATGACCTTTCAAGACTTTTTTAGATGGTATGATAAAAGAAAAAGACACGGCTTTAATAAATTTGTAATGGGGATGTGAAAAAATATGGGATGGATTTGAAATAGGATTAGAAAAGAAAATAAAATGGGTATGGTTTAATGAATTGAAAAGGTCATTATGACTAAATGAATCTAGGTTTATGAGTGAATAAAAAATGGATTTAATGTGGAATTTGATAAATTGTCTTGAAATATATACAAGGATGTGGGTTGGGCTTTGGACATTGGATAAAGTTTGGAAGTAATTGAATAGTTTTTAAAATTAGATAAGAAAGAAAGTTGAATTTTGAATAAGACTTGGATCATTAGGTATAAAAATGGTAATGTCTTGTATTGGAAATGGGTATTAAGAACTTGATTTTGAACTTGAACGAGATCTTCCAAATAGATCAAAACTACGCACTTTCCGTCCCCGATTCGAAACAAATTCTTGCACCAAGAATACCAGAATCCGATCTCTTGCACCAAGAACATCAATATACTTTTACCATGAAATCCTAAACCAATTCGTACACCAAAAGAATGAAGCCTCGATCTTCTTAGGGTTGGATGATCCTCTGAATAAGAATAGGCTCCTGATGATGTAAGTTTAACCTTTGTCTCAATGTAATGGTCATATAAATCACCTAAGAATAGAAAAAATTGAGTCACAAGAAAACGTTTGATCCCATGCCTTAAGAATACATGAAATGTATGATTATGATGTTACGACCTAATGGAGAAATGCAGATGAATGTGAAGCGAGTCAGTCAGTGGTAATAAATATGAGGGAAAATTTTGAGGTATTACAAATGACAAGCGGTTTTCCGGTGGTAAATTATAAAATAGAAAAAATTGATCGGCTTGAAATAACCATTCCAAAGGGTTAGTTCCATCAAACATTGCTAATTCAAGTTTAGGGGTTCTAAATGGGGGTAAAGGTGACAGTCTGGTAAATTGGGGATAAGGTTTTGAGTGAATAATGGAGGGTTGTAGGATTGGGATGAGTGAAAAAATTGTGGTGAATAGGGATGAGATTGTACGAAGGTTGAGTGTTGGGCCGATATTCTAGGTGGTAATGTGACAATAGGTTGTGGTGGGTTGTGAGAAAATGCAATAGGCTGGGAAAATACAACAGGTGTTCTAAGTGGAGTGCTGGTGGATGTAAGGTTTTGAGGAGAAAGGTGGGGGGTAATTTTGGAAATACCTGAAGAGCTGGTTGTAGATGTAGGAAAAGTAGGCTGCTGCTCCTTTTGTTTGTTGAGCTTGTTTAGAGCTGCCATGACAACTTCAAACCTAGTATCTTCCACATGCTTTTCATTTTCCAATATGCTATTAATCTTCCCAATTTGTTGTTCTAAATCAGCTGTAACGCAATCAAAAAGCTCATTTATTTGTTGTTGGGTTTGTGCCAAAACATTGTCAATATGAATTTGTGAAGTATGGACAACTTCCTCTATGATTTCTCTAGAGGATGGGTTGAGTGGTTTTGGGGGAGCCATGAATTCAACAAATTGAAAGTATCAATGATAGATTTAAGATAAAGGTTAAAGATAGATCTATGTTGCAATGGAGAAAATAATAAAATAAACTTTTCAGCATACCCTTTTCCAACAACAAGTTACAATTTATATCACTAGGGGTTTCTATTAACTAAGGGTCATGGGCCAGTAAAACAAATAAAGACTCAAATACAAATAAAATACTGATAACAACACCACTCAAATTTAAATAATAATCTTTTAAAAGGACTGGCTTTCTCTTTTCTCTCATGGGCCTAGAACCAACAGTAACAAATTACCATTGGATCTTTTAAATTGAAGAGACTATCCATGTTGGTTGTTGGTTGATATCGTGTATCAATGTTAAATCCATGAAAATTATTTTTAGTGAGACATATAAATCTTTAGTCATTTCAAAATACCATAATGTCTAAGTATTTAGCCAGCAAAATAAGTGCATGCAACGCGCGCGTGCGCACACAGACACACAACACACACAAATATATATATATATATATATATATATATATATATATATATATATATATATATATATATATATATATATATATATATATATTAATTTTTTTATTTATAAAATTTTAATTGTAATTGTAATTTATTATAAATATCTAGTCTAGTTTGTATTTGTGATAAACATTGGGTCTAATTAGAAATAATTCATGAGGGTTAGATGTTATTTGAGTATGTTTCTACCCTAAATATTCATGACAATTTAAATATACTATTTATTTGATAGGATTATTGTGTATTACACAATTAAATTTATTTATTTTATATTTAGAAATGTATCTAAATTATATACCGATTGAAAGTTATGGACATGAATGAACTAGTAACTCAAATAAAATGGAAGCCAAATTTTATTTATAGATAACTTGTTTTTTTTTATATTAAAAATAAAAAGTGTTAATCACAACGTTGTTGGGGGGAGATTTTCAATCTATAAAGCATAGATAATTGTGAGACTTCCTTCTTTGAGTAAGACTTTTGTGAAAGACACACGATATATCTCGCATCTTCACCATGTTGAGAATGTAACACGTGTGAGTAGTATGAGTGATAGTCTCACATTGGTTGGAAATATGGAGATTTGAATATTTATAAGTAAGAGAATCTGTCTACTTATCACCTTAAGGATTTGGATGAATATGTGGCGTGTCTCACAAATGTGTTATTAAAAAAGAAGTCCTGCAATGATCCCTAAATTGAAAATCTACCCTCAACAAATGGTATCACGAGCCTTTGGTTCGAGAAAGTGACATACATATCCTACTTAAAAAGAAGATAATAAATTTATAATAGATTAAAAAATATAACTAATATATTTAATATTTAAATTCATTGATTTACGTGCGATCAAACTCTATTTTCTAAATAATTATTTTCATTTTTTATTATTATTTTGCTGCTTTAGTTTACATTGTATAATTTATATTTGCTAACAATTCTTGATGTTAAGTAAGATAAAGTAGAAGTTGAGGTTGATGATACACATGTTGGGTATCAGGATAATATGAAATAATAATAACAATGACACAAGTAAAATTTGAGAGTTGAGTAATGGAATGAGAAATACAATTGTAGCAAACTCTTTGATGATTAGGATGATTATGAATTACAATATGATTACTCTATATATAATAATTTTATATACTATAATAAGTGGATACTCATTCTTGGATTTTACATAATCCTCTCTACATCATAGAAACCAATGACTTATAATGCATTGAATTTTTCTATAAAACAAAGATTACTTTATATCCTCACAATCTCCCACTTAAAGTCATTTTGTTTACTTTCAAAATTTCCTTCTGTTGCTATGTTTTAGATATACCATATGAGGACTTGCACCAATAAAACTTGTCAGCGTTGATCGGCTTTGTCATAACATCTTCTAGGTTGTCTTTAGTGTGAATCTTCTGCATGTCCACACTCCCTTCCTCTACTACTTCACGGACAAAATGGTATTGAACTCCTATATGCTTTGTCCTGGAATGAAAAGTTGGATTTCTTGCAATATGCAAAGCACTCTGACTGTCACAATATATAATAATTTTTTGTTGTTTATGTCCTAGCTCTTCTAATAACCTTTAAATCCATATAGCTTCCTTGTATGCTTGGGTAGCTGCCATATATTCAACTTCTGTAGTAGATAGAGCTACAACAGTTTGCAATTTGGATAACCAACTTACCGCTCCTCCTGCAATTGTAAACACATAGCCAGTAGTAGATTTTCTTTTGTCAAGATCACCTGCATAATCTGAATCAACATATCCTCTGAAACAAAACTTCAATCCTCCAAAACATAATGCAACATCTGAGGTTCCTTTTATATATCTCATGATTCTTTTAACAGCATCCCAATGCTCTTTACCAGGATCCGCCATAAATCGACTGACCGCTCCCACTGCTTGTGCAATGTCTGTCCTTGTACCTATCATGGCATACATAAGGCTTCCCACCGCTGATGCATAGGATACTCGAGACATTTACATCCTCTCCGCTTCATTTCTAGGATTCATACTTGAGGATAATTTATAATTGATAGGAAGTGGGGAAGATATTGGCTTACAGTCTTGCATGTTGAAGCGCCGCAAAACTTTTCGTAGATAATTTCTTTGAGAAAGCCAAATATTCCTATCTTTTCTATCTCGGTGAATTTGCATCCCTAAAATATTGTTTGCTGGTCCCAAGTCCTTCATATCGAACTCCCTAGCCAATTGTGCCTTCAATTATTGGACTTCGTCTTTGTTGGGGCCTACCACAAACATGTCATCCACATACAACAACAAAATGATCTGAGCTCAACCTGTTGTATCCAAGGCTAATAATGAAGGAATAAAATCTCTTGTACCAACACCTCGACGCCTGCTTTAAACCGTACAAAGATTTGGTCAACCTGCAAACTAAGTTTTCTTTTCCTTTTTCTTCAAAACCTTCTGGTTGGAGCATATATATTTCTTCTTCAAGTTCTCCATGAAGAAAAGTAGTATTTACATCCAATTTTTCAAGATGTAAATTGTAAGCAGCACACATAGCTAACACTACCCTGACAGTGGTAAGTCTAACCACCAGAGAAAATATTTAATTGAAATCAATTCCTTATTTTTGAGCATATCCTTTAACCACCAATCTTGCACGATATCTTTCCACTTGATCATTACTATCACACTTAATCTTATAGACCCATTTGTTGTCGATGTCTTTCCGACCTTCTGGAAGTACAACAAGATCCCATGTCTTATTTCTATGTAAGGCTTCCATTTCTTCCTACATTGTTGCCATCCCCAAAGAATCATTTGAGCAACTCACAACCTCTTGAAAGGTTGATGGTTCTCCATCTTTGGTTAGAAGATAATATGCATCATGACTTGCCATAACATAGTCTGACTGCCAATTTGGTTTGCTTGTCTGACGTGTTGATCGTCGAACTTTAACACCATTAGGTTCCTCTAGTTCTTGTACCTCATGCTCTGGTTCTGCTTCAAAAGAATCATCTTCAACAGACTTTCCATCTATATGAATAATAGTGATATCTTTAGAAGTGTTATCATTTTCCTGCTCCCTTTGCAGTTCATTCTCTGCAAATATTACATCTATGCTGACAATAACCTTGTGGGAAGTGGGATCCCATAGGCGATACCCCTTGAAACCGTCAGCATAGCCCAAGAATATGCATTTCCTAGAATTTTGGATCTAGCTTAGTTCTTTCTTGGGAGTTGTACATCACGTACACAGGACATCCAACAACATGTAGAGTGGAATAATCAACTGGCTTTCCTTTCCACATCTCCATCGGAGTATTTAAATCAATTGCACTTGATGGGGATCTATTTATCACATAACAGGCAATTTTCACGACTTTTGCCCATAACGACTTAACTAATCCTGCAGTTCGCAACATAACTCTAGTCCTTTCTAGGAGAGTTCTATTCATCTGCCCTGCTACACCATTCTGCTGAGGCGTATGAGCAACTGTAAATTGTCTCATTATACCCTTTTCCTTGCAAAATGACAAAAATTCACCTTCTGTATATTCTCCTCCATTGTCTGTCCTCAAGCAATTAATCTTCTTTCCAGTTTCAAGCTTAATTAGTGCTTTGAATTGCTTGAATATTGAAAACACATCTGACTTCTTCTTGATTGGGTATATGACTCATTAATGAGTATATGACTCCTTAGGTATCATGTCACGACTTCAAGTGCTCCACTTTGCCCTCATTAATGAGATGAAATAAAAAAACATACCAATACCCATCTCCAAAAATATTTCTTCTTGTATAGTAGTGGTCACATAAACAACATCCAGAACAACATCTACAATCCTGGAAAAAATACCAAAACAAATGATCAGAACAAACTCCCATGCTTCATCCAAACCCATAAAACCGAAAAATTTATGCTGAACCCTAAATATAAAAAGCAAGATTCTAAAAACTCTATACAATGATTACATACCATTTTAAGTAACACCTTCATTCCATTTTCAACATGAAATCCCGTATTTTGTGGATTTGGACATCTTTTCGGAGGATCCATGGAAGTATCAAAATAAAAGGAAGGATGAGGAAGAAGAGGGAAGACAGTGTTGCAGATGAATGGAGTTATCAATAACAAACTTGTTTTAAATAAAAGGAAGGATGAGGAAGAAGAGGGAGGACGAAGAGGATGACGAAGAAAGGAGGAGAAGAGAGAGAGTGAAGGTACCAAAAGTGATTTTTCAGCCATGTGATTTCTCTGCCAACATTCATTTCATAGTGCAGGTTCCAATATCTTGTTTGAGATAAAGTTTGAAAATACAATTATTTGGGATTGTTTTTGATTTAGTCAGTCAAAATATGGTGTTTGTAGTTAGGGGTGTTCGCGGTTTGGTTTGGACCGGTTTTGAAGCAAAATATCATCTGATCCAAAAATAAATTTATTTGCGGTTTGATTCTGTTTTGGATGATTGATTAAAAAAATTCGATCCGATCCAATTTCATACGATTTAATTTGGATCGTTTTTTGGATATCCACTAAAGCACGCTCTGAGACTCATGAATTACTCCTATTGCACTGCAGGACTATTCTTCGACATCTGCAAGTTACCCACGAAAGAGGCAACATTTCCAAGCAGGCAGGGTGAGTAATCATAATATATCATAAACTTACAAGAATATAGAATCATAAATAAATTGGTACACATATCATGACATCGTCAACTACAAAATTCAGTATCAACCACAACACTATCATGAAATCAATCAACACCAACACAGTCATGAAATTCAGCCAGAATATGCAATTCTAACATCCTGATATGCAATATGCATGTGGTACCATTTTCATCGTGAGATGGATACATGACCATCAACCCTCCACAAGGGAGCACACAATAATCATCGAGACACTTCAATCCACACAATGGGATTGAAGCAAATAAATAGGTCGAAGCCCCATCGTGAATGTTATGAAATGCAATGATGCGCTACATCGAAAAATTCATCAAAACAATTCGCATCATTCATTTCAATCAGCAAAACAACCATCAAATATTCATATATATCATCGTGACATTACACCCTGAACACTGGTTTTCCAACCATTCTGACACATTAAGAATTAACCCGTACCCGGTAATTTATAAGGTAATTATAAGGTTATTTAACAAATTCATTTATCAAAAACTATTGCATTTTTCTCATTTCTATTCATCAAAATAAAGTTCAATTTGTACTCTTTCCGACGCCTCAAACGGAATGCGAATCGGACTTACGGTTTAAAAGATATGAATTTTCAAAGAATTAAAATTTGCCATTCCAACAGTGTTAACCGGTTAACCAAAGCGTTAACCGGTTAACGCCTGCGTAATTTCAGAAAATACCCCAAAATTTCCAATGGTTAACCGGTTAACCAAAGCGTTAACCGGTTAACGCATGCGTTTCAGCAGTCTTCTGCTACACAATTACAGACTGTTCCAATTTCCAAAAACTCCCAAACCCCATTACGGATTTCACATCATAACACCCAAAAACCATTCAAAAACATCAATTAAACCTCAACAACATCCAGACAACAATTATACCGACAAATATACGATTATAACTCATTCCAATCGCTCTAATTCATCAAGATTTCTCCTAAAACTCAACCTAACTCAAAACTCCAAAACTCCTAAAATTCATACCATCCTAATCCATTCATATTCCAATTCCTATACATTTATCATAGATTATGAAAACTCCCCATACCTTAGAGAATTTCGCCGCTTTACACGCTTCTCTTGGGTTCACCACAGCCTCCTGACTCTGAGCTTCTCTTTCTTCAGAGCACTTCCAAAACACGATAGAAACAACAAAAATGAGAAAACTGATCGTATTCTCTTCTTTGGCTATAATATCTCAGTTTAGCCTTTTCCCATATTACCCTCATGATTTCACAAAAGGACCATCTTACCCTTTTCTTTAATATATTTTTAATAATAAAAATAAAATAGTATAATAAAACACTATTTATCCTTATTATATAAAAATACTCATTTTCCCCAAAATTCTCAAAATAATCCAAACTCTCCAAATTTTTCTAAATTAATTAAATAAATAATTAAATAATTAAATTTAGATTTTCGGGGCGTTACAATGCCTCCCACAATTAGGCTATCTCTCACCTGCATATCATCCATTTAGATCGCATGAGAAAGATCCAAAATGTATCTCCTCAACCGAGACACATGAAACACATCATGAAGATTAGTAAGCGGCAACGATAAAGCAATCTGATAGGCCACCTCTCTTATCCTCTCCAAGATCTGGTGTGGACCAATGAAACGTGACATGATCTTTTGAGACTTCAAAGCTCGCCCAACACCAGTTACCAGCATAATCCTAAGAAACACATGATCTCCCTCCTGGAACTCAAGTGCTTTCCTTCTCTTGTCATGACAATTTTTTGACGACTCTGCGACCTTTTCATCTTCTTTTGGATCATCTTGATCTTCTCAGTTGTCTACTGAACAATATCAGGTCTGAGTACTGACTCATACCAATACATATGAGTTTTACACCTCCTACCATACAACATCTCATATGGTACCATTCCAATACTAGAATGGAAATTGTTATTGTAGGTAAATTCAATCAACGACAGACATCTATCCCAAGCACCTCCTTGTTCTAGCACATGAGCCCTTAGCAAATCCTCTAAAGACTGGATAATATTTGTCGCTCCCGGGATTTTCATCCTAGTACAAACGCGAAAGTGGCGCGGAAAGGTTAGAGTCGCCAGCCAGACATTTTTATCCCGAAAGAATGGGAAAGGTAATGTTGCACAAACCTGAGGAAGAAGGAAAGGACAAGGTCCTGCGAACCAAAGATCTGAGTTCGGGAGTCGGTTACGACCTGGGAAGGTATTAGCACCCCAGATCGTCCGTCGTACCCGACGGGATCCACGCTTGCTTGCTTGTTTCAAGGGGTGAGAAAAATATAATTGCTGCTGAATAAAACTGCTACTGGAACTGGAATGAGAAATGAGAAAGGGAATTGGAAAAAGAGAATGGAAAAAAGGGGAAATGTAGGGAAAATAAAGAATGTGCTCGAACGGGCCCTACCCCGCTGCCTACGTACCTCATCGGGATAATGAGGATCAGAGACGCCGTAGTTCCCCTAACTAGGGGTATCAAAGGAAAATTGCTTGTGAATTAAAGGCTTGAACTGCCTATGCCATTGCTCAGGTGTTGCAGACTCGGACGACGAGTGCGTTACCGTCTTGCAAAGTGACAAGTAGGAGCAAGTTCGCGTACAGAGCGAATGAGATGAGAAGAGAATTCCCGAAGGAAAGACGCTTATTGTTTGTTTGGTTGTTTTTTAGAAACTTTTATGAGTGAAGGTTTACATAGGTAAGTGTACCTAAGTCTTACTCGATGGGATGTGTACGTCTCACATCATCCCGAAATGGAATGCGCAAGAGGCACACCTATCTATGGAGGAAATCTCCAAAGCTAGTCCCGCAAGTGAAGGCTTAAGCACACTGGCCTATTACCATTATTAAGTATTTTTGTGGTTTTATGGTTAAGAAGTGTTTTTTAGCTTTTCTTTGTGAGGTACTCATGCTAAGACCTATCCACCACGAGTGATGACTCACACCTCGCCCCGAAATGAAACGCATGCAAGCATCTCATATCAAAGTCTCATGTCACATGAAAGTACTCAACCTTTATTAAGTGAATTAGAATTAAGTTTGAAGATGAGAAGAGAGAGCAACAAAGGATCTCAAAGGAAAAATTAGAGAGGGGGGACTAATGAATCCTAATTGTTATCATGCATGGATGAACCTAGGTTAGTGAGGTTTCTATCCTAATGAAAAAGGGAGAAGAAGATAGAATAAGGGATGAGAAAGGCCTAGGCCCAACAAAAGAGAGTTAGTTCACATAAACATAAAAGGAAGAGATGACAATTGGAGTTGTGGAACTCAATTTCCACATCTCACACTTACCATAGCCCCTGCAGGGTTAGTATGCGCAAGTGAAACAAAAATGAGCAAATTAACATGACATCATCCAACAATCAGAAGTGAAATGGAATGAACAAGTGCATAATGCCAATTCAACTCAAAGAAATGAAAATGAGAGACTTATGACTTAAAATGAAGCAACATGAATACATATGGAAACAAATGCGCACTTATGAAAGATGTAATAGAAAACGCACAAAATAAAAGCACTAAGCTCAAAACCAGAATCAAAATGATATGAAGAATGGCTTAGGAGGCCAGCAAGATGAAGAGAGAGGTCACACAATACCAAACAATGTCAAAATAGAAGCAACGGAATCAAAAGATGGAGTTTAAACACTTAAAGAAACAAATGACTTGAATAAGAAGCAAACTCAAAAATAAAAAGGCACAAGACCTATCCTAGGACCAGGAAGGTATCCAAATCCCAAAGGGAACCCCAAATGAGAAGAAGAAGTTGGTACAAGTGCCCTTCTAAGCCTATAAGAGATCTAATAAACCAAAAGAAGCAAAATGGGACAAGGTGAGAACAAAAATCCACAAATAATAAACCAGCCATCTAAAAATTCTACAACTGAAACCAAATGATCTCAAAACACATTATATCAACTTGCCAAAAGTATTTGCAAAAATTCAGAAAGGAACTAAGCCAAATGGAGGCAAGAACACAAGTTAGGACAAAAAACTTACATCACAAGATACCAGACCAAAACTCAAGAAATAATTTTCTAAAAATTCTGAGAAAAATCACATGAAAACTAGAAGATCTTAGGAATACAATGCAAAAAGAATGGGATCAAAACTCCAAATATTGAAAGCTATAGAAAATAAACAAGACATACTGGTCAAGAAAATATGCAAGAGAAGCTATGCACATTGGTGAATTATTCCTGGCACGTGGATCAATGAAATAAAATAAAATAAAAATGTGATAAAAAACTAGAAACATAAAGGAATATCCATGATTTATTTGAGAATTTTTGGATGAATGAATCTATTTTTAATGGATTAAAATGAAAACTAATTAATAAAAGAAATTAAAATGGAAAGAAAATTAAAAGGAAATGAAGGTGGTGTATATAACAAGACTGGTGCCTTCAAAAAGGGATTGGGCCAAGGTGTTGGGAGGTGCGAACAGCATGAATGGAAAGCCCAAACGCAGAAGGGCTGGGGGAGGTTATGGTGGACTTGCGGTCAACGCTGTTGACTGATCAAGAAGCGTCGGATCTGAAGACTTCTCAAAGTAATCAGATCAAGCGGTCAGGACGTAAAGGCTCACGGACGCCATGGTGGAACGCACGCATGGAAGCAAAAACGCAGGTCCTACCGGACGGTGACAAGTGTCGCCGCCGGTGTGGACCAAAACACAAAAAATCCTCACACACTTATCCTCTTATCATCTCGGTAATCCCAATTCCTCTCACATTTCCTTATGAAATTACTTAATATGAAACTTAAAAAACTGAAACAATACACATTCTTCTTATAAAACAGAATCAACAGCCAAAACAATAAGAAATAGAGCCAACGAAAATTCTCTCTCGTGGCCTCCTATTCATCTTCTTCAACCTAAGCGCCGCCGTCACCTTCTAACCTTACATCATCGTCACTCTCTCATCACCTACTTCTCCATACCACTCAGCCTTCTTAAACCTAAACTCGCCGCCGCACACTCATCGCCACGGTTCACTTTCTTCACAAAAACCACTACCAAACAACGAAGCTAACAACACAAGCCCTTGCTCACAGTGCTCCTTCGTCACAAATCCGAAAGGTATTTCTCAAACAAAACCAACGAACTAGAAAATCGCAAGCCATGGCAGTCAAGTTTCAAGATCCAAATCAAAAGCACCAACCGAACAACATTCACAATGATGTATAACAAACGTCGACACGAGAAGGTTCATGAAATACGTACCTACCGGAGAGAAGTCCGGTGCTCCTTCAAAAAAAACACGTAACAAAATCCAATGCCGCGAGAGTCTTCCGCGTTCGATTCTTGATGATGAATCCGAGCAATGATGATGATGACTTCGAATATGAAGCAATGAGGAGGCTGCGGACGAAGCAATGACGAAGCCTCGGATGAAGCAGTGACGAAGCCTCGGATGAAGCCGTGATGAAGCCTTGGATTGAGTACAAGTGTCTCGCTCAATTAACGAAATCGGCGGTGATGGCCCTGACTTCGATTACAGCAAAAGGATGATGAAGAGCTCATGAGCTACTGAGATGTTGATGAAGCTGTCGCCGATATCGATCCGACGAACGACACAGTGATGGTGATGAGTGTCAAAGAACAATGAGCTGCTTGTTGATAGTGTGATGCATGACGCGACTTCTTCTTTTTTTGTTGATGAATGGATTCTGTTATTGGTGATGATGAATGAAATTGATGAGCTCTGGTTTTTGTTATTGATGAAGAAGAATAAAAATGAGTGATTCTGTTATTGTTATCATGAGGATGATGAAGAGAGAAAAAATTCTGTTATGGGTGGAGAGATGAATCGGTTTTTGTTGTTGAAGCATTGTGATGAAGGATTCTGCTTCTGATGAACCGTGCCATGAAGAAAATGGTGAATCCCGAATCTGGTGATATTTCTGTGACTGTGATTCGTAAAGATTATTGGCAACTCTTTTTTTTTAGCTTTTGTGATGTAGGAGTCAATTTTTTTTCGCAACAAAATTTCTCCCTTCTCTTTCTATTCTGTTATTATTCTCTTTTTTTTGTAACTGAATCATCTCTCCTTTTCTTCTGATATTTTCCCCAAAGAATTTTTGTATTCCCTTATTTTTTGCGTTTTTTTTATGGAAGCATTGCGTTTTGGCCTTTACATAGACCTCATACTTGCAGTGTGCCTGATGCTTGCTAGGAGAGTGGTATATCCGCGTGACGTTTTCGTGCGTGAGCTGAAAAGTTGTTGCTAACAAAAAATTTGATGCAAGTTGTTAGTGGAATCCATGTGGTGTGTACTGAATTGGTGACGTGGCATGGTGTAGTTGGCTTGAAGGTTGTCACCTTATTATTGTTATCAGGAAGAAAATATAAGAATTGTTTTTACTTTGATCCTCCCTTAATGGTCTATACTTAATTGTATTTGTGACAAAAGAGTAATGAAGTAATGTAAATGGGCTTGAAATGGGTGTAACGAAAATTAAAGAATTTAAGGTGGTTTAATGGATAGAATAAAGAAAAATAGAAAAATATCACATGTATTGAAAAATGAGTTAATATAACATGGATTTAAAAATGGTTTACAGGAGAGGAATCAAATAACGAAAAATGGTTACAAATTGAATAATGGATGGTGATAATAATGAGTGAAGTCAGAAAAAAAATGGAATTGGTTTAGGAAAAAATGAAAATGATTTATGAGATGGCTATAAACTGACTTTATAGAATGAAAAGACTACTACTGCCAACACGCACACAACCACAAAGCAACTTGTCCCCTTCCACACGCTTTTTGTAGAACCCATAAAATGCCACTACCACCGAACAATTCAAAAGCGAAACACTGATCATCTGGATAAATCACTCTCGCATTGCATGATCAAAATCATCTCAAATCAGTCTGGATCACTCTCTGGAAAAATAAATCTGCAGATGCACACAACTGAATATATAATCATAATAAACCTGAACCTTTGGATTCGAAACCCTCACACCAACCAACCACTGCCTGGTAAACTGATGATTCTCGCACACAACCCGACTTTGAAACACGTCGCCTGAGAAATAACCACCAATACAGATAACTTACAATCCTATCAATCTTGATAGTCTGACCATGATCAGGTCAAACGTCCATCTGAGTGGAATCACGAACTGAACAACCATGCTCAACTGAAATCACTGCCATGATCTATGTTATGCTAATGGGTGTCATGCTCCATCTTTCTATGCTAATGATGCAGTGCGAAGTATGAAAACGATATGCTAAATGTTATGAAAAAGAGAGGGCAAATTTGGGGTGTTACAGCTGCCCCTATTCAATCATCAGTTAATCTGAAAAGGACGATGGTACGGGCTATCGACCGTTCAAGATAAACTGTGGTTGAATACTAAGAAGACCAGAAATTTGCACTCTGACGAAGAATGCAACACTGGGAAATAAACCCAACCAGATGACGCTCTGGGGATAAGAAGGAGAGAAAAAAGCAGACGAGCCTCTTCCAAGTTGAAACTGATATCTGGAATAAGAACAAGCTGACAGACGAGTCTTCAAACAATCCTGTGACGCCAGGAACTGGACAGACGAGTCCTCAAACAATCCTGTTACGCCAGGAGCTGGACATACGAGTCCTCAAACACTTCAAGAATATAATCTGAGACAGACGAGTCTTCAAACAATCTTGTGACGCCAGGAACTGGACATACGAGTCCTCAAACACTTCATATAACATGAGACAGACGAGTCTCTTTCGGATTTACCTGTTACGCCAGGACTGATAATGCACTTATGTCTGTGGGATAGACATGCAATCAAGGTAGACGAACCTTCTTCATATATTATCCGCGGATATATGGTATAAGACAGACGAGTCTTCTGAGCAAACCTGTTACGCCAGGTGCAACAACAATAATAATTGGTGCCTGAGACAGACGAGCCTCCTTCGGATTTACCTGTTACGCCAGGACCGGTAACCATTTCGACATTTAATTCTCACTGTCAGGATTTGAAACCTCTTAAATACAGACGAGTATTGGACGATCATCAAGATAACACAGACGAGTGTTATAGGTCAATGATACAGACGAGTATCAGACGATGATCAGAGAAACACAAACGAGTGCTTCAGGCAATGATACAAACGAGTATCAGCCACTGATATAGACGAATACCAGAAATTCAAACACAAACGAGCATTTGAAGCAGTCACTGAAGAATACTAGGATAAACAGCAAATCCACGCAATACATATATAAGCACAACACAGACGAGTGTTGGGGTTGATACAGACGAGTATCCAAGCAAAGCAGACGAGCTTCAACAGGTAACACACAGACGAGTGTTGGAAATGATACAGACGAGTATCCACAAATATCAGGCAAACCAAACACAGACGGGTGCTGGACAGTTACAAACGAGCAACAGTTGAAATTACATATCAAGGCACAGACGAGTGCATCAAAGGATTTAATACCAAGCACAGACGAGTGTTGGGAGGTTGCCGACGAGCCACAACACCTATCATAACCAAACACAGACGAGTGTTGGAAAACTGCAGACGAGCAACATCAAGGTAACCATAAGCCAATGCTGGGGAAAAGCAGACGAGCTATACCACAGAGCCAACACAGACAGGTGCTGACAGGTGCAGACGAGCAATAATCAAGCAATAATACCAATGCTGGGGAGACCTCCGCTTAGAGATAACACAGCCGAGTGTTGACAAACACAGACGAGCGGTAGACAAATGCCTGATTGGCAGCAAGAGATACAACTCTGCAGGGGAAGACCAGTCAAGAGGTCTGGATACCCAACTCTGACTGAGGTGATGAATACCTGACTGTATCATCACAATACCCGAAAGACTAGCAACTTTGTTGGGGAATATTTCACTGATGGAGAATCAAATATGAACTCGGTGGGGAATATCATCTAGTGACATCTTGCATTTTTTGGACTAGTTGACTGCTTGAAGATCAACCTAAGAGGATTTTACAGAAGACCTGGCATCCAAAATGTCCAAGTCTTCAAACTCTTTAGAGATTCGTCGAATCTTGACATAACTGCCCCAGACTGTAGAGACTGTGGAAGAATTTGTCTCGCGAGGATTCCTGAAAAATCTCGTATTACTGCGATATACCGTACTCCGTAAGCACAAAGATATGCACACTTGCCCCGGGCATAAATGAATCCAGTGGTTGAACTTTGATGATATGATTTTTTTTTTTTGAATTTTCTTTTATGACAAACTCAATGAGTATCAACTCAAGGGTTGAAGATGTGAAGACTATGATATCGACTCAAGGGTCGTAAGAAACGGAAATATCGACTCAAGGGTCGAGAGGAACATAACAACATCAATTCGAGGGTTGGAAAAAAATGTCAACAACATCGACTCGAGGGTCGAGGAAACGAAAGCAACAATATCGACTCAAGGGTCGAGGATAACAAAGCAACATCAACTTGAGGGTTGAGAGAATAAAATAGCAACATCGACTCGAGGGTCGAGGAAAACGAAACAACATCAACTCGAGGGTTGAGGAAACAAGATGACAATATCGGCTCGAGGGTCGAAGAGAATAAAGCAACATCAAATCGAAGGTTGAAGGAACAAAAGAAGCAACATCGACTCGAGGGTCGAGAAACAGAAGCGATGATATCGACTCGAGGGTCGAAGCAAATCAAAGTGAAGATTGCCACACTCGGCTGAAGTGGAAGACTGAACGCATATAGATGCCAACTAGTCATAGTTGAAAAGATGCCAACAAAAACTGGACTTTAACCGTGCTATGATGATCAGATGAAGAAACCATAACGACTGAGGAGAAATTCTCTGATCAGGGAAACACGCTTCCCACGCCCTACTAGGATCACTCATCAGACATTCATTCTGGGAACGGCCTTGCATACCGTAATATTGTCTCAAGAGGATTTTACAGAAAACCTAGCATATGAAATGCTTCAGTGTTTTCAAACTGTTGAATATCTCGAAGTAACCACCTCAAACTGTACGGTCTATGAAGGAAATTGCCCCAAGATCTTGCATCATCATGAGTTGTTCTGTCTCAGTATTCTGAACCTTGGGTAGGTGCATCTGTTTAGTCGTCTTCTGGAGATAATAACTTCTATTGCTCCTAGGGTGACCTGCCCCAGTACGAGTGTTGCTTTGGAGATAGACACTCAGACTAACTGCTTTGTGAGAGATTTAAATCTCGAATTGATTGCCCCAGTTTGGCTGAATTTTGAAGAGATTCATCGACGTGATGGCCACTGATTGGCTGCATTCAACCCAACTGGTTGGAAAAGTCCTCATTCAACGAAGTTTCTTGGCAAAAGGTCCATTGGCATGAATGTCCTTCAGAAGTTTCCGCCTCCTCAACTTGGCAAGATCAAACTTCTAGACTGAGGTTCCATATGTGAACTTCTTTGATGCCAAACAAATGTATGCAAGCAGAAAGTGTCTTATTCTGAGAATGAAAATTCTAATGCAACACATGTTAATCTTGAAGCTTTTATTGAAAAGATGTCGTTTATGAACGAATCACTGGTTAAGACAGTACAATATTTTTTATGACATAAACATGCATATGCAATACCAATGAGGGTCTTTTAGCACAACTCGTAGGAGTCAAGAACGCTATCTCCTGGTGGCACGCTCTCGAATTAACCCTGTTTCAATTAGGACTTTTAAGGGTTGTATCGTGGCCTGGCTCACGGTTACTGAAACAAAGGATATAGGCTCGAAGTTTTTATGTGCCCACCCATCTTCGTGATGTCCTTCCATTCCTATGTTCAACTAGTTTTCACAAGCGCACACCTCTCAAAAGGGTTTCGTATTGGTTGAGGAACCATTACTCTAACAGTTTAAGCACCATTGAGGTTATTGTGGGCATAACAGTCACCCTTATTGTCTTTCGTGCCTATATCACACGACTTGTTCTTTCTTAAGGATCTTTCTTATGCAATCCTTTTCGTCTTTCCTCTTTTTCATTCTTTTTCTTATCCCTAACTTTTGCCTGGACTGATTCTTGTGAATCTTTTGCAATTGGAGTCCAGCGGGACGCCCTAATTTTTTCCTAAGTCGCTTGTTTTCAAGCTTCGACTTAGCGGGCTTTTCATATTCTCTTTTTTTTCTTTATTTTTGTCCGAACAAATCGTGTGACACAGGTTTGTCCTGATTATTTTGTAAGGGTTGTGACTGTCTCACTTTTTGGTAGCTGATGGATAACCATTATGGTTTCTAGTCTTTGGACCTCTTGATTTGGTACAATGAAATGTTAAGGATCCTCAGATGAATTCCTTTATGAAAGTCTGAACGCTTGGTCCTACTAGCTAACACCTACCCTGCCCCGGGTTAAATGTAAAGGTTTTTTCATGCGAAAAGAAACTCCTACTTCAAGGCTCAAAGGGGTTAACGAAGGTTTATCTCCCTTATATCTCCGGTATTTGGGAATTTGAAACAATGCCTGTACATCGTCAACAGGGTCTTATTCAAGAGCACACACATGGAGATTTTTTTTTTGCGTTTTCGCTTCGTCATCCTCCGTCATAGAGTTTAAGGACAACAGTTGGTATTGCAATGCACACACACAATTAAAAGTAAAAATACGAATTAATTACTTCAAGAAAAACATGTGCATTTCATTGGTTAACATTCAGAATAAACAAGTTTCATGCAAGCATACAAATGTTCAAACAAGCAGACAAAAGCCACACATGCAAATGCAGCAAAGAAACTAAGCAATGCCATTATTGAGGAGACTTGACTCCGTCTAGACCGGTTGATCTTGAATACTTTCAGTAGTCAGCGGCCTTTTCCCGATGGAATTTGCAGTCTTCAATCAAATGAACATGCTTCATTCCCAACTATTCTGACCTGGAACTTTCGACGTTCAAACATTCACACGAGACGTCTGAAGAAAAGAGTGACACTGAGATGAAATTGCCACATAAGTTTGACACCTAAGGTTGCTCGGAAAGACCTGACGATCTTCTGCCTACGTATCTCCATTGACCAAAGACCAATGAAGAATCAGAGCGACGTAGTTCCCCTCAATAGGGATCAAAATGTGGCACACAGCCACTCTTCAGAATCAATTTGAGAATCACCTTCACATATATCTTCAATAAATTCCTCCATAACATGAGCTGACGAACCCACATGACCAAACAGAGACTTGTTAACTTGAATGCCTTGAGGCGTCACTGAAATCAACCCAGACTCAATCAAATCTTGAACCTTATCCCTGAGAGGCTTGCATTCTTCAGCTGAATGTCCTGGTACGTTGCCATGGAATCCACATTGAACATTGGGATCAAAACTTGGTGGATATGGAAAAGGTACCGGACCTGGTTTCTTCGGCACTATCAATCCACTATCGATCAGGCATGGAAGTATCTGACTGTATGGTACTGGCAATGGATCAAAATACCTTTTGGATCTCTTAGTGTAGTAACGACGCCTTTGCGGAGTACACTGCGGTTGGCATGGTCGTTGTTGATATTGAGGAGGTTCACTGTTAACTGAAATCTGACATACAGATTCAAAAGGTTGCTGACTCTGAGCAGCTGAAATGCATGGGTAATTTGGATAAGTCAATGGAGTTGGAGGATCTTCCCAGATTGCATCAATCACATCCTTATCTTGGGAACTGACAAAAGATTCATTCTCTTCAGCTGAGCTATCTGAAATGCCTTGGATCTTTCCCATCTTGATAAAACTCTCAATGCGTTCTCCAACTATCACCAAGTCCGAGAAACTCGAAGTTCCACTGCCACTCAACCTCTCCAAGTACGGCCCCTGTAAGGTCTCTATGAAAAGATCAATCAATTCTCTATCTGATAACGGGGGTTGCACTCGAGCAGCTACTTCTCTCCACCTCTGGGCATACTCTCTGAAAGATTCACCATCTCCTTGGGATAACACTTGCAAATCCATGCGGCTAAGAGCCCTGACAAGATTGTAGTCGTACTGCTTCACAAATGCATTGGCTAGGTCTGACCATGATTGGATACGACTGCTCTCTAACTGCATATACCAATTCGACGATGCCTCACTCAGATTGTATTGGAAACAATGAATCATCAATTTGTCATTATGCTCATGTGAGGCCATCCTTCTGCAAAATCTCACCAAATGCTGCCTTGGACAACTATCCCCTTTGTACTTTTCAAACTTCGGTACTTTGAATTTTGGAGGTATTACCAGGCCATGCACCAGACACATGCTTGCAGCACTTAGATCAATGACATTACGACTTTGAAGGGTTTTGATCTCTTCCTCCAACACACGGAATCTTTCCTCCCTCTCCACAATTCGTGGATCTGGGAGTCTCACCACAGGGATTTCCTCTTGGGGATCTGGCATAGTGAAAGCGAAACTGTGATAATCTGCAACATCGACAGAAGAAGAATGTCCACTTCAGGCGACCTGGCGCTCTTGAACATCTGGATTCCCAACAGGGGTCTGTGTCGGCTGAGCTTGAGCGGAATTACGGCCATCCTGCCTTGCCAAAGTCATCATAGCCTCCAAAAGTTGGTCCCACTGATCTTTTGTCAACCCAACACTTGCATACTGGCTTTGCTCTCCAGGGTCCATGATCTTCTCAAAAGTTGCTTCAAGTCTGATACGAGAACTAGAGTCTCAACTGTAGATGGTGAACAAAGAACGGATGAGCCCTGCTTGCTGAACAGAAATGCAATGCAAATGATATGAGATGCCATGTTCAGTTACTTCCAAAGAATCTATCTGCTTTGATCCACATTTTTATACAAAAATCCAACAGAAATAATTCAGGGATGAGATCCTCAAAAATAACTGAACATGTATGCTAGAATGCTATGATGGCATGTATGCAACTGGCAAGTGATCGAGAACTGGTATGTGTCTAGAGATGGAACACTGAGCACAAGGACCCTCCGAATACTGGCAAACCAAATCCTCTGAATCACAACTTTCTGATACCACCACTCTCTGATAGAAGTCTCAGAACCACCGTATCAAAAATACCAGAACAAGAAAACCAGATCTCCAGAACTGTATCATAATATGAACTGCACTGGTAACAAGGGTATGATGAGGTCAAGGGTTCCTGCAAACCTGTAAACCCATTCCCAATCTCACAGGTGTGCTCCAGGTCAAACATCACGGACTCTCAAAGCCGAATAACAATAATACTTTCACCATTTCCGAGAAATGGCTCATGACCAAATCAGGGAATCGGTTAGGCATTATGTACTACGCAGGGAGGCCTCAGCTGAGTCCGGGAAAAACAAGCATCCCCTATAGGTTCCCAGCTTCAAGCGCTGAAATCGAAAAACAATAGTACATTCAGCCCGTAGGATACAGTACTAATGTCATACGACCAGATGCTTTGACGGAGCTCCTATAAGAGAACCAGGCCATCCTATGCGAGTCCCCAGTGGACCCTCGGGTGCGAATGGGTTTGCCACAAAATGTGGTCTGCCACTGCCACCACTGGAGAGGGTTGTTTCCACAAAGGTTCTCAATGATCGGTCCCCAGATGCACATAACTATCAAGGTCCTATCCCGAAGTGGAGGAAATCCCCACACAAGATATTTCCAAGACAGTCGCAATCTGGGCGTGAAACACATCGCCACTCATCATGTCACATGCGAGTACAATATGTCCACTCTAATCCTAGGGTGCACTCAAGCCGGGTACTTGGCTTATCTCTCAGAAACAGTATCACCCAAGCCCACCAAACAGACCAGTCCAGACAGTCCAGTATGATATATGATGCGGAAAATAAATACTGAAAACTGTAAATAAAGCTGTAAATAAAGCAGTAAACAAACAACAATACAATACAACAAGCCACATCAAACAAACATCACCCAATGAAACAGCAACACACAAGCGCTAGGAGAGACTCACAGGGGAACCAGAGATTCTGGGTTCGTTCCCCAGCAGAGTCGCCAGCTGTCGCTCCCGGGATTTTCATCCTAGTACAAACGCGAAAGTGACGCGGAAAGGTTAGAGTCGCCAGCCAGACATTTTTATCCCGAAAGAATGGGAAAGGTAATGTTGCATAAACCTGAGGAAGAAGGAAAGGAAAAGGTCCTGCGAACCAAAGATCTGAGTTCGGGAGTCGGTTACGACCTGGGAAGGTATTAGCACCCCAGATCGTCCGTCGTACCCGACGGGATCCACGCTTGCTTGCTTGTTTCAAAGGGTGAGAAAAATATAATTGCTGCTGAATAAAACGGCTACTGGAACTGGAATGAGAAATGAGAAAGGGAATTAGAAAAAGAGAATGGAAAAAAGGGGAAATGTAGGGAAAATAAAGAATGTGCTCGAACGGGCCCTACCCCGCTGCCTACGTACCTCATCGGGATAATGAGGATCAGAGACGCCGTAGTTCCCCTAACTAGGGGTATCAAAGGAAAATTGCTTGTGAATTAAAGGCTTGAACTGCCTATGCCATTGCTCAGGTGTTGCAGACTCGGACGACGAGTGCGTTACCGTCTTGCAAAGTGACAAGTAGGAGCAAGTTCGCGTACGGAGCGAATGAGATGAGAAGAGAATTCCCGAAGGAAAGACGCTTATTGTTTGTTTGGTTGTTTTTTAGAAACTTTTATGAGTGAAGGTTTGCATAGGTAAGTGTACCTAAGTCTTACTCGATGGGATGTGTACGTCTCACATCATCCCGAAATGGAATGCGCAAGAGGCACACCTATCTATGGAGGAAATCCCCAAAGCTAGTCCCGCAAGTGAAGGCTTAAGCACACTGGCCTATTACCATTATTAAGTATTTTTGTGGTTTTATGGTTAAGAAGTGTTTTTTAGCTTTTCTTTGTGAGGTACTCATGCTAAGACCTATCCACCACGAGTGATGACTCACACCTCGCCCCGAAATGGAACGCATGCAAGCATCTCATAGCAAAGTCTCATGTCACATGAAAGTACTCAACCTTTATTAAGTGAATTAGAATTAAGTTTGAAGATGAGAAGAGAGAGCACCAAAGGATCTCAAAGGAAAAATTAGAGAGGGGGGACTAATGAATCCTAATTGTTATCATGCATGGATGAACCTAGGTTAGTGAGGTTTCTATCCTAATGAAAAAGGGAGAAGAAGATAGAAGAAGGGATGAGAAAGGCCTAGGCCCAACAAAAGAGAGTTACTTCACATAAACATAAAAGGAAGAGATGAGAATTGGAGATGTGGAACTCAATTTCCACATCTCACACTTACCATAGCCCCTGCAGGGTTAGTATGCGCAAGTGAAACAAAAATGAGCAAATTAACATGACATCATCCAACAATCAGAAGTGAAATGGAATGAACAAGTGCATAATGCCAATTCAACTCAAAGAAATGAAAATGAGAGACTTATGACTTAAAATGAGGCAACATGAATGCATATGGAAACAAATGCGCACTTATGAAAGATGTAATGCAAAACGCACAAAATAAAAGCACTAAGCTCAAAACCAGAATCAAAATGATATGAAGAATGGCTTAGGAGGCCAGCAAGATGAAGAGAGAGGTCACACAATACCAAACAATGTCAAAATAGAAGCAACGGAATCAAAAGATGGAGTTTAAACACTTAAAGAAACAAATGACTTGAATAAGAAGCAAACTCAAAAATAAAAAGGCACAAGACCTATCCTAGGACCAGGAAGGTATCCACATCCCAAAGGGAACCCCAAATGAGAAGAAGAAGTTGGCACAAGTGCCCTTCTAAGCCTATAAGAGATCTAATAAACCAAAAGAAGCAAAATGGGACAAGGTGAGAACAAAAATCCACAAATAATAAACCAGCCATCTAAAAATTCTACAACTGAAACCAAATGATCTCAAAACACATTATATCAACTTGCCAAAAGGATTTGCAAAAATTCAGAAAGGAACTAAGCCAAATGGAGGCAAGAACACAAGTTAGGACAGAAAACTTACATCACAAGATACCAGACCAAAACTCAAGAAATAATTTTCTAAAAATTCTGAGAAAGATCACATGAAAACTAGAAGATCTTAGGAATACAATGCAAAAAGAATGGGATCAAAACTCCAAATATTGAAAGCTATAGAAAATAAACAAGACAGACTGGTCAAGAAAAGATGCAAGAGAAGCTATGCACATTGGTGAATTATTCCTGGCACGTGGATCAATGAAAAAAAAAATAAAATAAAAATGTGATAAAAAACTAGAAACATAAAGGAATATCCATGATTTATTTGAGAATTTTTGGATGAATGAATCTATTTTTAATGGATTAAAATAAAAACTAATTAATAAAAGAAATTAAAATGGAAAGAAAATTAAAAGGAAATGAAGGTGGTGTATATAGAAAGACTGGTGCCTTCAAAAAGGGATTGGGCCAAGGTGTTGGGAGGTGCGAACAACATGAATGGAAAGCCCAAACGCAGAAGGGCTGGGGGAGGTTATGGTGGACTTGCGGTCAACGCTGTTGACTGATCAAGAAGCGTCGGATCTGAAGACATCTCAAAGTAATCAGATCAAGCGGTCAGGACGTAAAGGCTCACGGACGCCATGGTGGAACGCACGCATGGAAGCAAAAACGCAGGTCCTACCGGACGGTGACAAGTGACACCGCCGGTGTGGACCAAAACACAAAAAATCCTCACACACTTATCCTCTTATCATCTCGGTAATCCCAATTCCTCTCACATTTCCTTATGAAATTACTTAATATGAAACTTAAAAAACTGAAACAATACACATTCTTCTTATAAAACAGAATCAACAGCCAAAACAATAAGAAATAGAGCCAACGAAAATTCTCTCTCGCGGCCTCCTATTCATCTTCTTCAACCTAAGCGCCGCCGTCACCTTCTAACCTTACATCATCGTCACTCTCTCATCACCTACTTCTCCACACCACTCAGCCTTCTTAAACCTAAACTCGCCGCCGCACACTCATCGCCACGGTTCACTTTCTTCGTAAAAACCACTACCAAACAACGAAGCTAACAACACAAGCCCTTGCTCACAGTGCTCCTTCGTCACAAATCCGAAAGGTATTTCTCAAACAAAACCAACGAACTAGAAAATCGCAAGCCATGGCAGTCAAGTTTCAAGATCCAAATCAAAAGCACCAACCGAACAACATTCGCAATGATGTATAACAAACGTCGACACGAGAAGTTTCATGAAATACGTACCTACCGGAGAGAAGTCCGGTGCTCCTTCAAAAAAAACACGTAACAAGATCCAATGCCGCGAGAGTCTTTCGCGTTCGATTCTTGATGATGAATCCGAGCAATGATGATGATGACTTCAAATATGAAGCAATGAGGAGGCTGCGGACGAAGCAATGACGAAGCCTCGGATGAAGCAGTGACGAAGCCTCGGATGAAGCCGTGATGAAGCCTTGGATTGAGTACGAGTGTCTCGCTCAATTAACGAAATCGGCGGTGATGGCCCTGACTTCGATTACAGCAAAAGGATGATGAAGAGCTCATGAGCTACTGAGATGTTGATGAAGCTGCCTTCGATATCGATCCGACGAACGACACAGTGATGGTGATGAGCGTCGAAGAATAGTGAGCTGCTTGTTGATAGTGTGATGCGTGACGCGGCTTCTTCTTTTTTTGTTGATGAATGGATTCTGTTATTGGTGATGATGAATGAAATTGATGAGCTCTGGTTTTTGTTATTGATGAAGAAGAATAAAAATGAGTGATTCTGTTATTGTTATCATGAGGATGATGAAGAGAGAAAAAAATCTGTTATGGGTGGAGAGATGAATCGGTTTTTGTTGTTGAAGCATTGTGATGAAGGATTCTGCTTCTGATGAACCGTGCCATGAAGAAAATGGTGAATCCCGAATCTGGTGATATTTCTGTGACTGTGATTCGTAAAGATTATTGGCAACTCTTTTTTTTAGCTTTTGTGATGTAGGAGTCAATTTTTTTTCGCAACAGAATTTCTCCCTTCTCTTTCTATTCTGTTATTATTCTCTTTTTTTTGTAACTGAATCATCTTTCCTTTTCTTCTGATATTTTCCCCAAAGAATTTTTGTATTCCCTTATTTTTTGCGTTTTTTTTATGGAAGCATTGCGTTTTGGCCTTCACATAGACCTCATACTTGCAGTGTGCCTGATGCTTGCTAGGAGAGTGGTATATCCGCGTGACGTTTTCGTGCGTGAGCTGAAAAGTTGTTGCTAACAAAAAATTTGATGCAAGTTGTTAGTGGAATCCATGTGGTGTGTACTGAATTGGTGACGTGGCATGGTGTAGTTGGCTTGAAGGTTGTCACCTTATTATTGTTATCAGGAAGAAAATATAAGAATTGTTTTTACTTTGATCCTCCCTTAATGGTCTATACTTAATTGTATTTGTGACAAAAGAGTAATGAAGTAATGTAAATGGGCTTGAAATGGGTGTAACGAAAATTAAAGAATTTAAGGTGGTTTAATGGATAGAATAAAGAAAAATAGAAAAATATCACATGTATTGAAAAATGAGTTAATATAACATGGATTTAAAAATGGTTTACAGGAGAGGAATCAAATAACGAAAAATGGTTACAAATTGAATAATGGATGGTGATAATAATGAGTGAAGTCAGAAAAAAAATGGAATTGGTTTAGGAAAAAATGAAAATGATTTATGAGATGGCTATAAACTGACTTTATAGAATGAAAAGACTACTACTGCCAACACGCACACAACCACAAAGCAGCTTGTCCCCTTCCACACGCTTCTGGTAGAACCCATAAAATGCCATTACCACCGAACAATTCACAAGCGAAACACTGATCATCTGGATAAATCACTCTCGCATTGCATGATCAGAATCATCTCAAATCAGTCTGGATCACTCTCTGGAAAAATAAATCTGCAGATGCACACAACTGAATATATAATCATAATAAACCTGAACCTTTGGATTCGAAACCCTCACACCAACCAACCACTGCCTGGTAAACTGATGATTCTCGCACACAACCCGACTTTGAAACACGTCACCTGAGAAATAACCACCAATACAGATAACTTACAATCCTATCGATCTTGATAGTCTGACCATGATCAGGTCAAACGTCCATCTGAGTGGAATCACGAACTGAACAACCATGCTCAACTGAAATCACTGCCATGATCTATGCTATGCTAATGGGTGTCATGCTCCATCTTTCTATGCTAATGATGCAGTGCGAAGTATGAAAACGATATGCTAAATGTTATGAAAAAGAGAGGGCAAATTTGGGGTGTTACAATATTTTCTGTTTGACTGTCCATCTGTGGATGATAAACATAACTCAACTTCAATTTAATACCCAAAGCAGCTTGCTGACTCTCCTAAAATCTCGATGTAAACCTCAAGTCTCTATCTGACACAATACTTAAAGGAATACAATGCAGTTTCACAATCTCATAAATATACAATTCAACCAGCTTATACAAGGAATAATTGATCTTCATCGGTATAAAATGAGCCAATTTGGTCAACCTATCCAAAATCCATGGAGATGTTATCCCATTTCCACTCTAGAATATTCAATGGTTGCATCAAACCCAACAATTTATGATATTCGATCTTCGACTTCTGACGAGTCAAATAAGCATATACAAAAGATTCATAAAACTATTTTTTATCTAATTATTTAAGTTTTAAAAAATTTAACTAAGAAACAAAATAATTAAATAGGAAAATAATTTAAAGAGTTTTAATTAATTTTAATAATTAAAGAAATTGATGAAAAATAGATAATTTATGAACTACATTTATGTTTACTCTTTTCAAAACTGAATAAATAGGCAATGTAATACATATCCCCTCGACTTTTCCACCACATAGGCCAAACTTACGGGAGAAAAATAAGTTTTGTTACATAAAAATTAAAGATTGTTAGTCAATTGTGTGAGAATTAGGGGGTGCTAAAACGGGTCCGACTCGTTAGATATGTCTGTTTTGCATATATTTTTGTGCGGAACAGATTAAGAATTTAGGCTCTTATTCTTTAAAGTGTTCGTTCCGCTTCATCCTGTTTTCTTCGTGGGCTTTTATAGGCATATATAATTATTATTTTTTTATTTTTTTTATTTTTATTTTTAGGTTTAAAAAATGTAATACTCACAGACTTTTCCAGCCTCGTCTTCACTTTTTTGTGGGACAGTTTTAGACCCACATCCTCAACTTTAACTATCCCACCTTATTTTTTTTTTAGACTTTTGTAGGACGTGCCTAAACGGAGCGGACATGACCATTTACCACCTAATAAGAACAATGAGAAATATATACATTGTTTTTTACACCATAAATCAATAGAAAATGTATATTTCATCAAATCATATATTTACTTTATAAATATTTTGATAAATTTAAAGATTTTGATTGAATATATATCTAATATTATTTTACATTGAAAGTGCACTTCATTTAAATTCAAAGACAATTTATTTAACAAAATTGATTGAAGACAACTATTTATACTACCACGTTATTTGAGAAAAAAATTTAAAGTTTGTTATACTTGAGGTGACTAAATGAATAATCAAAACTATTATAAATTCTTTTACTTCGTACCCCTACCTCTATCTTTATATTTTTATAATTTTTTTACTTCATATCCCTACCTCTATCTTTATATCCTTACATTTTATGAAAATAACAATTTTATCCGGTATATATTTTTAACTAATTTATAATATTTTTTTTTTAATTCGAAAATTTTTACAAAAGATTTCCGATAGTCATTTCTAATATTTTTTGAATTTTTTATTTACCGAAGACTTTGTAACAAAGTTCCGATAATCAATTTTTATGTATCAGAAAACTTTACGAAATTGTTCCGGTAGTTATTTTTCAAGTATTTTTTTTAATTTTTTATATCAGAATTCTTTTACAAAATCTTACAGTACACAAAATAAAAGTTAAAAAATTGATTACCGGAAATCTTTTGCAAAATCTTCCGATACACAAAAATTAACTATCAGAACTCTTCTGCAAAGTCTTCCTTTACATACAAAAAAATATTCAATTTTTTTTATAAAATGACTATCAGAAGTCTTTGGCAAAGTCTTCCGATACACACAAAAATTAAAAAATACTTGAAATATGACTACCGAAACTCTTTTGCAAAGTCTTCCGATACATTAAAAATGTTTAAATTTAAAAAAAAAATAATTATCGGAAGTCTTTTATATATATATTTAATCATTATGTTATATATATTTAAAATAAAAATTAAATATACTAATTTAAGATAATAGTGAAAATTTCATTAAAAAACAGTCTATTCATTTCAATTAAATTCATAAAAAAAAAACTAAATAATATAAATTGAACCGAAAAGTGAAATAAAAATAAAAAAGGAAATATAGGAGGAAAATTCACATTCATTCCATTTCCACCTTTGAAAACAAAAGGGAAATACTGAAAAACAAACCACAAAAACATCACAATTCAAATTGAGTCCCGCTAAATAATTTAACTACAACCCGCTTCTTCTTCATTTCTTCAATTAGCTCTCGCTACTCCACACTCGATCCCCTTTCAGAAACCTCAAATTTAGGGTTAGGGTTTCGGTTCTTCACCCGCACAGCCATGGAAGCCGCAGTTATCGACGCCGGCTCCAGTCTCCTCAAAGCCGGTTTCGCAATTCCCGATCAAACTCCCGCCATGGTAATACTAATAACAGCTTTCGATTCTGATTTTCGTTTTATCTAAACAGAAATTCGAGTTGATATTTGTGTTTGTTGTGGTTCAGATTATTCCTAGTCAGATGAAACGAATGGTTGATGATAAAGGATCGGTGGGGGATAATGGTAATGGTCAGTTAGTGGTGGATGATGTTGCGGTGGAGCCGGTGGTGAGAGGTTATGTTAGAGATTGGGATGCTATGGAGGATTTGTTGAATTATGTTTTGTATTCCGGTCTTGGATGGGAAATTGGTAATGAAGGTCAAATTCTGTTTACGGATCCACTTTGTACGCCTAAGGTATTTGGTTTTAGGAGTTTGTTCTTTTATTTGTTGTTATCATATTTTCAGCTTGGTTGAAATTTGTTAACTGCAATGTGAACTTGCAAATTGTTTTGTAAGCACATTCACCGACACGACAGTGACACATAGACGCCAAGACACCAATAAGAATTTGAGAAAGCAGAAGTTATTTGAGTGTTACCGCGTGTTCTTGTTGTGTCAGTTTCAAACATCAATAATGCTTATGATACTGGACACCCCATCAGTTTGGAGTTTAAGGGCTATATATGTTTTGTTCCTGCTTTGATGAGATTGTTTTGGGCTTTAGTGACAGATGCTACCGATTTAAGAGTGTGAAAATAAGTTATTATGGTTACTGTTTAGTGTCTGATCGTGTTTGTCCATCTTGTAAACATAATATTACTTAAGTTCCGTCTATAAATATCAAATATGATTAAATATCTATGCAAAATGTGTTAACGTAGTCAGTGTAATAGTTATCATTTTTTTAACAATAGTTTCGGATTAAAGTTAACGAACTTGATTCAAATTAGTACTTACTTACACCTTTTATACAAACAGGGTTTTGAGATGCATCATGGGATTGTGTGTTTGTTCTCGTGTATTATACCATTTGCCTCCTTGGTTATCTTGTGTATTATGGTGATCCTAGATAATTTTGATATCATATTTGTGTATGTTTTCTTCTTTTGAATGTTGATGTTTATGATTTATATTTATCCAACTAGGCATTGAGTTGTTTGTGCGGTCTTTCCTTGATAATTGCGGTCTTTTAACAAATGTATTTTTATTATTGTATTCCAGGCTAACAAAGAACAGTTAGTGCAACTGATGTTTGAAACATTCAACATATCAGGGTTTTATGCCTCGGAGCAGGCAGTGTTGTCACTCTATGCTGTGGGAAGGATCTCTGGATGCACGGTTGATATTGGTCATGGAAAAATAGGTATCTATATTTGGAGGGATGGGGATTTCGAGATTTTTAGAATTTCTGAATAATTATTGCATTTAACTGTTCGTTTGTGTGATGTGCTTCCTATATGTCAACCATAAAATTGGTCCATTGCCTGCAATTGCATATTCATTTACCCTGCACATTGTATATGGTATACCCTGTCGTTTTTTAATATTTATTTATTTGTCTCAGTTTTAGAAATTAATATATCTGTCTTCAGCAAGAACATATTCTGTTTCATATTTTTATGTCTTGTAATGACACAAGATATCAAACAAATCAAAGAATATCAATACTTCCCCTAAAGTGGCTTAGCACATGTATGCATGAAGCTTGTTACACATGCTATATATTTTATCTTGAATCCTAGAGAAACATAGGAATATGTTTAGTAGTTTGATATTTGAAAGTTATAGTGAAAGAGTTTTAAAAAAAGAAAAGTGAACTAATTTAAGTTTCATATTTAAATCACATCTTTTTGGGTATTTTCTATTTATCAAACTAAATAACAGATACAATACTCTTACCGTAGATATCGTTTATGATATAGAATTATCTTCACATGGTGTCATGGTGATGGTGGTAACTTGAAAGACAAACAGTTCTGATATGCTTTCTTTAAACTGTGGTTCACGTAGCCATTCTAATGAAGTTCTAATGCCTAATGCTTGTTACATGAATGGATTACTGAGAGTTTTTTCTTTCAGTTTTACTATGCTCTAGATATTACTGGTTGTTCTGTCTTAATATCTTATTTGAATTTTCTATCCAGATATTGCTCCAGTAATTGAGGGTGCTGTCAATCACATTGCCTCGAGAAGATTTGAGTTTGGAGGTACTGATCTAACTAATTTTCTAGCTCAAGAGCTAGGCAAATCCAATCCGCAAGTGAATATCAGTGTGTCTGATGTTGAGAAAATAAAACAGCTATACTCATGTTGTGCTGAAGATGACTACGCTTATCTGAAGACCAAAGATTATTGTCCTGTGGAGACACATACCCTTCCCGATGGACAGGTCCGCCTTTTGATTAATTTTTTAGTAGTTATGAACTTATGAATTAATATGACAATTTCTCATTTACTTGTTCCTTATTTTATGTTTGGTTGGTTCTAAAATCAAGTTTATGGTCATCTAGATCTTACAATTGGTAATTTAACACTGGATACGGCAGTGGGAAGCAAATAACAAGGGAAGTGAGGATGAGTTTAATAATTAAGGCGAGAACAGGGTATATTTTTATTGCCATTCTTGATTTAAACAATGCTTGAACAGAAGAAAGGAGGCAGTTGACATTTGTTACTTTGGATTACATTTTTTTATTCCTTATCAACGTATAACTTTATGTTTTTGGCTGGTCATGAAGATTTTCTATCATTCTAATGTGTCTGAATAAGATTTAGGTTATTTAAGATTCTATTTGTTATTTGAATTGAAATATGAAACAAGTTGCAAGTCCCAAGCTCTTTTTTCTTTTTTTTTTTGCGCCTAGATGTGGTGAGGAAATTATCATTTGGGAAAATAAATTGAAGATTGCTTCAGCTCTAAATCTGTTTCTTTACATGGAAGTAACTAAATATTGATGGATAGTTATACCGTAGTTCGTAAAAATTTGATGGGCTCTAGTAGGTCTGTGACCATAGCCATTCCAGAGAAAGAATGTGGTTAATCCAACCTGAAACATGTATTTTTTTATTTGATCAATTATAGCAAGTTATCGGTTTCATACACGTTGAACAATATGATCATAGAGATGACAGGACCTTTGCCTAACTTTTTTGTGCAGGTGATAACAATTGGAAGAGAAAGATATACAGTTGGTGAAGCTTTATTCCAGCCAAGTCTATTGGGTTTAGAGGCTCATGGCATTGTAGAGCAGCTTGTCCGTACTATTTCAACAGTGACATCTGATAATCATAGGCAACTTCTGGAAAATACTGTGGTTTGTGGCGGCACTTCTTCTATGACTGGTAAACAATTATTTCTGTTAGTTCTGATCAATCAAGTACAAGTTTGATCAAATCTTTAATTCTAATCTGTTAAATTTTTCCTTCTTTTTTAATTCAAAGCACGGTAGACATGTATATTTTATCCCTGCATTTAATTTTTTACTATATGGAATCACAATTTTCTGCTTAGTCTATGGGGTCATATTCTTTGTTAAATTGCAGTGCAATGCCACTGAAAATTGGGCCGATAAGAATAATTTTTATTTAGCCTATGAAAATATAACATTTAAGTTGTTTTATTCACTATTTAAATTTTAATAGTTTTTACAGGGACTAAATACTATTTAGTCTAGGTGCTTTTTTATTTAGCCTATGAAAATTGGGCGACATACCTCTCTGGCCGAACTCTGGATTACTAGGGCCCCTTCCCCAGGAACCAAGTTGAAAACCAAAAAAATAAAAAATACTATTTAGTCTAGCGTGCTTTTAGTTGCTCATTGGTGCCTAAAAGTTCATGATTCTATAAGGATTGAATTTTTATTTTAAAATAGGTACTAATTACAAATGTAAGTTCTATGATTTTCAATAAAAAGAGGTAAAAGAAATAATAAAGATTTTAAATAAATATCGGGATTTATATGATTTATTTATGACTATGATTTTGAACAAAGACTACACACCAACCTACATTTACTCTAAATACACGATTGCAAATCATAATTGATAAGAAAAACAAATCATGATGATAAATGAAGGAAGATGTATGGAAACTATTCTTATATTAGAGATAATCTAAGATAAGAATTAATCCCACAAGATAGTGTAAGATGCAATTAGATGATCTACAATATTTATTTGGCAGAATAATGATTGGTCTAACTTAAACTCATCTTTACTAGTTACTACTACAATTGATCTTGGTATAATAGGAGAAAGAATAGAGCAATGCTCTAGATACAGTAATGAGAGTATTGAAAATAGTAGTGGTAAAATTAATAGAAAGGTAAATTGATGTCTAAGTCCTTTATCACAGCCTGAGCAAGAAAGGCTACATTTTAGTTATAAGTGAAACAAATAGTTGGTGTAGTGATGACATTATATGTTATTGTTCAAAAGTTTATTTAAAAATAAAAATCATAAGGCCAATTCAACCATCAGTCCCCTCCAGTTCATGATTGATCAGATTTCAATTTTTTGAATGTCTTGTGGTTGACTGGACTGGTCTAAGCAAGGTAGTTAAAATCGAGATGTTATGCAAAATCGGAAAAGGGTAAGTAAAATCGTAAATCGTGGAATTGTAACACTAATTGTAATATCATACAAAATTCTGAGACATATATATGCATATAAAGTCATATATATGCATATAAAGTCATATATATGCATATAAAATAGCATTAGTAAGACAAATACAACCTTAAATTACATGGAATACTTGTGTAAATTTAAATTCTTAAGCATAGCTCACAAATAAGATCATAAAAACCAAATACTTGCATAAACTTAAATTTAATCATAAGCATAATTGCAAAATACAGAGAATACTAATGAAAACTAGGTTATGATCTATATATTAATGATCCATTGATCATTGAAGAATACAGACTACAGAGAATACTCATATGTCCCGGCACATCTGTTCAATCCCAAAGCCACAAGCTATTAAGATTAAAAAAATAGAAATAGGGGAATATAGTCAAATGTATACCTTTTCCGTTGGATGTGGATGTTGTGTTGGATGTGTGGTAAGACTAGATAGAATTAAAACAAAAATGTAAATGTTAGAGTGTTGGGGTAGCAGTAGCACTTACAGAAGAGAACGTGTTGGAAAATAGACTTAGGTGGTTTGGGTATGTAGAGAGAAGACCCGTAGATTATGTGGTAAGGAGAGTAGATCAGATGGAGAGAAGTCAAACAACTAGAGGAAGAGAAAGACTATAAGATACTCCCTCCATTCCTATTTATAAGCAAATTTTGACTTTTTAGGTTTATTGAATAAATGACATATTTAGACTACATATAGGTTAGATACATCAATTATTCAATGAACCTTAAAAGTTAAAATTTGCTTATAAATAGGAATGGAGGGAGTAAGTTATTAAAAAATATCTCGAGATTAACGATTTGGATAAAAACATGGTCCTGGATAGAACATTATTCTATTTTCACTTTATTCTACTAGCGGGGACTCCGTTTAAAGCCAGAGCAAAGCTCTGGATTGGTCCAACACAAGAACTGATAGCACGTAATAAGATTTGAACCCGAGACCTTTGAGAGGAAGAGAAGGGCTATAAGATAAGTTATTAAAAAATATCTCGAGATTAACGATTTGGATAGAAACATGGTCCTTTGTAGAGCATTATTCTATTCTCACTTTATTCTACTAGCGGGGACTCCGTTTAAAGCCAGAGTAAAGCTCTGGACTGGTCCAACACAAGAACTGATAACACGTAATAAGATTTGAACCTGAGACCTTTGAGAGGAGCACTCTCAAGACACCATTATGTTAATGTTGATTTTGTGTGTTCTATTCATACTTGAAGTACAGTTCTGTTTTACAATTATAAAACCAATCTATAGCTAAAGGTGGAATGTAGTGGTGATCTGTCTGATGATGTTTGAACTTTGATGCTACTTCATATGGTATTAAGTTTTTTCTTGCTAGCAAGTATATCTATATTGTCTAATCCATCAATTGATTCACTATGGTCATGATAAGACAAGGGCCATCTCAAATCAATCTAACCTCTTTCCTCTTACGGCAGGTTTTGAAGAGAGATTTCAGAAGGAATCTTTGCTAAGTTCGTCTGCTGTTCGACCTACCTTGGTTAAGGTAATTTGATCTAGTTTCAATTAGCTTCTACCTTGTAACTGTGAGAATTTCTCTATTAAAATAAGTTTATTGTTTTTCATCTTATATGACAAACCCATCTTCAACAAATTTGAAATTTATTTCAAGATTTTTCAACTTTGTTTTCATAAATGCTTATGAATAAGTTTAGCTAAAGTGATCCGTAGTCTTGTAAAGTAAATCATGTAGCATGCATCCTAGGCATTATAGTCTTTGTAATTGTTATTGTCATATACTTCTATATGCATAATCTTTATCATTTTCATCGACTAATGTTTTTTTTTTGCTGGCGGATAATCTATGGTTCATTACAGCCTCCAGAATATATGCCTGAAAATTTAACCATGTATTCTGCATGGGTGGGAGGGGCTATACTCGCTAAAGTAGTTTTCCCTCAAAATCAGCATGTAACTAAGGCAGATTATGATGAAAATGGACCTTCCATTGTTCACCGGAAGTGCTTCTGAAAAAAATGTTTCTGTGCAATATCATCGAACAACGAGTTCCTACACACTTGTGTTAGATTAGATCATATGGTAGGCCTTCTGTTGACTTTGTTGACTTCAGATTCTAAATGTTAGTCTTGCTAGATGTCCAGGTACTTGTATGAGTTTCAACCATATACAGTGGATCTCCATTAATTAAACTCAATTTATTTCTGTATATCAGTGTTTAGGCACCAAATGTAGACTATTTCAGTAAACCTGGGTTTGAAAAACGTATAAGGTACAACAATAGCAGCTTGCTTATCTTGTACAGCCTGCAGGAGATTATGATGTGTTTGGTAACCCGTTTAGTAGATATTTCTCCTGTCCATATACAAAGAAAATGTGAAAAAGTAAGATGCTCCAATTTGGAACATTGGCGAAACGCGTGTCTTTTAGCTCCTTGGACGGGAAACCAACAGAGGCTATGTTTGGTCCTCTAACATCTATTTTGCACAGTTTATACAATTTTGCCTCTAACATACACCATTTTGCTTGTAACTTAAAAGCCATATTTCAACAACGGTTATAAGTCTTAACTGTATCACACATATACCTCGAATGCCTGTAACATAACACACACATACAAAGTATCATTAGCGTATTTTCTCAATCACTGAAAGAAAGAAAAAAGAAAAGCTAAATCTTGTACTACAAGAAACTATCCTCTTAAAGAAAATCCTTGATGGCCTTAATCAAATGATATAATTTATAAAGTTACTAGTTTATTTTAAAATCTCCTTACATGTAGTTACAGATTACAAAACTACATAAAAAGGTATACTGAGGTGTCAGAAAGAAATTCACAATAGAACAGAGTAATCCCTTGAACCGGTGCGTCTAAGATTGAATTCGTATGGTGAATACCAGAATGGAGCTCAACAAAATTTAATATTGTTGGGTGTCTAAGATTGAATTCGTAACTAGAATCTTTGGATAAGTTTGAAATAGATCTTTTATCCATCTCATTCAAGTGCTTTTAGGTTAAAATTGACACAATAATCTTATATTGGACTTTCAACATTTTTAAATAATAATTTTGATGTATTTTCAAATGAATGCCTTTTTATTGCAATTTGTCTAAATAAAGAAAAGGAAAATCAAGAGTATATTAATAGTATGTTTCACGCAATTAAGTTGAAAGATATTTATTATCTTATTAATTTTTCAATGCCCAAATTAAACTGAAAAGTACATTTTGTCAAAAATATGCTTAACACCGTTTTATGTTTAAATTATTCTATCATTATTTTTTTCAGTATTTTTTTTTATTAACAAGAATATTTAAGCCTTTGTTCCTAATTCTGAGCAACTGATTTGTATATACACAAATCCTAATAATTTAATTCTTCCTTCTTTCTTCAATTTTGGCATTTAGGAAAAAACCTTCCACTATTTGTATATCTAACATTTTCACATTCTGCAATGGTGCCATCATTGCCTTCTGGTGTTAACATCACATCTTGCAAATGAATTCCTTTGCATGGAACAGCTTTGCTGCATTCAAGTTTGATTGCCACTTCTGAAGCACTTGTTCCTCTTATGTTTTGATAAACCACATTGCTCAATTGCACTGCAGAGTCCTACAATTACACAAATCATACTCAATTAAAAATAATTTTGATTAAAGTTAAATAATCTATGAAGTATAGAAATTCCGAACATGATACTGACATGACGATATCGGTAATAATTAAAAAAATAATCACAAATATCGGTGTAGGTGTCTGACACTGACATAACGATATCGGTAATAATTACAAAAAATTTAATCACAAATATAGGTGCAAGTGTCTGATATCAACACGGATAGACACAAATTTTTTAAGAGATGTCAGTGTTACATAGTGAATAATTTTAATAATTAAATGATTAAAATTGACTGATTGTAAGAAATAAGGTATAAAAACTCACCTGCTCTTGACATTCTGTTTTCTGGTCACAATAATTTTGATCTATGATTATGGGATTAGTCACATTTTGCATAACTATGTTGAGAAATTTGATGTTTTTTGCATAGCCAGAGCCTCCCTTTTTGAGATATAAAAAACATGAAAAATAAAATATTAGATTAAATAAATAAATACTCTAGGTAACAATTTAAACACTACATTACTATACTTTAAAATTATATAAATAAGTTGAGTATTCACCAGTTAAAAAATTATTATTATTTTTTATCAAATAGTTTAATGTCCTATAATTAACCAAAAAAATAAAAAATAATAGGTTCGAGCTTGCATTCTTGCAGTCTAATAAATTATTGTTTTTAATTAAAAACATTATAATTGTTGGAACTAAAATAGTTACTCTAAACAATATATTATATTATAATAAATGATATTTTCACCAATTGTATATTGATAAGGAATTATACCATCCAAAATGTGATGCCATTCCATGAAAAACAAATGAAAAATCAAATTATTTATTGGTTGAAGTTAGTTAAGAAGAAGGACTAAAGAAAGTTGACCAACATAGTTTAAAAAAATATAAAATGTTGTTGAAATGTTTGAAGTAATAAGGTTAGGAATTGGTGGAATTTGTAAACTTGCCAAACTTGGTTAGTTAAAGTATCTCAACTCAAACTTTATGTTTATGTTTAGTTAGAAATAATAATCAACCAAATTGAACTTGATTATACTTTTTTAATTAATCTAACTTGTTGATAACCGTAGAGATAACACGCACAATATTTATTTAAAAATAAATAAAAATTTAATTTTAAAATTATTAGAAAAAAAAAAATTGCAATTGAATAGTAGTTTCTCATAATTATACGATTTTGAGTGCACTATTACTTCATTTATCAATTGGTCAACTTCACAATATAATAGTGCCAATGCACCTAAATTGGCCCTAAAAAAAACTAAGTGGGTAATTTCAATTCCACATTCTATACTTTATACTTTATATTATTAATTTAATGACCCTTAATTTATTGTATTAAACCGTTTCAAACATGTATAATACTTAATTAATTACCTGCCAAGTCTTAATTCTAACTCCATTAGTGCTTCCTTTTAGTGTTGCTCTATTCACTTCCACATTGGACACTTGAGCTTCTGAATTATCTTGTCCTAAGCTTCCAATGCTACAAAAAAAAAATAAAATTAAAAAAAAATTAATTTTTTTTAACCATTCAATATAAAATTAAATTAGAAAAAAAAATTAATTAAGAGAATTATGAACCTTATTCCATGTCCTGGTCCACATATGATATCTGTAGCTCTAATATTTTTGGACCCACTTACTATTGAAATACAATCATCACCTTCAATAAAATAGTGAGGAAGAATATTAAAAACATTTAAATTTCTTACAAAAATAATTTTACAATAGAATATTTAAATATAATATTACAATACAATATATATTAAAAATTAAAAAAAAGTGATAACATGATATATTTCGGTAACAAAAATTTAATATATAAAACAAATATATAATTTTGTTGACCTAAATATATTTATAAAAAGATTCAGAGAATCTTAATTTAGATATAAATTTTAATTTAACTATTAAAAATCGATATTATTAGATTCAACGTTATCTGAATTCAAATCTTTATATTCACAATTGTCTGCGTGAATTTTTAGAGAATATTATCGTTTCGTGTATCTGATAAAAAGATGCGAAGCTGCATATATCTGATAAAAAATACGAAAATTATCTTTTTACCTGTTCCAATGATGCTATTGGTTATGATAACATTTTGTGAGTGAGTAACATGAAATCCATCAGTGTTGGGGCTATCTCCTGGTGCTTTGATTATAAGATTTGAAGCCCAAACATTGTTGCAATTCTGAACCCTAATATGCATTTGTTGTGCATTTTTGAACTTTAGGTTATTCAATTTCAAATTATTGCATCCACTGAATGTCACAGCCTATATATATGCAAAAATTCATTAATAAAATAAAATAATATGGAAATAAAAACTTTACAAAAATGCTTATTTAACTTACGGTTGGTGCCCCTTTGCATGGCTGTGAAACAAAATGACAGTAAAGAAATTTAGGTCAGTAATAGAAATTTCAATAACTCAAAAGCAAAAAAATAAAATAAAAAATGAAAACAACATAGCTTCCTTAATTAAACAAATTAAAAAAAAAATCAATCAATGGATTAAAGGCCGGTTTGTTTCGTTTAAAATAAATATTTTTGAAAAATTTAAATAAAAATTTGATATAATTCATTTTTGTATTATAATTTTTGCAAATATTAATATTTTAAAAATATTTAAATTTAAAGCTATTTTAAATAATTTTCTATAAAATTATTTTAAAAATATGTATATTTAAAGGTTATGTAATTGTATCTATGTTTTAATTTTCAATAATATATATTTATATTATTGGATGTCAAAATTAATATTTTAATTTATAAGGAAAGAATTTAAAATAATTTTCACTATTTTAAAAAAAGTTTTCATAGACAAGAAAAATATCATTTTTGTAAGGCTAAAAAAAAATACACAAATTTTATTTTAAAAATCCAAAAACATTTTTTAAAAAAAGTTTAAAATGAAAAAGGATTTTCGTAATAACTAAAACGTAAAAAAAAAAAAAACTTCTGTTAAACAATAAAAAAAATCAGTCCATGGATTAAAAAACTGAAGTAATAGGAATTTGAATGAATATCATACAAGACTTTCATTGACTTTGCAAGATTTTTTCCACCATATTTTTCCATTTCCATTAATGCTTCCACCACCATTAACTATGAGATTTGTCACATTCTCAAACTTGATCCATAGCGTCCTATCTTCATATGCTGATATTTTAGGCCATGCTTTGATTGTTCCATAAATCTACCATAATGAAACAATAATTAAACAAAAATCGTTACAACGAGGAAGATTAATCTCTTTGATTCATTGCAATCATAATTTCCATACATTTGAACCGTCTGGTCTCAACTATATAAATGTATGGAAATTACTACTGCAATGAATATCTTATCTTATCTTACCTTAACTGCGGTATTGTGTTGGCATGGTCCTGAAAATATTATTGGCTTTAGATGATAGACACTATTTCCAGGTACCACAAGAACTCTCCCCTTAGAACATGCCTCATTCCATGCCTTTTCAAATGCCTATAATGCAAAAATGACACACATGATTTTAAAAATCGGCACATACATGTACATGTAATTGTGACCGTAATATTGTGTCACAATCTTAATACATATGTGACAGTAACGACTAGAATTTGATAACATACATATAATGATATAAATATATATATATATTTTTTCTTTCATAGTTACCTTGTTATCAATTTGTCCGTCGTTAGCTCTAGCTCCATAGTCGTTGACATTAACCATCTTTTGAGACTGTGAAGGTGCGATAGACGGCCGATGAATCCTTGTCATGACACCAAATTGTTCATATTTTGGATTCATAAACCTCCCATTGTAAAGTTTATGATTTATTTGAAAATGTGTTTCTTCTAAGTAAGATGCAAAACACAAGCCAAACGAGACTAAAATGGTGAAAATTTGTAGATACATTATTCTTATGTTTTTATTCTTCCACTTATTGAAAAAAAGGAAGAAGAAACAAGCTCAAAGAATTGAAGCAAAATGAAAAAGTTGTAAAGAAGATGATAGAGATATTTGAGGTAAATGACAAAGGAAGAAGTGTCATGTATTTATAGGAAGATTTGTAGCTTGGTTTTAAGAGAGAGAGAATGAGAATTGAATAGAGAGAGAAAGAGGAAGAGAGAGTTGATTGTGGAAAAGAAACAAAGTTTTCTTAGGATTGAGATGCTTGAGACTTGGAAGAAAAACTAATGATGGGGTGTTACCAGAATTTAGGAAACAAAATCAATTTTGGGTTAGTTATTTTCTTGTTCTATCACTATGTGCTTGTTTACCAATAATTCAAGCATTTTATGTGTTTCCATGTTGACCAGTTTTTATACCTCAAACATTTAATATTCGGTCCTAGAACGGTACAACAGAGAGCGATCTCACTGTCTATATACGGAATCTCATTTAAAATCTGAACAATTTTTGTCTGAACTGACTCAACATAAAAATTATTAACATCCAAAGAGATTGAAACTCTTAAATTTCAAATATTTATCAACAAATCATTTCTTGGATTGGTAACGAGATATCTGATTGAAGGAACGATAAATATTTATTTATTTATTTTCAAATGAAAAAATTCTTGCCATAGTTATTTATTGCATATTTTATTGGAAGGATTGAGTTGAAATAGTTGATGAGATTTGCATATAATAACAAAAGAAAAAATCTGAATTTTATTCATGATTCAAATACTTTATGATCAAATAGGAACAAACTCTTGATTAAAATTTAATAGTTTTATTTAGTTGTTAACTTCTGCTTCATTTTATGAGTGTAAATTTAAGATTTGGCTTCTATAATTTTGGTATAAAGGTTAGTTACTTCTTTTGATTAACGGAGATTTTTTCCAGTCAGAAAAAGGAAATAAATGATGACATTTGTAACATTAAAGATTAAACCATTAATTTATAAGAAATTAAATTGGTAAAACTGATTGATATAGAATGTAGTTTTTTGTTTTTGTTTTATCAAAACCGGTGCCAGGGTCATTTCGGCATTAAGTGGTTCCAATCTTTTCCCGATCGCAGTTGCGGGGATTAAACCGTGATTCTCTCTACCAAATTCAGCATCAATCACCACTAAATCAATTAACGATTGATAGAATGTAGTTTTTTTTACTATTAGGGTAATGACTATAAAAAAAATTGGTTATTTATTTTCTTAACATATGTCAGATAAATCTATCATTTAATTATTTTATTTTATTTTAATATTATTTTAAATTTTTAACGTATATTGTCTCTATCATGTATATCAAATGAGTCATATTCGTGTAATGTAAATTTGAAATGCATTATGTAAATTATGTAAAAAGTTTTAAAAGATAGAATTAGAGATCTAAATGTATATCCATAAAAAATATATACTATGATATATGAATCTGTTCCGTTGGATAAATATGATATTCATATCCGTCCTATATTCATATGGTTATTCGTTAAGCGGATAATCGACGGGTTTTACGATATCCACAGATATTTACATATATCCATGAATAATATTTTTTTTTTATAAAAAATACTTTTAACTTTTTCTAAAGACAAAAGTTATTATCACATAATATCCATACAATTCGCTATTAATTTAACATTAAAATTTCATCACATTTATTTCTTCTTATTCACCAAAACATAATTAGATTCAAACATAATATTCATACATTTTTATTTTTAACCAAACAAATAAATGACATTGTGATTGCGAGTTATGATGGAAGAGCAGACAACAAAGGAGTAGGAAGGGAGACACTGATTCGATAGAGGAATGACGACACTAATTGATTGGATTGTGAAATTATTGAAGTGAAGTATAAAGTATTGAAGAGTTTAAATATGGAATGATTAATAAAATTTGAATTAAAGGTTAAATGTTTTATTCAAAGAAAATTTCAAAAAAATAAAAATAAATATAAGAAGACTAATTTTTTTAAAAGATGAATAAATAAGGTATAATAAAATAATGATATTTAAATAAATTTTATAATTTATTAACGGATATGGATATCGGTGAGCATGAATATCATTAAACTCGTATCCATATCCATTAACAAACGGGTATTTAAATATCCATTTATTTTATCTGTGGATATCCATTAAGCTACCCGCCCCATATCCGTGACAAATTTTATCAGCGGATATCCGCAGGTATGAATTTTTTTGCCATCCCTAGATAGAATGATATTGTTAGTGCGTGAGATATTTTTAGTGAGGAGTGAAATAGAGAGAATAAAGATATAAGGATTGATAATATTTAATAATAAAAATTGAATTACAAAGTGTCTATTTATATAGACCTAAGTGACTAATAAAATAACAAACTAAATAACAAACCATAAACCCTAATTAGCTTTGAGCTTGAACCACATAATACAACTTGGATTATATCTAATATCTCAACATACTCCCCTATAATTCAAGTTGTCGAAACACGCTAATCATTGTCAATCTGAAATATTCCTAACTTCTTTCTCAAAGTTAGGAACCTATCAATCTTCAATCCTTTGGTGAAAATGTCATCCAATTGTGCTTCACCTGAGCAATGACTTACTTCAGGTTCCCCTTGTAATACCTCAAAATTTGCCCTCTCATTTCCTCAACATTTTGCATATCATTTTGCATATATGGATTCATAAAATAACCAAAAACATTGCATCATATATAGCATAGCCGAGGCGTGGGTATGTGATCAATGATCGGAGCAACCGAAAGTTATGAAGAGGCTACCGAAGGGCCACAAAGCTTCTCAACCTTGTGCAAAGGGTTCACAATATCCCACAAGTCTTCACTTGAAGCCACAAGTCATGGAAAGTTTTGGTTTGATTGAAGGAGGCAAGCAGTGCAATACTTCTTGAGGGAAAAGAGCCGAATTAGGGTTTCATTTCTACAGGGCTTCTACATAAATTTTTGAGTCGAAGTGGATTTCTTTGACTTATATATGATGTCAAGTGCCTAGGGTTCAAATCTCATCCACAAATTCATTTTGGAAGGGATTCGACTGGCCGGACGACGGAAAATCGAGGAATTGGAGAAAAGGCAATCGGGCTAGGTAAAAAGGGATCGACGCCGGACTTTTAAGATCGAAATCATGAAATTAGGGTTACAATTATCCTATGGTTCATATTTGGTCAAGAAACGATGGAGGAATCATGAAAAAAATCAAAGAAAAATCATTTGAAAAGTTAGTTGGTTTTGCATTTCCCTCCACTTTTCCTTCCATTTTCTTTCCACACTTCCTTTAATTCTTTCCATCTTGTTTTTCCACTTCAATTCCACTCCATTTCCCTTGGAAACTTCCACCACCTTCCACCATGTTCTAGAGTGTTCCAAGGAATATTCCAAGGAATATTCCAAGGAATATTCCCTTTTCCAACCCTAACCCTAACTAACTTCCAAACCTAATTTTGGATCCCAAACCTAATTTTTGGGCCCCAAACCCAAACCTAGCTCCAAGCCTAAGCCCTATTTAAGTCATTTTCATCCAAACCAAGGGGGTTCCCACCATTTTTTTTCTAATTTCACTCTTTGAGAAGCACTTTTTCTCTCTCACTTTTCCTCTCCCTTTCACCATAGCTTTTTCAAATAAGCTCTTCAAGTTTCACATTGAAACTTGAAGATCTTGAAGCTTGAGCCTCAATCTCCATTGATATTGTGGATTATAGAAGAAGAAGCTACTGAATTTTGTGAGGATTATCGACTTATCGGAAACACACGAAGATCCAATCTCAAGAACGCATTTATTTTGCGATTTCTCGGTTTTCGGTTTTCTTTTCGATTCAAGCTTCGATACTTGCAACAATCACCGAAGCAATCCTCCGCTTCGTAGGTTGGTGATCTTAATCACTTCTTCTTTAAGTTATTCTCTTCATCTCGCCGTTTCGGCATTCTTTAAGTGCTTTTCGTTTTGCTTGAATTAATTCCGTTCGATTATGTGTTGTTTGCATTTTTGGGATTTTTGTTGAATTAGTATTTAGAGTGTTAATAGATATAGGTTTTATCATATGTAGATAAGCTCCGAATAAGTAGAAATTAGTGGTAGCATGTCCCTAGGTATGTTAGGATTGTCTAGAAGCAAGTTTGTGGCCAAAAGCACTTTTTTTAAAAAGCTTTTTTTCAACTCTGTTCAGTGTTAACCGGTTAACACATATGGTTAACCGGTTAACACATGCGTTTTTGGCCAAATTGCTTCTGTTTTGGGTCTGTTAACCGGTTAACCTATATGGTTAACCGGTTAACGCTGTGAATTTTTGGATTCTTGGTTTAGTTGATTGCTTGGCCCTAAGTTCTAGTGCCTCTCATGTTCATGTATGTTTAGGTAGTGATTTTAGGGAATTTTTGAGTCCATTTCCAGTAGCTAGTTCCCCCATTTCGAGTCGTTTCGACACGATTCCGTTTATGTTGCGTTTTATGCGGTTTTTTGTGTTTTTGTGCATACTTTGATTTCTTGCATTTTGTTGCTATGTTCATATATCATTAGGTATGTAATAATCATGTTGCATTCTGTTTTTACATGTTTGCATGGCATTAAATCATTTTGCATTTCATTGTATCATTATGTTGATGTATGTTGCATGTTGCATAAGCATGTATGTATGTGCATTTGGTTGCATTTAGTTGCATGCTTGATCATAGCATTTGCATAAATTCAATTCTGAATTTTGTATTAAGTTTAGTATGTTTGTTGAGTAATCATGTTGCATGTTCATAATCAAAGATCACCATGTTCATATGCATGTTCATGGATTCATTTTTGCATTACTTGTTGCATAATCCACATGATGCATTCTTGTATAATCATTCAATAATGTTCATGTTCTTCCATTTATGTATGTTGATCCATGTTCAAATGCATGTATATGTTGATATTGGTGCATTTTTAATTGAGTTTGTGCATTAAAAAATGAAAATAATCAATTCTGGATTTTGCATTTCATAGCTGTTGTTTTGCATAAGTGCTGTAAAATGTGTGCTGTTTGTTATGTGTACATGCTGCATTTGACCTTTTGCACCTACTTTTTCATGCTGCATGCTGGCTGTAAAAAGCTGGTTTGTGTTAGGCATAGTTTTCATGGCTGCTTGTATTTTAGGGGCTGTAATAGGTGCTGTATTTTGGTTTTAACATTTTCTAGTTCCTTTAGGATTAGGATTAGGTCTAAGGTGCCTTAGAATTTAATTAGGATTTAATTAATGTGTGTTTGCCTTATTCTTTTTAATAAAAATGTGCATTAACATTTGTTTTGTAGTGGGGAAGATTGAGGTAAGTTTACTTCACTTTATCCTTTATTTTTTATGCATTTCTTTTATGCATTTTATTCATTTTTCCTTCCATATTTGTGATTGGTAGGATTCCCCATTGTTAGGACCAACTTATCTTCCTTAGGAAGTAAGTTGCATCCTTTTTCCTTTTTTTTCCTTTTCCTTTTTTCCATTAGGAATAGAAAACCTCACTAACCACTAGGATCACTTTGTAAATACATAACACATTAGGATTGAGTCTTAGTCCCTTAGATTTTTCCTTTTATCAACTTGAGTCATTCTCTTTCTCATCTCAAAAGAAAAGCAATAAAACACTTAATAAAAACCGAACAATCTTGTACGACACGAGACTTTGTTGCGGAGTGTTTATACGCGTCCTGTTTCGGGGCGAGGTGTAAATACTCACCGCGATAGATAGGTCTTAGTACAAGACAGTTCACAAACAAATTCAATAACACTTCTTTTAAAAAGACAAAAACAAACAATAACCGACTATCCTGCGGGAACTTCTTTTCTCATCTCATTCACTCACATCGCGAACTCGCGGCGACTTGTCTCGCATGCAAGACGGTAAACGCACTCGTACCAGACGAGCCTGCAACACCTGAGCATAGACACACGCAGTTCCAGCTGTAAAAAACACAAACAAATAGTTCCCGCCTTAGTTAGGCGAACTACGTCGACTCTGATCCTCATTATCCCGATGAGGTACGTAGGCAGCGGGGTAGGGCCCGTTCGAGCACATTCTTTATTTTCCCTACATTTCCCCTTTTCTTTCCATTCTCTCTTCTTATTCCTTTCTCATTTTCCATTCCCTTTATTCCAGTAGCGGTTTTATTCAGCAGCATTCTTATTTCTCACCCTTTGAAACAAGCAAGCAAGCGTGGATCCCGTCGGGTACGACGGACGATCTGGGGTGCTAATACCTTCCCAGGTCGTAACCGACTCCCGAACTCAGATCTTTGGTTCGCAGGACCTTGTCCTTTCCTTCTTCCTCAGGTTTGTGCAACATTACCTTTCCCATTCTTTCGGGATAAAAATGTCTGGCTGGCGACTCTAACCTTTCCGCGCCACTTTCGCGTTTGTACTAGGATGAAAATCCCGGGAGCGACAGCTGGCGACTCTGCTGGGGAAACACCTGCTCCTTCCGGTTTCCCTTGTAGAGTCAATCCTAGCGCTTGTTTGGTTTTGTTTCTTTGGGTGTTCATATGTTTGTTGCTGTGTGATTTAGTTTAGCTTTACTGTTTTATTTGCAGCTTTTATTTACAGCTTTACTTTATCGCATTTATTTATCGCTTTCAGTATTTTATTTTCCATGCATCATATTATACTGGACTGTCTGGCTGTGCTGGTTTTCATTTTTTTCTGTGGGTGGGAGTTACTGCGAGATAAGCCAATTACCCGGCTTGAGTGCACCCTAGGACTTAGAGTGGTTCCACTTTGGCTTCATGGCATCTTGCTATGTTGGTAGTAGTGAGTTCCACACCTTGACTTGCGACCTTCTCGGGAATGTATTAATACCGGAATCTTTCTGGGTTGATGCGCTACCTTGATAGTTATGTGCAGCTGGGGACCGATCATTGAGAACCTTAATGGAAACAACCCTCTCCAGTGATGACAGTGGCAGACCACATTTGTTGGCAAACCCACTCGCATCCGAGGGTCCATTGGGAACTCGCATAGGATGGCCTGGTTCTCTCATAGGAATTCAGTTAAAGCAAACTGTTCGTATGACGATAGTATTGTACCCTTCGGGATGAATGTACTATTGTTTCTCGACTCAGTGCTTGAAGCTGGAAACTTGTGAGGGATGCTTGTTTTTCCGGACTCAACTGAGACCTCCCTGAGTAGTACATAATGCCAAACCGATTCCCTGATTTGGTTGTGAGCCATTTCTCGGAAATGGTGAACGTATTATTGCTATTCGGCTTTGAGAGTCCGTGATGTTGACCCGAGTAGCATACCCGTGAGATTGGGAGGGGTTTACAGGTTTGCAGGAACCCTGGTACCTTCAGCATACCCACTTTGCCTTTGGTTCAGTTTTGTGATCTGGATTTCTGTTCTTAAGTTATGGACCCCAGATCAGAGGGATGATTATTGTAATACCTGGATTTTGAGACCGTGCACCGACACCTGATTATATGATTGGCACATCACAGACACTTCACTGATCACATGCCTTGTCTTGCATAAGCATCATATCATCATTAATCATTTGTGTTTCTTTTATTCTCAGGGTCTACATTTATTCCCGGTTCCTGGCCATATTATTGCTTCAGAATGGAAGACGTCAAAAAGAGAACTGTGCACTACAAATTCTTCGATACTAAGATGGACCTGATCAACCAATTGGTGTTTCTGATTACCCCGGGTCATTTGAGCTACTTCAAAGAAAAGTATGGTGATGTTCTGGATCTGGTATTCAACTTGGATAATTCTCAGAGGAGCGCCATTCACACTTTGTTGCAGTATTATGATCCACGGCTTAGGTGCTTCACATTTCATGACTTTCAGTTGGGTCCTTTGTTGGAAGAATATGCCGAGATTATGGGGATTTCAATCAAGGATCAGCTTCCTTTTAATTCGGAGATGACAAGACCAACTCACGATGATATTGCTAAGGCTCTTTATTTGAGCCCGTCAGAGGTGTCTTCCAATCTGGTTTCCACCAAAGCAGGAGTACTTGGTTTTTCTCTAGAGTTTCTGGTCAAGAGAGCTGAAGAACGTGCCGTGGAGAAGAAGTGGGATTCAGTTTGTGCTATCTTGGCGTTATCTGTGTATGGGATAGTTTTATTTGCTGACATGGACAAGTTTGTGGACATGAATGCCATTCATTTGTTTGTGTTGAAGAATCCGGTGCCCACTCTCTTGGGTGATCTGTATTATTCTGTGCATTACAAGAATGAGAAGAGGCGAGGAGGTCTTGTTAAATGTTGTGCTCCTTTATTCTACAAATGGGTTATGAGACACTTGCCTACTACTGAGAGTTTTGCGGATCCTAATGCTACTTGGGCTCAGAAGCTGAGTACTTTGTCTGCTGGAAATATCAGGTGGTTTACTTTGAAGTTGAAGGGAAAGAATTTCATTACTAGTTGTGGTAATTACCCTAATGTGCCTTTGTTAGGAGTATCAGGATGTATTAACTACAATCCCATCCTCTTAAGAAGACAGTTAGGGTATGCGCTCAAGGAGGTTCCTGATGAGTCTGAATTATTCCAAACCTTCTATTTTCCGGTGAAAGACAATCTTCCTTTGGTCCAAAAAGCTGCAGGGTCCTGGAAGATGATTAAGAGGAAGGGTATAGCATGTCTGGGCAAGAGCAACAATCGAATGTTTCCTGAATTTGAAGCCTGGATAAAGAATGAGGTTCAAGCGGCTCCAGTTCCTTTTTCTGTGCCAACTCCACCACCTGCTACGGTACCTTTGGAGGAATATCAGAAGTTAGAAGCTTTGGTTAAGCAATTGAGGGTTGAAAATCAGGAGGCTCTTAATTCTTGTCAAGCGCTGATGATCCAGAACCGTCAATTGAAAGATAGAGCTGTGCAAGCCGAGGAGATAGTCCGTCTCAAGCAGAAGGACTTTGAAGATAGAGAGCTCTATTTCCGAAAGAAAGGTTTAGCTGAGACTCATATGACGGCCCAGCGCCGAAGAGAGAAGAAAGATCTTAGTGAAGCCAATGAAGCTGTTACTTTATGGCAGGAGAAATGGGACGAAAATCTGAAGAAACAAAAAGAGTTAGACGCCAAGCACAAACAGGAAGTCAAAAGCCTTCGGGATTCTGTGGATGGGCAGAAAGAACTTCTCAGGAAAGCTTATTATCAAGAGGAGGATCGTATCCGGCACGTAACAGAAAGCCAGCAGGCACTGAAGGAAGCTCGAAAGGAGATTGAAGACTTGAAGTTGAAAGCTGAGGTGAAAAGGTCGAAGGCCGAGTCGAGTCAAAGCAAGGAGAATGAAGCAGCATTTCTACAGCAGATCGAGGGGTTACACGCTTCTTCTGATACGAGGGACCTCCTCATTCAAAAGCTCATCCAGGAGCCCGGTCATCCAGATGTGGTTCAGCTGTTCCAGAGCGTCAAATGCCTTAGCTGGAGATTGAAAGATATAGAGCTCCCTAGTGTTTAATTTCACATTGTTGTACTTGGATTACCCACAGGCTTGTTGTGGGATTCCTTATATGTGATGTACTTTTGTTATTGTGATTGGCACCCTTCAGGGACTTTTGTATTTTCAGACTCCAGTTTATATGATTGATTTGTTCCGGATTTCTTGTTTGTTATTTGCACCGACACGGGGTAATGAGCACCAATTCTTCACAGCCGTCATTATGTCTGAATATCATTTGGGTCTTCTTCCCAATTCTTATCTTCTTAATGCCAGGACCGGACACAGGAAGATACCCGGGAATAAAAGGAACACATTGCATTGCATACGCATCATTTGCATTTTGTCTTTGTCTTTGCAGGTTTTTCTTCGGGATGTCTAATTTATCTGTGTTCATCAGGCAAAGATTGCGAGGGCCGCCAAGACCCGGTACATTCGACCAAATATTCCTCATCGGTACGCGACCCGCAGTAATCAAAGAACAGCAATGGACGCCATGCAGACGGAACTCAACAATGTCCATACCAAGATGGCAGAATTTGTGACTCTGATGCAGGGGATGGCCCAGGGGCAGCAGGAGCTGAGAAATGCAATTCAAGGGTTGACTCCTCCTAACACTAATGTTCAGGCAACTACTTCCGGCGGACTAGGGGCTCCTCCCAACACTAACAACGGTACAGGTGGACCTCATGTTCCAGATCCATCTATGGCTGCGTATGTTCCTGTGCAGGACAGGCAGGAAGACCAATTCCAGTACTTCAACAATGATATGGGTTTCGGCGGTGATGGAAATCTCAACGACTTCTTGGTGCTTGCAGAGAAGGTCAAGGCCTTGGAGTGCAAGGACACTTTGGGAATCGACGTGTCAGATATGGGTTTAGTACCTGGGGTGGTCATTCCACATAAGTTCAGGCCACCGGCATTTGATAAATACAGCGGCAACTCTTGCCCGAAAACCCACCTACAGGCTTTCTACAGGAAGATTGCGGCTCACACGCGAGATGAGAAACTATGGATGTACTATTTCCAGGATAGCCTTTCTGGAGGATCCTTGGAGTGGTACATGAAGTTGGAAAGAAGTTCTATCAGAAGCTGGAAGGATTTGGGAGAGGCCTTCCTCAGACAATATCAATACAACATTGACATGGCACCCAGCCGTACTCAGCTTCAAAGCTTGACACAGAGGAGCTCGGAGAGCTTCAAAGACTATGCACAGAGGTGGCGTGAGGTGGCCGCCCGAGTGCAACCACCTTTACTGGAAAGAGAGATGGTTGATCTTTTCCTGAATACCCTCCCAGGGCATTTCATGGAAAGGTTGGCTGGTTGTTCCTCAAGTGGTTTTTCGGACATTATTCTGACTGGAGAAAGAATTGAAAGCTGGCTCAAGCAGGGGAAGATTCAAAATGGAAGCGCTTCAGCGTCTGGTATCAAGAAACCCTTTGTGAAAAGGAGGGAAGGAGAAACAGGAGCAGTATACGCGCAGAGAGGAATGATGCACCAAGGATATTATCAACAAGTGGCCCCCGTCACTATTTCAACTCCTCCAGTTCAACAACAGGTTCAGCCTCCGCAGCCGCAACGCTCACAGGGGCATCAGCCAAGACCCCCCCGTCCGTATTACCCTCAGAAGCCGAGAGATAGACATTTTGAAGCTCCACCAATGTCTTACTCCCAACTGTTGAAGAATCTCCTGCAGCTTCAAATGATTCAACTCCGTACCTTGCAACCCCCGAGGCCAGACCAAATTCCTGAAGGTTATGATTCGAATGCTAGATGCGAGTTTCATTCTGGAGCTCCCGGCCATAGTACTGAGAATTGTAAAGCATTGAAGCATGCCGTTCAGGACTTGTTGGATTCTAAAGCGATTAATTTCGCTCCCTCTCCTAATGTGCTGGAAAATCCCATGCCTCATCACAGGGGCACGGTTGGTGCAATTGGTGAAGGGGAGAAGTTGAATCTGGTGGATGATGTAGATGACTTGAAGACTTCTTTGGTTGCTATCAAGGTTTGTTTGTTGAAGAAAGGCATTTTCCCCGGATGCGAAGATGATTGTTCAGAATGTACAGAAGCTACCAACGGTTGTAAGCGATTGAAGGCCGGAATTCAAGGAATGATTGATGAAGGAGTGCTGCAATTTGACAAGATTGTGAAAGAAAGTGAAGTATCTACAGTGACTATCTTTTATGATCCATCCCAAGTTCCTTCGCGTGCTAGAGTGGCACCAATAACCATTACTACTGCTGGACCCATAATGTACCAAAGTGACAGAGCTGTTCCTTGGCATTACGGTGGTGAAGTGTATTACAATGGTCAGAGGCAAGAATTGGCCACGACTAGTATAACCCCAGCTCAAGTAGAGAATGTTGGAGTAGGGGGTTTTACTCGAAGTGGAAGACTGTTTGCGCCTGAAGCATTGAGAAACAATGTGATACCACCTAGAGATACTGCCGAAGCCCAAGCAAGAGCCAGAGGGAAGCAACCTGTAGTTGTCAATGATCCAACTCCATCGGCTGATCCAGATCTCACCTTTGATAAGGAAGCGGAAGAATTCCTGAGGATCATCAAGAAGAGTGACTATAAGATTGTAGATCACTTGCAGCAGACGCCATCAAAGATCTCCATCTTATCATTGCTCATGTGTTCGGATTCTCACAGGAAGGCCCTTTTGAATATTCTGAACAAGGCATACGTGCCTCAGGATATTTCTGTGAACCAGCTAGAAACGGTGGTGTCCAGCGTTAACGCCAGTCATGGATTGGGTTTCACGGACTTGGACTTAACTTCTGATGTGCGGGCTCACAATCGGGCATTGCATATTTCTCTGGAATGCAAGGGTGCCGTGCTCTCCCATGTGCTGGTGGATACTGGTTCATCTCTGAATGTCTTGCCTAAGAAGGCATTGATGAAGCTAGACTATGATGGAGTGGTGCTAAGGCCCAGTGATTTAGTAGTCCGAGCATTTGATGGATCAAGAAGATCGGTATTTGGAGAGGTGGAATTACCCATCAAGGTGGGTCCACAAGTCTTCAATACCACGTTTTACGTGATGGATATCCAGCCGGCATATAGTTGTTTACTTGGAAGGCCCTGGATACACTCGGCAGGAGCGGTTTCTTCTACACTTCATCAAAAATTAAAGTTTGTCTGGGAAGGTCAAGTTGTGACAGTTAGCGGGGAAGAAGATATTTTCGTTAGTCATCTCGCCTCATTCAAATATGTGGAGATGGATGGCGAAATAGTCGAGACCCCTTGTCAAGCTTTTGAGCCCTTGTCTGAGCAAGCATCTGCAGTAGCAACTTCTCCTGAAGAACCGAAGAAGGTAGTTTCCATAGCTTCCTATAAACAAGCGCGTGAATTGGTAGAATCCGGGATCCGAGAAGGCTGGGGCAGCCCAGTCGAAGTGTCGGAGAAGAAAGACATGTTCGGGATTGGCTATCACCCTGGAAGATCTTCGTCTGAAACAGGTGCAAAAGGTTGTCAAAGCCCGGTCACTTTCACAAGTGCGGGAATGGTAAACTACGAGAACATCAGTACTGTACAGGATGACATCGTCGATAGTGATTGTGACTTAGATGAATGGATCAGGCCTGCCGCTCCAGGAACTCAACTTAGCAACTGGACATCGGAAAGGCTTATTTCGGTCACTTCCTTCGAAGAGTAATAATGTCTTGTTTCTATTTTTCCTGTACTAAAGCACTATGTCTTACCCCGGGGCATAGTGTCTCTTTGTAAGGGTTCATTTGTTCATTAACGCAATCATTAATAAAACTGACGTTTCACATTCATTTCATGTTGTTCTCTGTCCTTCGTTTTTTACTTTTGTTTTTCAAAAAAGAAAGAAAAGTTTTAAAAATGGCAATGTTTCCCATTTTCTCAAGTTGTTGCTAAAGCCTTGCATGAATCATCATTCATGCAGGTGCTCGTCACCGGATCTTATCAATGACGACCCTGTTATGGCTAAGTATGACTTCGACAATCCGATTTATCAAGCCGATGAGGAAGGTGAAGAGGATTGTGATTTACCCGAAGAATTGGCCAGACTGCTCAAACAGGAGGAGAAGATGATTCAGCCGCATGAGGAAGATGTTGAAGTGATAAACCTGGGTACTGAAGAGGACAAGAAAGAAGTCAAGATCGGAGCTGCATTAGAAGAATCTGTCAAGACTCGTTTGATGGCTATGCTTCGAGAATACGTTGACGTCTTCGCATGGTCCTACCAGGATATGCCGGGTTTAGACACTGATATCGTGGTGCACAAGCTACCCCTCAGAGAAGGTTGTCCTCCGGTAAAGCAGAAGTTGAGGCGCACGCGTCCAGACATGGCAATCAAAATAAAAGAAGAAGTGCAAAAACAGTTTGATGCTGGCTTCTTGGCCGTGACTAGTTATCCTCCATGGGTTGCTAACATTGTGCCGGTTCCTAAGAAAGATGGCAAAGTCAGAATGTGTGTGGATTACAGGGATTTGAATAGGGCTAGCCCCAAAGATGATTTCCCTCTACCTCACATAGATGTACTTGTCGATAATACTGCTCAGTTTTCCGTGTTCTCCTTCATGGATGGATTCTCAGGCTATAATCAAATTAAGATGGCTCCCGAGGATATGGAAAAGACAACTTTCATCACTCCTTGGGGCACCTTTTGTTACAAGGTCATGCCATTTGGTTTAAAGAATGCAGGAGCTACCTACCAACGGGCAATGGTGACGTTGTTTCACGACATGATCCATCACGAAATTGAGGTTTATGTTGATGACATGATAGCGAAGTCCCAGACGGAAGAAGAACACTTGGTCAACCTAGCAAAATTGTTTGATAGGCTTCGAAAGTTCAGACTGAGGTTAAATCCGAATAAGTGCACCTTCGGGGTTCGTTCTGGCAAGTTGCTCGGATTCATTGTTAGTGAACGAGGAATTGAGGTTGATCCGGCCAAAGTGAAAGCAATCCAAGAAATGCCTGAGCCGAAGACTGAAAAGCAAGTGCGTGGCTTCTTAGGGAGACTAAACTACATTGCACGGTTTATTTCTCACCTGACGGCCACGTGCGAGCCCATCTTCAAGCTTCTGAGGAAGAATCAGGCCATTAAATGGAATGAAGACTGTCAGCGGGCCTTCGACCGAATTAAAGAATATTTGTTGGAGCCACCAATTCTTATGCCTCCAGTGCCAGGGAGACCTCTGATTATGTATCTCACTGTGCTGGAAGGATCAATGGGATGTGTACTGGGTCAGCAGGACGAGTCTGGTCGAAAAGAGCATGCCATTTATTACCTTAGCAAAAAGTTTACCGATTGTGAGACACGATACTCACTACTCGAGAAAACTTGCTGCGCTTTGGCATGGGCTGCTCGCCGGCTAAGACAGTACATGCTGACTCATACTACTCTCCTAATTTCCAAGATGGATCCTGTAAAATACATCTTTGAGAAGCCGGCTTTGACAGGAAGAGTGGCCCGTTGGCAAATGATACTCACGGAGTATGACATACAATACACTTCACAAAAAGCAATCAAGGGGAGTGTGTTGTCAGAATACTTGGCCCAGCAGCCGATTGATGATTATCAACCCATGAGGTTTGAGTTTCCTGATGAGGACATCATGTTCCTCAAGTCGAAAGACCATGAAGAACCACTTCCGGAGGAGGGGCCTGACCCTGAATCCAGATGGAAGTTGATGTTTGACGGAGCTGTAAACATGAATGGGAGTGGAGTGGGTGCTGTTATTATCTCCCCAGAAGGATTCCACACACCTCTCGCTGCTCGGTTGACCTTCGAGTGTACTAACAACGAAGCAGAGTATGAAGCTTGCATCATGGGGATCGAAGAGGCAATAGACTTGCGAGTCAAGAACCTTGAGATCTTCGGAGATTCTGCTTTGGTAGTAAATCAAGTCAATGGCAAATGGCTAGTTCATCAAGCTCGTTTGATTCCTTACCGAGACTACGTCAGGAGGCTGTTAACTTTCTTTACCAAAGTAAAGCTGAGCTATGTTCCTAGGGACGAAAACCAGTTCGCCGATGCTCTTGCAACTTTATCATCCATGATTAAAGTATGCCAAGAGAATTTCGTGCCACGAATTTCGATCTCTCGTCTTGAAAGACCGGCTTATGTCTTCGCTGTGGGTGATGGGGAAGATGACAAGCCTTGGTACCACGACATCAAACAATTCCTGAAAGCTCAAGAATACCCGGCTGGGGCATCCAGTAAAGATAAGAAAGCTCTTAGGAGACTGGCAGGAGGTTTCTTCTTGAATCAGGATGGTGTGTTGTACAAACGGAACTTTGACATGGTGCTGCTCAGGTGTGTAGACAGACACGAGGCAGACCTGTTAATGCAGGAGGTTCATGAAGGCTCCTTTGGTACCCATGCTGGAGGTCATGCCATGGCCAAGAAATTATTGAGATCGGGATACTATTGGATTACCATGGAATCTGATTGTTGCAAATATTCCCGTAAATGCCATAAGTGTCAAATTTATGCCGACAAGGTCCATGTGCCTCCGAATCCGTTGAGTGTCATGTCTTCACCGTGGCCATTCGCTATGTGGGGCATCGATATGATTGGAAAGATTGAGCCAACAGCTTCTAATGGGCATCGCTTCATTCTAGTTGCTATTGATTATTTCACGAAGTGGGTCGAAGCTGCTTCCTATGCTAATGTCACCAAACAAGTGGTCGCTCGATTTATTAAACGGGACATCATCTGCCGGTATGGAGTCCCTGAAAGGATCATTACTGATAATGGTTCTAATCTCAACAACAAGATGATGGCTGACTTGTGTCGAGACTTCAAAATAGAACATCACAACTCTTCTCCATACCGGCCGAAGATGAATGGCGCCGTCGAGGCGGCTAATAAAAATATCAAGAAGATTGTTCAAAAGATGGTTGTGACGTACAAAGACTGGCACGAGATGTTACCATTCGCGTTGCATGGGTATAGAACATCAGTACGCACTTCAACTGGGGCAACTCCATTCTCATTGGTGTATGGTATGGAGGCAGTCTTACCAATCGAAGTGGAAATCCCTTCCTTGAGGCTGATGATGGACATCAAGCTAGATGAAGCTGAATGGCTCCGATCCAGGTATAATCAATTGAGCCTCATTGAAGAGAAGCGTCTAGCAGCTGTATGCCATGGACAGTTGTATCAGCGACGAATGAAGCAAGCTTTTGATAAGAAGGTGCGACCACAGAGGTACATGCCAGGAGATTTAGTGCTGAAAAGGATTCTTCCTCCTCTCAACGATCACAGGGGCAAGTGGACACCCAACTATGAAGGACCGTTCGTGGTTAAAAAGGTTTTCTCAGGCGGAGCCTTAATGCTGACAACCATGGACGGAGAAGACTTTCCATCCCCTGTCAACGCAGACGCAGTAAGAAAATACTTCGTGTAAAAAGGACCCGCTGGATAAAAACAGAATAAAGATCCAGGCAAAAATGGGCATCCCGGCGAGCCAAAAACAGAATAAAAGGCTCGGGCAAAAGTTAGGGAAATATCGAAAAAATGTACACCCGCTGAGTTGAAAAGCCACATCGGACAACTCAGGCAAAAAAGGGTATCCCGGTGGATTGAAAACCTGAAAGGGCGATCCACGCAAAAGAGGGATTAACACGAACGACTGCGATCTGCGAGATCCATGACCTACCTGCAGTTGAGGCTATCCTAAAGGTTGAAGATCAGTTCACTTACTTTTTCTCAAGAGGCAGAAGAGCGGAGCGTCTTGAAGACATACGAGTCATAACCGGGTTGATACTTGATGGGATTCATTTTTCACATTGCCAATAGGATAGTTTGTTTTTCTTTTAGTTGTTCCCTCATTCCAGGTGTCGCTCCCGAGGATTTCCATCCCTGGTACAAACGCGAAAGTGGCGCGGAGGAAGAATAGAGTCGCCAGCCAGGCATTTTTATCCCGAAGAGAGGGAATGGTAATGCTGCACAAACCAGAAGAAAGAAAAGGAAGGACACGGGTCCTGCGAACCAAAGAGACTGGGATCGGGAGTCGGTTATGACCTGGGAAGGTATTAGCACCCCAGATCATCCGCCGTACCCGACGGGATCCACGCTTGCAAAAGAAACTGTTTCAAAGGGTGAGGGTATGAAAGCTACAGCAAAAGAAAAGAAAAGAAACTGGAACTGGAAAAGAACTGAAATAAGAGACGAAGGAAAAATGTAGGGAAAATAAAGATTGTGCTCGAACGGGCCCTACCCCGCTGCCTACGTACCTCATCAGGATAATGAGGATCAGAGACGCCGTAGTTCCCCTAACTAGGGGTACTAAAAGGAAATTGCTTGTGAATTAAGGCTTGAACTGCCTATGCCATTGCTCAGGTGTTGCAGGCTCGGACGACGAGTGCGTAACCGTCTTGCAAGATGACAAGTAGGAGCAAGTTCGCGGACGGAGCGAAGGAGATGAGAAAAGAATTCCCGAAGGAAAGACGCTTATTGTTTGTTTGGTGTTTTTTAGAAGCTTTTATGAGTGAAAGTTTGCATAGGTGAGTGTACCTAAGTCTTACTCAATGGGATGTGTACATCTCACATCATCCCGAAATGGAATGCGCAAGAGGCACACCTATCGATGGAGGAAATCCCCAAAGCTAGTCCCACAAGTGAAGGCTCAAGCACACTAACCTATTATCATTATTAAGTGTTTTTGTGGTTTTTTTGGTTAAGAAGTGTTTTTTTAGTTTTTCTTTGTGAGGTACTCATGCTAAGACCTATCCACCACGAGTGATGACTCACACCTCGCCCCGAAATGGGACGCATGTGAACATCTCATAGCAAAGTCTCATGTCACATGAAAGTACTCAACCTTTATTAAGTGAATTAAAATTAAGTTTGAAGATGAGAAGAGAAAGAACCAAAGGAGCAAAAAGGAAAAAAAACTAGAGGGAAGTTTCTATCCTAAGTTAGCATGCATGGATGTCCTAGAGTTTGTGAGGTTTCTATCCTAATGAAGAAGGAAGAAGAAAATAGAAGAAGGGATGAGAAAGGCCTAAGCCCAACAACAAAGGGTTAGTTCAAATAACCAAAAGAGGAAAGATGAAAAAAGTTGAAATGTGGATAGACATCCACACTTCTCTTACCATGAGCCCCTGAAATGTTAGCAAAATCCAGCAAATCAATCACCACAAACATGGACTTAAACATGCTCAAAGGTTCTTGAAAACAAAAGTCAAACAACATGCCAACATTGCAAATACACGACTTACGCGTCGAAAACATGAGAGCATACATCAAACAGCAAGCAAATCACCCTAAACATCATGATTAATGATCATACAATGAATCATGGCAATTAGCACAAGCAAAGGGATCAAACAAACTCAAAACAGCCCTGAAAAACCATTCTGCATCAGTGTTAACCGGTTAACCATATGCGTTAACCGGTTAACCAGTCAAAACCTGCACAAAACACGCAGAAAAACAGGGCGTTAACCGGTTAACCATATGCGTTAACCGGTTAACACTGTAAAAACAGCAGCAAAAACCTGCAGAAACAGCATCTCAAAAACAGCTTATTCAAATAAGCTGCACCAGACCAGCACTCAATTACGCATGGAAAAAAAAAAAAAAAAAAAAAAATCAATGCACATCAATCCATAACATTATGCTCCTGAACAACAACAATCGGATCCGGATACCAAACAACCAATCAAATCATGCAACACAAACAATTACACAAACACATGGTGGATCTAAATCACAAGCAATGCAAATAAGCTAAAAACAGAGTTGGATCTGAAATTAAACCAACCTACAAAGCGGAGGTATGCTTTGGTAATTGTTGATTAGGCTGAAAATGATAGATCTCGCGCAAAACCTTGAAGATCCGATGCTAATCTCCACCCTCCATGCAAAATAAATGCAAGATCAAGCTCTTGATGCAGAATTTTGATCCAAAAGCACTTCTAGATCCCAAACCAGATCTGAATCTTCAAGAAAACCAGCAAAAAGATGCAATGAAGCTATGGATGGAGGTCTAGTTCCAAGATCTACACACCTCAAGGCAAGGTTGTGTGATCTTCAAAGAGGAACTTTGAGTAATTTGGAAAATTGGGAGAGAAAAGTGAGAGAATTGTGAGTGAGAGCAATGAAAATTCAGAATGAGAGTCAAAAAATGAGGGAGAGTCCCCTTGGTTTGGAGAGAAATGGAATATATATGGTTTAGGGTTGGGGCCCAAAATCTTGGTTTGGGATCCAAAAAATATGGCTTGGTAATGTGATTAGGTTTTAGGGTTGGAAAGAGGTTTGGATACATGCTCTAGATCCTTCTTAAATTCAAATGAAATTCAAATGAATAAAAATCAGAAAATTGGAAAATGGGGTCAAAACACACATGCTGAAAATGCTGCTGGAAATTCAAATTTCGCAGCTGTTAACCGGTTAACCATATGCGTTAACCGGTTAACGCATGCAAAATTTGAATTTCCCCCCTTTTGGTGGGAAACTTCAAAAATGATGCCGGCGCCCGCCGTTTCAAGCTGATTTTGATCCTTTCATTCTTTTTAAGCTTTGAACATGGTACAGAGCTTGTGCAGAGTGATCCTGTGAAATTTTTGCCTGGTCACCAAGCTCTCGATTTTTATCTGTGGTGCTTCGAACTTTCCAGATGGTTGGTCATATGCCTTATGCTAGAACATGTGAGTGTTATGCCTCATTCTTCTATGCAAAAATGCTAAAGACATGATCCGTTATGATGACTATGATGCGATATGATGCTTAAAATGAAGAGGGCAAATTTGGGGTGTTACAGCTGCCCCTATTCAATCATCAGTTAATCCGAAAAGGACGATAGCAGCGAGCTATCGACCATTCAAGATAAACTGTGATTGAATACCAAGAAGACCAGAAATTTGCACTCTGACGAAGAATGCAACACCGGGAAATAAACCCGTCCAGATGACGCTCTGGGGACTGCAGGGGAGAAAGAAGCGGACGAGCTTCTTCCCAGCTAAGGTTGATAGCTGAAATAAAGACATGTTGACAGACGAGTCTTCAAACAATCCTGTGACGCCAGGAGCTGGACATACGAGTCCTTCAACACTTCAAGACAATAATCTGAGACAGACGAGTCTTCGAATGACCTGTGACGCCAGGTGCAGAGAGCGGACGAGCCCTCAAGGATCTTCAAAATATCCTGAGATAGACGAATCTCCTTCACTAATCCTTACGCAGATAAGTAGAATAAGACTGACGAGTCTTCTTCGGATAATCCTTACGCAGGCTCCGGGAATGCATATAAGTCTGTGGGATAGACATGCAATCAAGGTAGACGAACCTTCTTCATATATTATCCGCGGATATATGGTACAAGACAGACGAGTCTTCTGAGCAAACCTGTTACGCCAGGTGCGGCAACCATAATTGGTGCTTGAGACAGACGAGCCTCCCTCGGATTTACCTGTTACGCCAGGACCGGTAACCATTTCGACATTTAATTCCCACTGTCAGGATTCGAAACCTCTTCAATACAGACGAGTATTGGGTGATCATCAAGAGAACACAGACGAGTGCCCTAAGTCAATGATACAGACGAGTATCAGACGATGATCTGAGAAACACAGACGAGTGCTTCAGGCGATGATACAGACGAGTATCAGCCACTGGTATAGACGAATACCAGAAGTTCAAACACAGACGAGCATTTGAAGTAGTCACAGAGATATCTTCACATTCAGGTGCAAGCTAGCACAGACGAGTGCTGAGGACGATACAGACGAGTATCCAGGCAAAGCAGACGAGCTTCAAGACACAAACGACTTCTGGGGGATAAAAGCAGACGAGCTTCAACCAAACACAGACGAGTGCTGGGCAGTTGCAGACGAGCAGCAACAAAGAATACATATCAAGGCACATACGAGTGCAACGAAGGATCCAATACCAAACACAGACGAGTGTTGGGGAAGTTGCAGACGATGCTGGGGACATCTCCAAGCACAGACGAGTGCTGGAATTTGCAGGCGAGCAACAACCAAAATCATATCAGAACACAGACGAGTGTTGAAGAGTTGCAGACGAGCAGCAATGACAGGCACGGACGGGCGCCGAAAGATACGGCCGAGCAATCTTCGAAGGAGTAACGAGCACATACGAGTGCTAAGAGAGGCGGTCGAGCATCAAATAAAGATGCGAGCACGGACGAGTACTGGCCACTTTCTTGGGGATACGCCTCAAATAAAGAAGAACGACATGCGCGGGCGAGTGCTGCAGGGATGCGGACGAGCACCAAATGAAGATACGCGCATCAACGAGTACAGGCAACTTCGCTGGGGAGGGAAAACTTCAAAGAATAACTAGCACGGACGAGTGCCGAGAGCTGCGAATGGTCATCACACAAAGATGTCAGCACAGAAGATTGCTGGAGAGTACCTCAAATAAAGAGGAAACTGCCGGGGAAAAGGCACGGACGAGTGCTGAAAGAGGACGGGCATCAAATAAAGATGCGAGCACAGACGAGTGCTAGTAGATATAGACTCTACTGGGGAAAGCAAACGAGCAATACCACCGAGCTAACACATACGAGTGTTGAAAGATGCAAACGAGCAGCAATAACACATGATACATTACTGCTGGGGATAATTCTGCTTAGAGATAACACATACAAGTGTTGAAGATTGCAGACGAGCAACAAACGGATGCCTGATCGGCAATAAGAGATACGACTCTGCAGGGTAATCCAAGTCAAGATGTCTGGATACACATTCTGACTGAGGTGATGAATACCTGGCTGCATCATCAAATACCCAAAGTACGGCAACTTTGCTGGGGAATATTTCACTACCGGCAGTGATAATCAAATATGAACGCTGTGGGGACAGGAACATCTTCAGACTTGGCTGGGGAAGCTTCTTGGGCAAATACTCTGACTGGGGAAAGCATTTGATGGTTCAAGACTCTGAGGGGATACCAGGCTTTCAGGTACCTGATAGGCATACTCTGATGGGAATAATGGACTACCAATTCCATCTTTGATGATGCCAGGCTTTCGGGCACCTGCTGGGTATACTCCGCTGGGGAAGAATGAGATGCTACTTCACTGGGGAAGAAAAGCTTGCTTGGACTGCCACCAAGGCTTACCGGGAGGAAAATCTCTGCTTGGGATGCCAGGCTTCAGATACCTGCTGGGAAAGGAAATCTCTGCTTGGGGAGATACCCTACTGGTGAAGTACTCAACTGGGGAGGTACTCTGTCGGGGAGTATTAAATCGCTTGCGAGAATAATGAAATAGTTTTGTTTTTTAACTCGTAACTTTTCTTATTGTTTTTTCAGTGAAACAATTGAGTTTTTTTAACTTGGAACTTTATTAATGGTATTTATAGTGAAATAGTTTAGTTTTTTAACTCGAAATTTTTCTTATTTTTTTATAGTGAAATTGTTTATATTTTTTAACTTGGAACTTTATTAATGGTATTTATAGTGAAATAGTTTAGTTTTTTAATTCGATACTTTTCTAATTTTTTTATAGTGAAATTGCTTTTTTTTTTTTTTAACTTGGACCATTTTTGACGGTTTTTATACTTAAATTACTGAGATTTGTAATTTTGAACCTTTTTATTTTATGGTTTTTAGAGTAAAAATGATGAGTTTTTTAACGTGCGGCTTTTTTTTATGGTTTTTATAGAGAAAATGTTGAATTATTTAATATATTTTTTATTGACAAATTAATTAGTTTTTTTAATGTTGGACTTTTTCATGCTTTTTATTTTGAAATAGTTGTGTTTTTTCAATTGGAAAATTTTAAAAGGTTTTTATAGTGCAATTGTTGAGTTTTTTTTAACATGGAACTAATTTTTAATGGTTCTTATAGTGAAATTGTTGAGTTTCTTAACTTGGAACTTTTTTATGGTATTTATAATGAAATAATTTAGTTTTTATCTCAGAACTTTTCTTATTGTTTGTATAGTGAAATTATTGAGTTTTTATACTTGGAACTCTATTAATTGTATCTATAGTGAAATTATTTAGTTTTTTAACTTGAAACTTTTCTTATTATTTTTATAGTGAAATTGTTGAGGTTTTTTCTAAACATGGAACCTTTTAAATGGTCGTTATACTTAAACTATTGTGTTTTTTAATTTTGATCCTTTTTTAAGGTTTTTATAGTGAAACTGATGAGTTTTTTTCACTTGGAACTATTTTTTTTGTTTTATAGAGAAAATGTTGAGTTTTTTAACTTGAAATGTTTTTAATATATTTTTTATTGGGAAATTTTTTAATTTGGAACTTTTTTATATTATTTTATATTGATATAGGTGTGTTTTTTCACTTGGAAATTTTTTAAAGATTTTTACAGAGAAATTGTTGAGTTTTTTAACATGGAACTTTATTTTTGTGATTTTTATAGTGAAATTGTTGAGTTTTTTTTAACTTGGAATTTTTTATTGATATTAATAATGAAATAGTTTTGTTTTTTAACTCGTAACTTTTCTTATTGTTTTTACAGTGAAACAATTGAGTTTTTTTAACTTGGAACTTTATTAATGGTATTTATAGTGAAATAGATTAGTTTTTTAACTCGAAATTTTTCTTATTTTTTTATAGTGAAATTGTTTATATTTTTTAACTTGGAACTTTATTAATGGTATTTATAGTGAAATAGTTTAGTTTTTTAATTCGATACTTTTCTAATTTTTTTATAGTGAAATTGCTTTTTTTTTTTTTTAACTTGGACCATTTTTAACGGTTTTTATACTTAAATTACTGAGATTTGTAATTTTGAACCTTTTTATTTTATGGTTTTTAGAGTAAAAATGATGAGTTTTTTAACGTGCGGCTTTTTTTTATGGTTTTTATAGAGAAAATGTTGAATTATTTAATATATTTTTTATTGACAAATTAATTAGTTTTTTTAATGTTGGACTTTTTCATGCTTTTTATTTTGAAATAGTTGTGTTTTTTCAATTGGAAAATTTTAAAAGGTTTTTATAGTGCAATTGTTGAGTTTTTTTTAACATGGAACTAATTTTTAATGGTTCTTATAGTGAAATTGTTGAGTTTCTTAACTTGGAACTTTTTTATGGTATTTATAATGAAATAATTTAGTTTTTATCTCAGAACTTTTCTTATTGTTTGTATAGTGAAATTATTGAGTTTTTATACTTGGAACTCTATTAATTGTATCTATAGTGAAATTATTTAGTTTTTTAACTTGAAACATTTCTTATTATTTTTATAGTGAAATTGTTGAGGTTTTTTCTAAACATGGAACCTTTTAAATGGTCGTTATACTTAAACTATTGTGTTTTTTAATTTTGATTCTTTTTTAAGGTTTTTATAGTGAAACTGATGAGTTTTTTTCACTTGGAACTATTTTTTTTGTTTTATAGAGAAAATGTTGAGTTTTTTAACTTGAAATGTTTTTAATATATTTTTTATTGGGAAATTGTTTAATTTGGAACTTTTTTATATTATTTTATATTGATATAGGTGTGTTTTTTCACTTGGAAATTTTTTAAAGATTTTTACAGAGAAATTGTTGAGTTTTTTAACATGGAACTTTATTTTTGTGGTTTTTATAGTGAAATTGTTGAGTTTTTTTTAATTGGAATTTTTTATTGATATTAATAATGAAATAGTTTTGTTTTTTAACTCGTAACTTTTCTTATTGTTTTTACATTGAAACAATTGAGTTTTTTTAACTTGGAACTTTATTAATGGTATTGATAGTGAAATAGTTTAGTTTTTTAACTCGAAATTTTTCTTATTTTTTTATAGTGAAATTGTTTATATTTTTTAACTTGGAACTTTATTAATGGTATTTATAGTGAAATAGTTTAGTTTTTTAATTCGATACTTTTCTAATTTTTTTATAGTGAAATTGCTTATGTTTTTTTAACTTGGACCATTTTTAACGGTTTTTATACTTAAATTACTGAGATTTGTAATTTTGAACCTTTTTATTTTATGGTTTTTAGAGTAAAACTGATGAGTTTTTTAACGTACGGCTTTTTTTTTATGGTTTTTATAGAGAAAATGTTGAGTTATTTAATATATTTTTTATTGACAAATTAATTAGTTTTTTTAATGTTGGACTTTTTTATGCTTTTTATTTTGAAATAGTTGTGTTTTTTCAATTGGAAAATTTTAAAAGGTTTTTATAGTGCAATTGTTGAGTTTTTTTTAACATGGAACTAATTTTTAATGGTTCTTATAGTGAAATTGTTGAGTTTCTTAACTTGGAACTTTTTTATGGTATTTATAATGAAATAATTTAGTTTTTATCTCAGAACTTTTCTTATTGTTTGTATAGTGAAATTATTGAGTTTTTATACTTGGAACTCTATTAATTGTATCTATAGTGAAATTATTTAGTTTTTTAACTTGAAACTTTTCTTATTATTTTTATAGTGAAATTGTTGAGGTTTTTTCTAAACATGGAACCTTTTAAATGGTCGTTATACTTAAACTATTGTGTTTTTTAATTTTGATCCTTTTTTAAGGTTTTTATAGTGAAACTGATGAGTTTTTTTCACTTGGAACTATTTTTTTTGTTTTATAGAGAAAATGTTGAGTTTTTTAACTTGAAATGTTTTTAATATATTTTTTATTGGGAAATTTTTTAATTTGGAACTTTTTTATATTATTTTATATTGATATAGGTGTGTTTTTTCACTTGGAAATTTTTTAAAGATTTTTACAAAGAAATTGTTGAGTTTTTTAACATGGAACTTTATTTTTGTGGTTTTTATAGTGAAATTGTTGAGTTTTTTTTAACTTGGAATTTTTTATTGATATTAATAATGAAATAGTTTTGTTTTTTAACTCGTAACTTTTCTTATTGTTTTTTCAGTGAAACAATTGAGTTTTTTTAACTTGGAACTTTATTAATGGTATTTATAGTGAACTAGTTTAGTTTTTTAACTCGAAATTTTTCTTATTTTTTTATAGTGAAATTGTTTATATTTTTTAACTTGGAACTTTATTAATGGTATTTATAGTGAAATAGTTTAGTTTTTTAATTCGATACTTTTCTAATTTTTTTATAGTGAAATTGCTTTTTTTTTTTTTTAACTTGGACCATTTTTAACGGTTTTTATACTTAAATTACTGAGATTTGTAATTTTGAACCTTTTTATTTTATGGTTTTTAGAGTAAAAATGATGAGTTTTTTAACGTGCGGCTTTTTTTTATGGTTTTTATAGAGAAAATGTTGAATTATTTAATATATTTTTTATTGACAAATTAATTAGTTTTTTTAATGTTGGACTTTTTCATGCTTTTTATTTTGAAATAGTTGTGTTTTTTCAATTGGAAAATTTTAAAAGGTTTTTATAGTGCAATTGTTGAGTTTTTTTTAACATGGAACTAATTTTTAATGGTTCTTATAGTGAAATTGTTGAGTTTCTTAACTTGGAACTTTTTTATGGTATTTATAATGAAATAATTTAGTTTTTATCTCAGAACTTTTCTTATTGTTTGTATAGTGAAATTATTGAGTTTTTATACTTGGAACTCTATTAATTGTATCTATAGTGAAATTATTTAGTTTTTTAACTTGAAACTTTTCTTATTATTTTTATAGTGAAATTGTTGAGGTTTTTTCTAAACATGGAACCTTTTAAATGGTCGTTATACTTAAACTATTGTGTTTTTTAATTTTGATCCTTTTTTAAGGTTTTTATAGTGAAACTGATGAGTTTTTTTCACTTGGAACTATTTTTTTTGTTTTATAGAGAAAATGTTGAGTTTTTTAACTTGAAATGTTTTTAATATATTTTTTATTGGGAAATTTTTTAATTTGGAACTTTTTTATATTATTTTATATTGATATAGGTGTGTTTTTTCACTTGGAAATTTTTTAAAGATTTTTACAGAGAAATTGTTGAGTTTTTTAACATGGAACTTTATTTTTGTGATTTTTATAGTGAAATTGTTGAGTTTTTTTTAACTTGGAATTTTTTATTGATATTAATAATGAAATAGTTTTGTTTTTTAACTCGTAACTTTTCTTATTGTTTTTACAGTGAAACAATTGAGTTTTTTTAACTTGGAACTTTATTAATGGTATTTATAGTGAAATAGATTAGTTTTTTAACTCGAAATTTTTCTTATTTTTTTATAGTGAAATTGTTTATATTTTTTAACTTGGAACTTTATTAATGGTATTTATAGTGAAATAGTTTAGTTTTTTAATTCGATACTTTTCTAATTTTTTTATAGTGAAATTGCTTTTTTTTTTTTTTAACTTGGACCATTTTTAACGGTTTTTATACTTAAATTACTGAGATTTGTAATTTTGAACCTTTTTATTTTATGGTTTTTAGAGTAAAAATGATGAGTTTTTTAACGTGCGGCTTTTTTTTATGGTTTTTATAGAGAAAATGTTGAATTATTTAATATATTTTTTATTGACAAATTAATTAGTTTTTTTAATGTTGGACTTTTTCATGCTTTTTATTTTGAAATAGTTGTGTTTTTTCAATTGGAAAATTTTAAAAGGTTTTTATAGTGCAATTGTTGAGTTTTTTTTAACATGGAACTAATTTTTAATGGTTCTTATAGTGAAATTGTTGAGTTTCTTAACTTGGAACTTTTTTATGGTATTTATAATGAAATAATTTAGTTTTTATCTCAGAACTTTTCTTATTGTTTGTATAGTGAAATTATTGAGTTTTTATACTTGGAACTCTATTAATTGTATCTATAGTGAAATTATTTAGTTTTTTAACTTGAAACATTTCTTATTATTTTTATAGTGAAATTGTTGAGGTTTTTTCTAAACATGGAACCTTTTAAATGGTCGTTATACTTAAACTATTGTGTTTTTTAATTTTGATTCTTTTTTAAGGTTTTTATAGTGAAACTGATGAGTTTTTTTCACTTGGAACTATTTTTTTTGTTTTATAGAGAAAATGTTGAGTTTTTTAACTTGAAATGTTTTTAATATATTTTTTATTGGGAAATTGTTTAATTTGGAACTTTTTTATATTATTTTATATTGATATAGGTGTGTTTTTTCACTTGGAAATTTTTTAAAGATTTTTACAGAGAAATTGTTGAGTTTTTTAACATGGAACTTTATTTTTGTGGTTTTTATAGTGAAATTGTTGAGTTTTTTTTAATTGGAATTTTTTATTGATATTAATAATGAAATAGTTTTGTTTTTTAACTCGTAACTTTTCTTATTGTTTTTACATTGAAACAATTGAGTTTTTTTAACTTGGAACTTTATTAATGGTATTGATAGTGAAATAGTTTAGTTTTTTAACTCGAAATTTTTCTTATTTTTTTATAGTGAAATTGTTTATATTTTTTAACTTGGAACTTTATTAATGGTATTTATAGTGAAATAGTTTAGTTTTTTAATTCGATACTTTTCTAATTTTTTTATAGTGAAATTGCTTATGTTTTTTTAACTTGGACCATTTTTAACGGTTTTTATACTTAAATTACTGAGATTTGTAATTTTGAACCTTTTTATTTTATGGTTTTTAGAGTAAAACTGATGAGTTTTTTAACGTACGGCTTTTTTTTTATGGTTTTTATAGAGAAAATGTTGAGTTATTTAATATATTTTTTATTGACAAATTAATTAGTTTTTTTAATGTTGGACTTTTTTATGCTTTTTATTTTGAAATAGTTGTGTTTTTTCAATTGGAAAATTTTAAAAGGTTTTTATAGTGCAATTGTTGAGTTTTTTTTAACATGGAACTAATTTTTAATGGTTCTTATAGTGAAATTGTTGAGTTTCTTAACTTGGAACTTTTTTATGGTATTTATAATGAAATAATTTAGTTTTTATCTCAGAACTTTTCTTATTGTTTGTATAGTGAAATTATTGAGTTTTTATACTTGGAACTCTATTAATTGTATCTATAGTGAAATTATTTAGTTTTTTAACTTGAAACTTTTCTTATTATTTTTATAGTGAAATTGTTGAGGTTTTTTCTAAACATGGAACCTTTTAAATGGTCGTTATACTTAAACTATTGTGTTTTTTAGTTTTGATCCTTTTTTAAAGTTTTTATAGTGAAACTGATGAGTTTTTTTCACTTGGAACTATTTTTTTTGTTTTATAGAGAAAATGTTGAGTTTTTTAACTTGAAATGTTTTTAATATATTTTTTATTGGGAAATTTTTTAATTTGGAACTTTTTTATATTATTTTATATTGATATAGGTGTGTTTTTTCACTTGGAAATTTTTTAAAGATTTTTACAGAGAAATTGTTGAGTTTTTTAACATGGAACTTTATTTTTGTGATTTTTATAGTGAAATTGTTGAGTTTTTTTTAACTTGGAATTTTTTATTGATATTAATAATGAAATAGTTTTGTTTTTTAACTCGTAACTTTTCTTATTGTTTTTACAGTGAAACAATTGAGTTTTTTTAACTTGGAACTTTATTAATGGTATTTATAGTGAAATAGATTAGTTTTTTAACTCGAAATTTTTCTTATTTTTTTATAGTGAAATTGTTTATATTTTTTAACTTGGAACTTTATTAATGGTATTTATAGTGAAATAGTTTAGTTTTTTAATTCGATACTTTTCTAATTTTTTTATAGTGAAATTGCTTTTTTTTTTTTTAACTTGGACCATTTTTAACGGTTTTTATACTTAAATTACTGAGATTTGTAATTTTGAACCTTTTTATTTTATGGTTTTTAGAGTAAAAATGATGAGTTTTTTAACGTGCGGCTTTTTTTTATGGTTTTTATAGAGAAAATGTTGAATTATTTAATATATTTTTTATTGACAAATTAATTAGTTTTTTTAATGTTGGACTTTTTCATGCTTTTTATTTTGAAATAGTTGTGTTTTTTCAATTGGAAAATTTTAAAAGGTTTTTATAGTGCAATTGTTGAGTTTTTTTTAACATGGAACTAATTTTTAATGGTTCTTATAGTGAAATTGTTGAGTTTCTTAACTTGGAACTTTTTTATGGTATTTATAATGAAATAATTTAGTTTTTATCTCAGAACTTTTCTTATTGTTTGTATAGTGAAATTATTGAGTTTTTATACTTGGAACTCTATTAATTGTATCTATAGTGAAATTATTTAGTTTTTTAACTTGAAACATTTCTTATTATTTTTATAGTGAAATTGTTGAGGTTTTTTCTAAACATGGAACCTTTTAAATGGTCGTTATACTTAAACTATTGTGTTTTTTAATTTTGATTCTTTTTTAAGGTTTTTATAGTGAAACTGATGAGTTTTTTTCACTTGGAACTATTTTTTTTGTTTTATAGAGAAAATGTTGAGTTTTTTAACTTGAAATGTTTTTAATATATTTTTTATTGGGAAATTGTTTAATTTGGAACTTTTTTATATTATTTTATATTGATATAGGTGTGTTTTTTCACTTGGAAATTTTTTAAAGATTTTTACAGAGAAATTGTTGAGTTTTTTAACATGGAACTTTATTTTTGTGGTTTTTATAGTGAAATTGTTGAGTTTTTTTTAATTGGAATTTTTTATTGATATTAATAATGAAATAGTTTTGTTTTTTAACTCGTAACTTTTCTTATTGTTTTTACATTGAAACAATTGAGTTTTTTTAACTTGGAACTTTATTAATGGTATTGATAGTGAAATAGTTTAGTTTTTTAACTCGAAATTTTTCTTATTTTTTTATAGTGAAATTGTTTATATTTTTTAACTTGAAACTTTATTAATGGTATTTATAGTGAAATAGTTTAGTTTTTTAATTCGATACTTTTCTAATTTTTTTATAGTGAAATTGCTTATGTTTTTTTAACTTGGACCATTTTTAACGGTTTTTATACTTAAATTACTGAGATTTGTAATTTTGAACCTTTTTATTTTATGGTTTTTAGAGTAAAACTGATGAGTTTTTTAACGTACGGCTTTTTTTTTATGGTTTTTATAGAGAAAATGTTGAGTTATTTAATATATTTTTTATTGACAAATTAATTAGTTTTTTTAATGTTGGACTTTTTTATGCTTTTTATTTTGAAATAGTTGTGTTTTTTCAATTGGAAAATTTTAAAAGGTTTTTATAGTGCAATTGTTGAGTTTTTTTTAACATGGAACTAATTTTTAATGGTTCTTATAGTGAAATTGTTGAGTTTCTTAACTTGGAACTTTTTTATGGTATTTATAATGAAATAATTTAGTTTTTATCTCAGAACTTTTCTTATTGTTTGTATAGTGAAATTATTGAGTTTTTATACTTGGAACTCTATTAATTGTATCTATAGTGAAATTATTTAGTTTTTTAACTTGAAACTTTTCTTATTATTTTTATAGTGAAATTGTTGAGGTTTTTTCTAAACATGGAACCTTTTAAATGGTCGTTATACTTAAACTATTGTGTTTTTTAGTTTTGATCCTTTTTTAAAGTTTTTATAGTGAAACTGATGAGTTTTTTTCACTTGGAACTATTTTTTTTGTTTTATAGAGAAAATGTTGAGTTTTTTAACTTGAAATGTTTTTAATATATTTTTTATTGGGAAATTTTTTAATTTGGAACTTTTTTATATTATTTTATATTGATATAGGTGTGTTTTTTCACTTGGAAATTTTTTAAAGATTTTTACAGATAAATTGTTGAGTTTTTTAACATGGAACTTTATTTTTATGGTTTTTATAGTGAAATTGTTGAGTTTTTTTTAATTGGAATTTTTTATTGATATTAATAATGAAATAGTTTTGTTTTTTAACTCGTAACTTTTCTTATTGTTTTTACAGTGAAACAATTGAGTTTTTTTAACTTGGAACTTTATTAATGGTATTGATAGTGAAATAGTATAGTTTTTTAACTCGAAATTTTTCTTATTTTTTTATAGTGAAATTGTTTATATTTTTTAACTTGGAACTTTATTAATGGTATTTATAGTGAAATAGTTTAGTTTTTTAATTCGATACTTTTCTAATTTTTTTATAGTGAAATTGCTTATGTTTTTTTAACTTGGACCATTTTTAACGGTTTTTATACTTAAATTACTGAGATTTGTAATTTTGAACCTTTTTATTTTATGGTTTTTAGAGTAAAACTGATGAGTTTTTTAACGTACGGCTTTTTTTTATGGTTTTTATAGAGAAAATGTTGAGTTATTTAATATATTTTTTATTGACAAATTAATTAGTTTTTTTAATGTTGGACTTTTTTATGCTTTTTATTTTGAAATAGTTGTGTTTTTTCAATTGGAAAATTTTAAAAGGTTTTTATAGTGCAATTGTTGAGTTTTTTTTAACATGGAACTAATTTATAATGGTTCTTATAGTGAAATTGTTGAGTTTCTTAACTTGGAACTTTTTTATGGTATTTATAATGAAATAATTTAGAATTTATCTCAGAACTTTTCTTATTGTTTGTATAGTGAAATTATTGAGTTTTTATACTTGGAACTTTATTAATTGTATCTATAGTGAAATTATTTAGTTTTTTAACTTGAAACTTTTCTTATTATTTTTATAGTGAAATTGTTGAGGTTTTTTCTAAACATGGAACCTTTTAAATGGTCGTTATACTTAAACTATTGTGTTTTTTAATTTTGATCCTTTTTTAAGGTTTTTATAGTGAAACTGATGAGTTTTTTTCACTTGGAACTATTTTTTTTGTTTTATAGAGAAAATGTTGAGTTTTTTAACTTGAAATGTTTTTAATATATTTTTTATTGGGAAATTTTTTAATTTGGAACTTTTTTATATTATTTTATATTGATATAGGTGTGTTTTTTCACTTGGAAATTTTTTAATGATTTTTACAGAGAAATTGTTGAGTTTTTTAACATGGAACTTTATTTTTGTGGTTTTTATAGTGAAATTGTTGAGTTTTTTTTAACTTGGAATTTTTTATTGATATTAATAATGAAATAGTTTTGTTTTTTAACTCGTAACTTTTCTTATTGTTTTTACAGTGAAACAATTGAGTTTTTTTAACTTGGAACTTTATTAATGGTATTTATAGTGAAATAGTTTAGTTTTTTAACTCGAAATTTTTCTTATTTTTTTATAGTGAAATTGTTTATATTTTTTAACTTGGAACTTTATTAATGGTATTTATAGTGAAATAGTTTAGTTTTTTAATTCGATACTTTTCTAATTTTTTTATAGTGAAATTTCTTTTTTTTTTTAACTTGGACCATTTTTAACGGTTTTTATACTTAAATTACTGAGATTTGTAATTTTGAACCTTTTTATTTTATGGTTTTTAGAGTAAAACTAATGAGTTTTTTAACGTGCGGCTTTTTTTTATGGTTTTTATAGAGAAAATGTTGAATTATTTAATATATTTTTTATTGACAAATTAATTAGTTTTTTTAATGTTGGACTTTTTTATGCTTTTTATTTTGAAATAGTTGTGTTTTTTCAATTGGAAATTTTTAAAAGGTTTTTATAGTGCAATTGTTGAGTTTTTTTTAACATGGAACTAATTTTTAATGGTTCTTATAGTGAAATTGTTGAGTTTCTTAACTTGGAACTTTTTTATGGTATTTATAATGAAATAATTTAGTTTTTATCTCAGAGCTTTTCTTATTGTTTGTAGAGTGAAATTGTTGAGTTTTTATACTTGGAACTTTATTAATTGTATCTATAGTGAAATTATTTAGTTTTTTAACTTGAAACTTTTCTTATTATTTTTATAGTGAAATTGTTGAGGTTTTTTCTAAACATGGAACCTTTTAAATGGTCTTTATACATAAACTATTGTGTTTTTTAATTTGGAACCTTTTTTTAAGGTTTTTATAGTGAAACTGATGAGTTTTTTTCACTTGGAACTATTTTTTTTTTGTTTTTTAGAGAAAATGTTGAGTTTTTTTAACTTGAAATGTTTTTAATATATTTTTTATTGGGAAATTTTTTAATTTGGAACTTTTTTATATTATTGCATATTGATATAGGTGTGTTTTTTCACTTGGAAATTTTTTAAAAATTTTTATAGAGAAATTGTTGAGTTTTTTAACATGGAACTTCATTTTTATGGTTTTTATAGTGAAATTGTTGAGTTTTTTTTAACTTGGAATTTTTTATTGATATTAATAATGAAATAGTTTTGTTTTTTAACTCGTAACTTTTCTTATTGTTTTTATAGTGAAACAATTGAGTTTTTTTAACTTGGAACTTTATTAATGGTATTGATAGTGAAATAGTTTAGTTTTTTAACTCGAAATTTTTCTTATTTTTTTATAGTTAAATTGTTTATATTTTTTAACTTGAAACTTTATTAATGGTATTTATAGTGAAATAGTTTAGTTTTTTAATTCGATACTTTTCTAATTTTTTTATAGTGAAATTGCTTATTTTTTTTAACTTGGACCATTTTTAACGGTTTTTATACTTAAATTACTGAGATTTGTAATTTTGAACCTTTTTATTTTATGGTTTTTAGAGTAAACCTGATGAGTTTTTTAACGTGCGGCTTTTTTTTTATGGTTTTTATAGAGAAAATGTTGAGTTATTTAATATATTTTTTATTGACAAATTAATTAGTTTTTTTAATGTTGGACTTTTTTATGCTTTTTATTTTGAAATAGTTGTGTTTTTTCAATTGGAAAATTTTAAAAGGTTTTTATAGTGCAATTGTTGAGTTTTTTTTAACATGGAACTAATTTTTAATGGTTCTTATAGTGAAATTGTTGAGTTTCTTAACTTGGAACTTTTTTATGGTATTTATAATGAAATAATTTAGTTTTTATCTCAGAACTTTTCTTATTGTTTGTATAGTGAAATTATTGAGTTTTTATACTTGGAACTCTATTAATTGTATCTATAGTGAAATTATTTAGTTTTTTAACTTGAAACTTTTCTTATTATTTTTATAGTGAAATTGTTGAGGTTTTTTCTAAACATGGAACCTTTTAAATGGTCGTTATACTTAAACTATTGTGTTTTTTAGTTTTGATCCTTTTTTAAAGTTTTTATAGTGAAACTGATGAGTTTTTTTCACTTGGAACTATTTTTTTTGTTTTATAGAGAAAATGTTGAGTTTTTTAACTTGAAATGTTTTTAATATATTTTTTATTGGGAAATTTTTTAATTTGGAACTTTTTTATATTATTTTATATTGATATAGGTGTGTTTTTTCACTTGGAAATTTTTTAAAGATTTTTACAGAGAAATTGTTGAGTTTTTTAACATGGAACTTTATTTTTGTGATTTTTATAGTGAAATTGTTGAGTTTTTTTTAACTTGGAATTTTTTATTGATATTAATAATGAAATAGTTTTGTTTTTTAACTCGTAACTTTTCTTATTGTTTTTACAGTGAAACAATTGAGTTTTTTTAACTTGGAACTTTATTAATGGTATTTATAGTGAAATAGATTAGTTTTTTAACTCGAAATTTTTCTTATTTTTTTATAGTGAAATTGTTTATATTTTTTAACTTGGAACTTTATTAATGGTATTTATAGTGAAATAGTTTAGTTTTTTAATTCGATACTTTTCTAATTTTTTTATAGTGAAATTGCTTTTTTTTTTTTTAACTTGGACCATTTTTAACGGTTTTTATACTTAAATTACTGAGATTTGTAATTTTGAACCTTTTTATTTTATGGTTTTTAGAGTAAAAATGATGAGTTTTTTAACGTGCGGCTTTTTTTATGGTTTTTATAGAGAAAATGTTGAATTATTTAATATATTTTTTATTGACAAATTAATTAGTTTTTTTAATGTTGGACTTTTTCATGCTTTTTATTTTGAAATAGTTGTGTTTTTTCAATTGGAAAATTTTAAAAGGTTTTTATAGTGCAATTGTTGAGTTTTTTTTAACATGGAACTAATTTTTAATGGTTCTTATAGTGAAATTGTTGAGTTTCTTAACTTGGAACTTTTTTATGGTATTTATAATGAAATAATTTAGTTTTTATCTCAGAACTTTTCTTATTGTTTGTATAGTGAAATTATTGAGTTTTTATACTTGGAACTCTATTAATTGTATCTATAGTGAAATTATTTAGTTTTTTAACTTGAAACATTTCTTATTATTTTTATAGTGAAATTGTTGAGGTTTTTTCTAAACATGGAACCTTTTAAATGGTCGTTATACTTAAACTATTGTGTTTTTTAATTTTGATTCTTTTTTAAGGTTTTTATAGTGAAACTGATGAGTTTTTTTCACTTGGAACTATTTTTTTTGTTTTATAGAGAAAATGTTGAGTTTTTTAACTTGAAATGTTTTTAATATATTTTTTATTGGGAAATTGTTTAATTTGGAACTTTTTTATATTATTTTATATTGATATAGGTGTGTTTTTTCACTTGGAAATTTTTTAAAGATTTTTACAGAGAAATTGTTGAGTTTTTTAACATGGAACTTTATTTTTGTGGTTTTTATAGTGAAATTGTTGAGTTTTTTTTAATTGGAATTTTTTATTGATATTAATAATGAAATAGTTTTGTTTTTTAACTCGTAACTTTTCTTATTGTTTTTACATTGAAACAATTGAGTTTTTTTAACTTGGAACTTTATTAATGGTATTGATAGTGAAATAGTTTAGTTTTTTAACTCGAAATTTTTCTTATTTTTTTATAGTGAAATTGTTTATATTTTTTAACTTGAAACTTTATTAATGGTATTTATAGTGAAATAGTTTAGTTTTTTAATTCGATACTTTTCTAATTTTTTTATAGTGAAATTGCTTATGTTTTTTTAACTTGGACCATTTTTAACGGTTTTTATACTTAAATTACTGAGATTTGTAATTTTGAACCTTTTTATTTTATGGTTTTTAGAGTAAAACTGATGAGTTTTTTAACGTACGGCTTTTTTTTTATGGTTTTTATAGAGAAAATGTTGAGTTATTTAATATATTTTTTATTGACAAATTAATTAGTTTTTTTAATGTTGGACTTTTTTATGCTTTTTATTTTGAAATAGTTGTGTTTTTTCAATTGGAAAATTTTAAAAGGTTTTTATAGTGCAATTGTTGAGTTTTTTTTAACATGGAACTAATTTTTAATGGTTCTTATAGTGAAATTGTTGAGTTTCTTAACTTGGAACTTTTTTATGGTATTTATAATGAAATAATTTAGTTTTTATCTCAGAACTTTTCTTATTGTTTGTATAGTGAAATTATTGAGTTTTTATACTTGGAACTCTATTAATTGTATCTATAGTGAAATTATTTAGTTTTTTAACTTGAAACTTTTCTTATTATTTTTATAGTGAAATTGTTGAGGTTTTTTCTAAACATGGAACCTTTTAAATGGTCGTTATACTTAAACTATTGTGTTTTTTAGTTTTGATCCTTTTTTAAAGTTTTTATAGTGAAACTGATGAGTTTTTTTCACTTGGAACTATTTTTTTTGTTTTATAGAGAAAATGTTGAGTTTTTTAACTTGAAATGTTTTTAATATATTTTTTATTGGGAAATTTTTTAATTTGGAACTTTTTTATATTATTTTATATTGATATAGGTGTGTTTTTTCACTTGGAAATTTTTTAAAGATTTTTACAGATAAATTGTTGAGTTTTTTAACATGGAACTTTATTTTTATGGTTTTTATAGTGAAATTGTTGAGTTTTTTTTAATTGGAATTTTTTATTGATATTAATAATGAAATAGTTTTGTTTTTTAACTCGTAACTTTTCTTATTGTTTTTACAGTGAAACAATTGAGTTTTTTTAACTTGGAACTTTATTAATGGTATTGATAGTGAAATAGTATAGTTTTTTAACTCGAAATTTTTCTTATTTTTTTATAGTGAAATTGTTTATATTTTTTAACTTGGAACTTTATTAATGGTATTTATAGTGAAATAGTTTAGTTTTTTAATTCGATACTTTTCTAATTTTTTTATAGTGAAATTGCTTATGTTTTTTTAACTTGGACCATTTTTAACGGTTTTTATACTTAAATTACTGAGATTTGTAATTTTGAACCTTTTTATTTTATGGTTTTTAGAGTAAAACTGATGAGTTTTTTAACGTACGGCTTTTTTTTATGGTTTTTATAGAGAAAATGTTGAGTTATTTAATATATTTTTTATTGACAAATTAATTAGTTTTTTTAATGTTGGACTTTTTTATGCTTTTTATTTTGAAATAGTTGTGTTTTTTCAATTGGAAAATTTTAAAAGGTTTTTATAGTGCAATTGTTGAGTTTTTTTTAACATGGAACTAATTTATAATGGTTCTTATAGTGAAATTGTTGAGTTTCTTAACTTGGAACTTTTTTATGGTATTTATAATGAAATAATTTAGAATTTATCTCAGAACTTTTCTTATTGTTTGTATAGTGAAATTATTGAGTTTTTATACTTGGAACTTTATTAATTGTATCTATAGTGAAATTATTTAGTTTTTTAACTTGAAACTTTTCTTATTATTTTTATAGTGAAATTGTTGAGGTTTTTTCTAAACATGGAACCTTTTAAATGGTCGTTATACTTAAACTATTGTGTTTTTTAATTTTGATCCTTTTTTAAGGTTTTTATAGTGAAACTGATGAGTTTTTTTCACTTGGAACTATTTTTTTTGTTTTATAGAGAAAATGTTGAGTTTTTTAACTTGAAATGTTTTTAATATATTTTTTATTGGGAAATTTTTTAATTTGGAACTTTTTTATATTATTTTATATTGATATAGGTGTGTTTTTTCACTTGGAAATTTTTTAATGATTTTTACAGAGAAATTGTTGAGTTTTTTAACATGGAACTTTATTTTTGTGGTTTTTATAGTGAAATTGTTGAGTTTTTTTTAACTTGGAATTTTTTATTGATATTAATAATGAAATAGTTTTGTTTTTTAACTCGTAACTTTTCTTATTGTTTTTACAGTGAAACAATTGAGTTTTTTTAACTTGGAACTTTATTAATGGTATTTATAGTGAAATAGTTTAGTTTTTTAACTCGAAATTTTTCTTATTTTTTTATAGTGAAATTGTTTATATTTTTTAACTTGGAACTTTATTAATGGTATTTATAGTGAAATAGTTTAGTTTTTTAATTCGATACTTTTCTAATTTTTTTATAGTGAAATTTCTTTTTTTTTTTAACTTGGACCATTTTTAACGGTTTTTATACTTAAATTACTGAGATTTGTAATTTTGAACCTTTTTATTTTATGGTTTTTAGAGTAAAACTAATGAGTTTTTTAACGTGCGGCTTTTTTTTATGATTTTTATAGAGAAAATGTTGAATTATTTAATATATTTTTTATTGACAAATTAATTAGTTTTTTTAATGTTGGACTTTTTTATGCTTTTTATTTTGAAATAGTTGTGTTTTTTCAATTGGAAATTTTTAAAAGGTTTTTATAGTGCAATTGTTGAGTTTTTTTTAACATGGAACTAATTTTTAATGGTTCTTATAGTGAAATTGTTGAGTTTCTTAACTTGGAACTTTTTTATGGTATTTATAATGAAATAATTTAGTTTTTATCTCAGAGCTTTTCTTATTGTTTGTAGAGTGAAATTGTTGAGTTTTTATACTTGGAACTTTATTAATTGTATCTATAGTGAAATTATTTAGTTTTTTAACTTGAAACTTTTCTTATTATTTTTATAGTGAAATTGTTGAGGTTTTTTCTAAACATGGAACCTTTTAAATGGTCTTTATACATAAACTATTGTGTTTTTTAATTTGGAACCTTTTTTTAAGGTTTTTATAGTGAAACTGATGAGTTTTTTTCACTTGGAACTATTTTTTTTTTGTTTTTTAGAGAAAATGTTGAGTTTTTTTAACTTGAAATGTTTTTAATATATTTTTTATTGGGAAATTTTTTAATTTGGAACTTTTTTATATTATTGCATATTGATATAGGTGTGTTTTTTCACTTGGAAATTTTTTAAAAATTTTTATAGAGAAATTGTTGAGTTTTTTAACATGGAACTTCATTTTTATGGTTTTTATAGTGAAATTGTTGAGTTTTTTTTAACTTGGAATTTTTTATTGATATTAATAATGAAATAGTTTTGTTTTTTAACTCGTAACTTTTCTTATTGTTTTTATAGTGAAACAATTGAGTTTTTTTAACTTGGAACTTTATTAATGGTATTGATAGTGAAATAGTTTAGTTTTTTAACTCGAAATTTTTCTTATTTTTTTATAGTTAAATTGTTTATATTTTTTAACTTGAAACTTTATTAATGGTATTTATAGTGAAATAGTTTAGTTTTTTAATTCGATACTTTTCTAATTTTTTTATAGTGAAATTGCTTATTTTTTTTAACTTGGACCATTTTTAACGGTTTTTATACTTAAATTACTGAGATTTGTAATTTTGAACCTTTTTATTTTATGGTTTTTAGAGTAAACCTGATGAGTTTTTTAATGTGCGGCTTTTTTTTTATGGTTTTTATAGAGAAAATGTTGAGTTATTTAATATATTTTTTATTGACAAATTAATTAGTTTTTTTAATGTTGGACTTTTTTATGCTTTTTATTTTGAAATAGTTGTGTTTTTTCAATTGGAAAATTTTAAAAGGTTTTTATAGTGCAATTGTTGAGTTTTTTTTAACATGGAACTAATTTTTAATGGTTCTTATAGTGAAATTGTTGAGTTTCTTAACTTGGAACTTTTTTATGGTATTTATAATGAAATAATTTAGTTTTTATCTCAGAACTTTTCTTATTGTTTGTATAGTGAAATTATTGAGTTTTTATACTTGGAACTCTATTAATTGTATCTATAGTGAAATTATTTAGTTTTTTAACTTGAAACTTTTCTTATTATTTTTATAGTGAAATTGTTGAGGTTTTTTCTAAACATGGAACCTTTTAAATGGTCGTTATACTTAAACTATTGTGTTTTTTAATTTTGATCCTTTTTTAAGGTTTTTATAGTGAAACTGATGAGTTTTTTTCACTTGGAACTATTTTTTTTGTTTTATAGAGAACATGTTGAGTTTTTTAACTTGAAATGTTTTTAATATATTTTTTATTGGGAAATTTTTTAATTTGGAACTTTTTTATATTATTTTATATTGATATAGGTGTGTTTTTTCACTTGGAAATTTTTTAAAGATTTTTACAGAGAAATTGTTGAGTTTTTTAACATGGAACTTTTTTTTATGGTTTTTATAGTGAAATTGTTGAGTTTTTTTAATTGGAATTTTTTATTGATATTAATAATGAAATAGTTTTGTTTTTTAACTCGTAACTTTTCTTATTGTTTTTACAGTGAAACAATTGAGTTTTTTTAACTTTGGAACTTTATTAATGGTATTGATAGTGAAATAGTATAGTTTTTTAACTCGAAATTTTTCTTATTTTTTTATAGTGAAATTGTTTATATTTTTTAACTTGGAACTTTATTAATGGTATTTATAGTGAAATAGTTTAGTTTTTTAATTCGATACTTTTCTAATTTTTTTATAGTGAAATTGCTTATTTTTTTTAACTTGGACCATTTTTAACGGTTTTTATACTTAAATTACTGAGATTTGTAATTTTGAACCTTTTTATTTTATGGTTTTTAGAGTAAAACTGATGAGTTTTTTAACGTGCGGCTTTTTTTTATGAATTTTATAGAGAAAATGTTGAGTTATTTAATATATTTTTTATTGACAAATTAATTAGTTTTTTTAATGTTGGACTTTTTTATGCTTTTTATTTTGAAATAGTTGTGTTTTTTCAATTGGAAAATTTTAAAAGGTTTTTATAGTGCAATTGTTGAGTTTTTTTTAACAAGGAACTAATTTTTAATGGTTCTTATAGTGAAATTGTTGAGTTTCTTAACTTGGAACTTTTTTATGGTATTTATAATGAAATAATTTAGTTTTTATCTCAGAACTTTTCTTATTGTTTGTATAGTGAAATTATTGAGTTTTTATACTTGGAACTTTATTAATTGTATCTATAGTGAAATTATTTAGTTTTTTAACTTGACACTTTTCTTATTATTTTTATAGTGAAATTGTTGAGGTTTTTTCTAAACATGGAACCTTTTAAATGGTCGTTATACTTAAACTATTGTGTTTTTTTAATTTTGATCCTTTTTTAAGGTTTTTATAGTGAAACTGATGAGTTTTTTTCACTTGGAACTATTTTTTTTGTTTTATAGAGAACATGTTGAGTTTTTTAACTTGAAATGTTTTTAATATATTTTTTATTGGGAAATTTTTTAATTTGGAACTTTTTTATATTATTTTATATTGATATAGGTGTGTTTTTTCACTTGGAAATTTTTTAAAGATTTTTACAGAGAAATTGTTGAGTTTTTTAACATGGAACTTTATTTTTATGGTTTTTATAGTGAAATTGTTGAGTTTTTTTTAACTTGGAATTTTTTATTGATATTAATAATGAAATAGTTTTGTTTTTTAACTCGTAACTTTTCTTATTGTATTTACAGTGAAACAATTGAGTTCTTTTAACTTGGAACTTTATTAATGGTATTTATAGTGAAATATTTTAGTTTTTTAACTCGAAATTTTTCTTATTTTTTTATAGTGAAATTGTTTATATTTTTTAACTTGAAACTTTATTAATGGTATTTATAGTGAAATAGTTTAGTTTTTTAATTCGATACTTTTCTAATTTTTTTATAGTGAAATTGCTTATTTTTTTTAACTTGGACCATTTTTAACGGTTTTTATACTTAAATTACTGAGATTTGTAATTTTGAACCTTTTTATTTTATGGTTTTTAGAGTAAACCTGATGAGTTTTTTAACGTGCGGCTTTTTTTTTATGGATTTTATAGAGAAAATGTTGAGTTATTTAATATATTTTTTATTGACAAATTAATTAGTTTTTTTAATGTTGGACTTTTTTATGCATTTTATTTTGAAATAGTTGTGTTTTTTCAATTGGAAAATTTTAAAAGGTTTTTATAGTGCAATTGTTGAGTTTTTTTTTAACATGGAACTAATCTTTAATGGTTCTTATAGTGAAATTGTTGAGTTTCTTAACTTGGAACTTTTTTATGGTATTTATAATGAAATAATTTAGTTTTTATCTCAGAACTTTTCTTATTGTTTGTATAGTGAAATTATTGAGTTTTTATACTTGGAACTTTATTAATTGTATCTATAGTGAAATTATTTAGTTTTTTAACTTGAAACTTTTCTTATTATTTTTATAGTGAAATTGTTGAGGTTTTTTCTAAACATGGAACCTTTTAAATGGTCATTATACTTAAACTATTGTGTTTTTTAATTTTGATCCTTTTTTAAGGTTTTTATAGTGAAACTGATGAGTTTTTTTTCACTTGGAACTATTTTTTTTGTTTTATAGAGAACATGTTGAGTTTTTTAACTTGAAATGTTTTTAATATATTTTTTATTGGGAAATTTTTTAATTTGGAACTTTTTTATATTATTTTATATTGATATAGGTGTGTTTTTTCACTTGGAAATTTTTTAAAGATTTTTACAGAGAAATTGTTGAGTTTTTTAACATGGAACTTTATTTTTATGGTTTTTATAGTGAAATTGTTGAGTTCTTTTTAACTTGGAATTTTTTATTGATATTAATAATGAAATAGTTTTGTTTTTTAACTCGTAACTTTTCTTATTGTTTTTACAGTGAAACAATTGAGTTTTTTTAACTTGGAACTTTATTAATGGTATTTATAGTGAAATAGTTTAGTTTTTTAACTCGAAATTTTTCTTATTTTTTTATAGTGAAATTGTTTATATTTTTTAACTTGAAACTTTATTAATGGTATTTATAGTGAAATAGTTTAGTTTTTTAATTCGATACTTTTCTAATTTTTTTATAATGAAATTGCTTATTTTTTTTAACTTGGACCATTTTTAACGGTTTTTATACTTAAATTACTGAGATTTGTAATTTTGAACCTTTTTATTTTATGGTTTTTAGAGTAAACCTGATGAGTTTTTTAACGTGCGGCTTTTT